>QXTE01000019.1:8731323-8812327 GCA_003942145.1 Platysternon megacephalum | reverse complement strand
TGCTGCAAAACCTCTGTTAGTCTATAAGGTGCCACAGGATTCTTTGCTGCTTTCCCCTTAAAGTGAAGCTCCGTGGAGAAAAAAAGACTTTCTTTTAAGAGGGTTGTACCACACTTTAAAAGGTTTTTTTTAACTTTGCAAAATTACTTTAATAACTTGTGACTGGAAGGATTTATTCATCAGGGGTGCAGAGGAAATAAATTGAAATTTGATGAATACACACAACAGACAAATGTGCAACTATTTTACTCTTATCTATTGAATATAAAGAACAAAACCAAACTACGATATAAAGCTGTATATCTGTGTTGACATTTCACAGTTCTGATATTACAAGCCACCTGAGTTCAGTTCTCATGGTTACCAATATCATCAGAGCTCATTTTTATCTCTAACTCCATATGTCACAGTTTTTCTTCCTTTATGAGAAATGGGTAGTGCCATTAAAATTCCAAATGTTAAGAGTTGTACAGGCTTTGTACAGATCTGTTTTCTTTCACCATCACTTAAAAATCAAATGTTAATAGGTAGACTTATTATAGGAAAATACATAGCTAAAAAGTGTCAATATAATAACTCATTTGTGTTGAAGCTGTAAAACATAAAGTAAGTGTGATTTCCATTACTTTTTGTTACCTCCTATATAGAGAGCATGTTTTAAACCAGGAAGTGCACTCTAAATTTCTAGCCCTTTTATAAAATTTGTAACTAACTTTTTCTTTGCCAGATAAGTTTCTATTACATTAATGAGACACCAGAGGCTCCCTCTCGTGGCTAGTTTAACTCATGCAATGATGAAACACTGAATTAGATCAGTGGTGTAAAAGGCTTTGATAGGTTATATTTTCATTAAATATGATTGATATAGCAATATAAATGTACACAGTGCTTTACAGAACAAGACAAGATCCTAGATGGTGAAGAGACAAATCTTAGGGTATTATGTGTTTTTTTTTCTCTTCATTGTGATAGGGATGAATATATTTGCATCATCTGTTTATCTTTCTAAGCAAAATAGAACAAAACAAATTGACAATAAAAACATTTGACATGGACAAAAATAGTCTGGAAAAAGAAAACATTGGCTCTTTAAAGATGTTTCTTACAAAAATGATCAAATAAAAGCTTTTTAACCATTTAAATGGCAAAATTAAACACGAGAGACAAGGTAGTTGAGATAATACTTTTTACTGGACCAGCTTCTGTTGGTGAGAGACAAAGCTTGTCTCTCTCACCAACAGAAGTTGGTCCGGTAAAAGATATTACCAACCTCACCCACCTTGTCTCTTTAATATCCTGGAACGTGTATCTACGCTACATACAAAATTAAACAAGACAGATAGACTCAAGCTACAGTAGGGTGTAACAGCATTTATTAAACTTGGTTGTGGCTCAGCTGTTTGATAACATGGTTTGACCTATGTAAAACAGAGAAAAATCAGGTCCCTAGTGCAGAGTATGGGGTGGGTTGTTTGTTTGTTTGTTTTAGTCTAGTCATAACACGATTCATTCCAGTTCACACATTTAACAATGCTTTGAAATCTGTCATTTTAATAGTATAGACATGGCCTTCGTGTTAACTACTATCTGCGCTGCATTCAATTTAACTACAAATTGGGTTCACTTTAGTAGCTTGAGGTAGAGGGACAAATCAGCTTTAATTGTGTCTGGTTTAACGTGGGCTCATCGCCCTTAATTTCTTTGATAAAGAATAACATTCAGTGTTAGTTTTTTGCTACATTTTTTTCTTGGAAAAATATTTGACAAGTATTTGACCCTTGTTTCTTTTTATGGCAACTGCAAATGTAAAAAGCTCCAAATTCTAGTTCTGCCAGGCTTATTTTCAAGAGTTCAAGTAAAACATCTGTGTAGCCAAAGGGGATTTTTTAATTGAGAAGAATGGCCATTTAAATTCCATGGCTATTTAAATCCACTAAATGCTGCCTATTTTCAAATCATGAATTCAAAATGAATGGTTAATAAGAGTACAGATGCGGGCATAAAATTAACGTAGACCTTATTAGCATCTAGGGTTGTTTGAGCTTGTAAAAAACAAACAAAAAATAAAATTTAAAAAAAAAACTTGGAGACAGCATTTAATGGAAATTCCCATTAGATTCCTTGAGCACTAGAGAATCTGATTAGCTTAGGAACGGTCCAGAAGGTACTGTCTGTTCAGAACTCAGTTCAGATTTATAAGAGGACAGTCTGAATATACATTATGCATAACACAGTAGCTGAACTCTTCTCTGAACTGTGGATTATAAAATGAGGGGCGCGGGCTGAGGGGAGAGAGAGACTGTTGTTTGGTATTAATGATCAAGGATGCCTTTGATTTAATGGGAAAGCCCCTTGTCCCTTGATATTGAGTGATGATATGCATTAAGGATGAAAGCTCAGAAATATGCAGTGGATTGTTTACAGGTTCAGGATATGTGGCTTTTAGAGAATGATGAAGTCAAAGTAGCTTCTTATCTTGCCTGGTCTTAAGATTTTACACCAGAAGTCAGGATTTCTCAATGCAAAACAGGTTGCTGGCAATGATGGGTGATAGTAGACATCCAGGGCCAAGTAGTGAATAGTTTTATTTGCATAAAAAAGTAAAAATGTGGTCTAGTTCAGTGGTTTGGTGGATTGCACAGTACATTGTCTTGTGGGAGCACTGGGTTCAGGAGGGATCTGGGTGCTCTCCTACCTCAGGCTAGCTAGGACTTATGAGCATTATAAAAGCAATGTACTAGCCTCCCTTGAGGAGCTGGGGTGCATCTTGCATTGAGCTTTCAAAATCCCTAGTGGCTGATTATTCAGACTCAGAAGAGCCCCAGGGTGAGTGCAGAGTTCACAGCTGCTGCTTTGTGAGTCTGTGATTGAATGAAAGGAGAAAATCAGTTCAGAATTAAGGGGTGAAACATGCCATTAAAATACCCACTCCTATACCTAGCTGCTACCTCAGGGAGGTGAAAGCACCATGGCATGAAAGGAGGAAGAGGAGGAAAAAGAGGTGAAGGCAGAAGAGAGAGAGGAGGAGAAGTGGGAGGGTAGAGAAGAAGAAATAGATTGACATACACAAAAAATCCCACCATCAGATTTCATGACAAAAACTAAAAATATTGTAAAAAGATTTACTTTGAATGCCATTAGAGAACCATAAATGCAAAGGGTAATTTCCACCTTTCTGATCTCTCTGATATTTATGTCGTGCCAGTCACTATAGTATCTTTCAACACCTCAACACCTGTAAAATCTCAAAAGTTAACAGTTCTTATCTCTAGATCATCTATAAAACATTTAATATTAAGTCAAAACAAATGTTACTAAATGTTATTCCCCTAGGCTGAGACCTACAAATAAGTCAAAGGTGTGAAAGGTGAAACA
Organism: Platysternon megacephalum; assembly: GCA_003942145.1. Taxonomy (NCBI): domain Eukaryota; kingdom Metazoa; phylum Chordata; order Testudines; family Platysternidae; genus Platysternon; species Platysternon megacephalum. Next base: position 8,808,952 of record QXTE01000019.1, on the reverse strand, counting down.
AAAACATCTTTAATTTTTCCATGAAAGAAAAGGCAATCTGCAGTGCAGGGGAGCTTTAAACTATCTTGATTAGGCTCTGCCACTAAGGCGTCTAATACCAATTCAGCAGAGGCTTCTTTACATTTAACACAAATGCAAAACTCTGCCATACCCACCTCTCCCCACTCTTCTTTCAGATCTCTGTATCCTTTCATTTCAGAACATTTCTGGCCATCCGCTAGCATACAGTGAGAGAGTTTCAAAAAAGCCTAATGTGCTCCTATTGAAGTCAATGAAACCCAATGATTTCAGAGGGAGCAGAGTTAGGTCAGGGCTGAGTGCTTTTAAAAATTGAACCATTAATGTCTAGAAATGTGAGAAAACAGGTTAGTTGTATAAAAATGGCACCTTTGGGAAAGAAAAGCACTATGTAAATGTAACATAATTAATTATTCTTACTATTATTCAGAGAGATTTAAGGCCAAAAGGGACCCCCTGCATAGTGCAGGCCATATCAATTCACTCAGTAATTCCAGCATCCAGCCTATACCTTGTGGTTCAACTACAGTAATAGTTATTACTTATTTATTTACTATTATAAACATTAGAAAAGGCTTAACCAGTTAAATGGTCAAGATAAATAAAGTACAACTGGAGTTAATGCTGGCTCTTCCTTCCTAATTAAACATCACCCAAAAGTGGGATCCACTTTCATCCTCATTGTTCTTTTTTCCTCTAATGAGGTTAAAGTTTATGAAAGGTGCCAACCTATTTCAATTGTGGGAAGAGGTGGACCAAAGCCCAGTATGAACTAAAGACTTGGCCTTCAAATGAGGGTAGGGTCGCTGAGCCCAGAAGCCAAGAAAATGCATGGGACAAAAAATGAAAAAAACAGGAACATGGGTGAGGATCAAATGTCTAAAACAAAGGAACCGGATGGGGATGCTGAGCAGAGAGCCCCAGACAGCACCCACCACTCCGCAAAGAAGTCCAGGGAGTTGGTGGATGCTGCACAGAAGAACTATGCCCAGCTGCGTGAGACAATTAGGAAATGGAAGTAGGCTTCACAGTTGCTGGTCACCCCCTGGTCCAGCTTCCTCCTCCTTGACTGATGGACGGCCATTTTGGCCAGTGCCAGTAGGAGGTTGACAAAGAATGAATGGTGCTAGAATGTCAGCCCCAGAGATGAAGTCCTCTGTCTATAGAGCAGGTACAACACAAGGAGTAGTAATGGAAGCTTCTGCACACTAACCTGTCGGGATGCCTGGTCCCTGACGTGGAGAGGATACACCCCAAGAGGTGAGACAGTTGTTCACTTCTACCTTGAAGGCACTGCCCCATGTAGGAGTACCTCCCCACCGGGTGCTCCGAGAGGCATTGTGCCTTCCAGTGTTGGAACTGTAATACCCTTTAAGAGGATGCAGTATATGATTGGCCAGTGCAGGGGAGTGGGGCCAGGTCACAGCCTCTTACCCTTTGGAGAGCCTAGTGCCACTGTGCACACTGACACTGTGCAATCGTTGTGCTCAGGGAGAGCAAAATCAACAATTGTGACAGGCCCTCTTCTCCATTGTGCATCATTGCAGGGCTGAGCACACTTTGGTCCTTTGAATGGATTTGAACCAACATCATAGTAAAAATGCTTTGTATCTCATTTACCAAGTCTCTTGAGCTATTCTGTATCCCAGGTCCTTCTTGTTTAACTTGACCATTCAAATAGATGAGCCTTTGCCAACATGGCTTCTTCAATATATTTATATTATCACATCTTTCTATGGCTGAACTCAAAGAGGCATAGATTTTAAAGCTTTAATTCTTACCAATGTTGTTAACTCTTTTCATTGTGATTGTAGCTATGTGAAATGTTACTAAAACTACAACCTTCATCCATGCCCTCTGCTGTGTAAAGCACATGTTTTATCCACTAGGCTGAATAGTCCTTGATGACTATGAATGGGAATTTTCAAATGTTACATTAGCTATAAGAGTGCTTCCCTACTATCCCTTGATCCCTTGAATGAAATACAAATTTACTGGACATTATAAGGGAAAAAAATTAGAAAAATATAATGCCAGGGCTACAGAGTAACCAATGTTTTCTGTAATTGACAGAAAGATGTCAGACATACTTTACTATGTGCTTCACTTCAATTGAAAAGCAGAGGACATTTCCCTACCTTTTGGCTATATATTTCACCATGAGCAGTGCACTGACTAAAATCTTTTAATTGTATGTGGCATTAGTGATTAATCATGTACAAAGTCACACTGGGTTAAATTCACCGCTCACCACACAAAGCCAGAGGAAACAGTCTTTGTGTAGTGAACTCAGTAGTAATTCTTGTCCCAAACTGCAGAGAGGCCCTGGGGCCCCAGTGCATCTCCTCCTTGGCCGTTTGTTCCAGTTTATAGGATGATATAGTGACCAAAACTGCACAAGGGGTCTCATCATTGGATCCACATAAACTACTAGGACTGGATATGTTATATCCCCCTGCATGATCATGCTATCTTCTCCTTCCTGCCTCTACACTGTCCTTAAGTGGCAAGAGGGCTTGTGTAGACCCTCTGCAAGTGGGTGAATTTAACTCCAAAATATAGGGTATGTCTACACTGCATCTGGCAGCAGGCCTTCCAGCCCCTGTAGACAGACTCATGCTAGTGGGGCTCATGCTGACGGTCTAAACATAACTGTGTGGACGTTGTGGCACTGGTGGAGGCTCAGGCTAGCCACTCAAGCTCCAGCCCAGCCCTGACCCTTCAGTCTAAGTTCAAGTGGCTAGCCTGAGTCGCTGTTGTCGGTGGCGCAACATCCATATGGGCTGTCCTGTAATGCATTATTTGGTGATTTTCAAGACCCACCTACTCCCTTGCAATACTCTGTTACACGGAATCAAACATCCAAAATTTAGAACCCACCCACCACCTAATGCATTGTGTAATTTATGGACAACCCTTTACAGCATAGAGCACTAGTGTGAGCCTCACTCGTCTGACTACTAAGACTGGGAGGCTTGTTCCCAGCTGCAGTGTAGACATACCCTGAGAGGCCTCAGTCCTCAGCTGTGCCAAGTTCATGTGGGATAGGGTGAGGAAGAGAGGTGGCTCTAGCTTGCTTCAGCTTGTAATGATGAACTCTTTTGCTTGGAACGTTTTATACATACTTTTGCTGAAGGCAAGAGGAAAAGAAATTGTGATTCAACTCAGAGCCTTTCATTCAAGAAATGACTTTTCAGTTTCAGTGAATTTTAAGTCTTTCCCGCAGATAACAAACTTTAACATTCAAGTCAGTGTCAGATTACACTTGGCATGATTTCTGTCCTTGATGTGTGCCATTAAAGGTCATCACTGTGCTGCAACACATCAGGTAATATGACATTTTATAGATCTGACTCTCTTTTGTGTGTGTGTTGGTGTTTATAGGAGAAGCCCAGATGTACAAGCAAAGGAAGAGTTATGGAAACATATTCAGTAAGTATTGTTACTTTGAAACTTTTAGTTCCTTTATATAAATTATAAAACCAACATGTGGGTAAAACATTTTGCTAGAATGAAATTAGCCTTTAGGAATGTTCAGCATTTGGATGTAATACACAGTAGCAAGACAGAACATGGCTGGAACTAGTGACACTTGGAGGTACAGTATAGGGTGCCTCTATTTAGGAAGGACAGCCTTTGGGCCAGATGCACTACTGCTCTGCACCTTGTTTAGTCAGTTATGTCATGCAGTGTGGATGTAAAACACTACCATTCTGATTTGGTAATGTGCTATATCCACTCTGCTCAGGGCAGAGAAGAATCAAGCCCACTACCTTTTAGAAAACTTTATAATTTTTTTCTTTCTGTCCATCTGTGATGTCTGTCTATTGTCTAGTACATTTAAGGTGTGTTCCTATCTAGACTCCAAAATGTTATTTTTATTATTTATTTTTCAGTACAGCACCAGTTAGGATCAGGGCCCCTCTTCTACTAGTTGCGGGCATGTATGAAGATACGGTGCCTGCGCCACAGATCATAGAGTCTGAAAAGACTAGAACAGATAGCGGGTGGGGAAATAGGGTACAACACACAGGGGAAGTGATCAAGATTTTAGGCACACTTCTAAATAGGTTTCCTATGTTGACATCTAGATAGCTTTAATGCTGAACACAGCTGGTTCCAGAAAATCTTTGTGGTCTAATAAAATGAAGGAATAAATTGTTTGTTATGGATTTGGTAGCTTTTGGAATTTCATCTTCCTTTTATAATCCTTTCCAGGAAGGAACTTGTGGATCCATCTGGGCTGTCTGAGGAGCAGCTGAAAGAGATTCCATACACCAAAATAGAGTGAGCTTATTCATTATGAAATATGGATTTTTTCTGTATGTATGCTTAATAGCCTAATATCCCTTTCATCAGAGGCTCTCACTGTGGAATAGCTTGTCTGAGACTAGAATGGCCTCCCGATAATCTCTGATCTTTAGAACCCCCCCTTAGAAAATGTTGATCCAGAATGGAGTAGATCAAATAGGGAGGGTAGAGACACTTCAATCATTTTTAAACCAGGTACTTTCCCTTTACCTAAATGCTAACAAAATCAACATCCTCTCCTACTCTGCCATCTGTCAGCATTTGTTCTTCACGTTACACTTGCAAAGGCCTTGGGAAAATTTATTTTTGAAACTTTTCAAATTTTTTTAAATTTACCTTTCTATTCTGATTTTTTAAAGTCGCTGCTTGACCCATGTGACCCCTCTTCCCCTGCTTATCACGGGCAGCTGCCAATGCATAGCAGGTCCCTTCAGAGCAGACATCCATTTCACTCTGACGACTGGCCATCTGGGAGGCTGTGTAGTGGTGTGGGCAACTGCTTCTGACAGGAGTGAAATCCCAGTTTGCTTTACAATGTGCTTCTGCTGCACCCTTGAGCAGAAAACACGGTGATGGTAAAGTTCCACAGAATGGATTATTTTTTGTTTCCTTTTTTTTTATTCAACAATTTCATTCTCCAACATACACACATGACAGTATCATTTAGAATGAACTGTGCAACTTTAAATGTAAAGTTTGAAGTACAAACACATAACGAAAGGGCCAGTCCTTTGAATTCAGTAAGCACAGGAAGCCATATGTTATTCTTAATAGGAAAAGGGAGGATTTTACAATTCAAAATTAAATTTCCTTTTCTGGCGCAAAGTCTCAGATGTATTAATTTGCTACTATGAATTTTGTTTCTCATTTAGGACTCAAGGTGACCCAATCCGCATTAGACATTCACATTCCCCCCGAAGCTACCGGCAGTACCGGCGGTCCCAGTGTTCTGATGGCGAGAGATCTGTTCTGTCTGAAGTGAAGTATGTGGAATGTGATGGTTTTAATATGACGCAGATGCTCCCCTGAGCTCACAGATAAATTAGTAGTAGCATATATGAGACTGTTGTGTTGACATAGTGCTCAGGCAATCCTGTAAGAGCTAAGGAGTTCAGTGAAGCACAAAACATTTATAGCCTCTGGACCTTGGATGCTTGCTTTGCTTGATGGTGACCTGTTCAGAAGGAAGGGCAATCTGCTGCAGAAACCAAAATGAACACACCAAGCTCCTCAGCAGCGGTTGTGAAGATGCGTGAGGGAGGAGAGTTTATGTGAATTAGCTTCCAATGACGTACACCCTTAATAGAGTCCGTTTCTCCATTTGCTGCAGGGCAGATCTTGAGAGTTCCAGTAGACACCTACTCATCTGTGGGTGGCTAGAAAGAGACTGACAAAGATTGACTAGAGACCACTTATGAAGTGAGGAAAAAAAATAAAGGGCTTGATGCATTAAGGCCTTAGAGGCAGAAACAGCTCCCTGAGAATGTTCCATGCACAGTGTATAGCTGGTGAAAGGGCTCTACACCAGCCATGCTCCCAGCCCAAAGTATCTAGAAGTGAGCAAAGAAGAGCAGCTGTCTCCTACCCTCTAACTGTTGGGGGGGGAGGACTCCCGCCTCCGATTATCATTTGAGAGGAATGCATATTTGACTTGATGAACCTCAGTAGAGCTAATAGCCAGGAGAAGCCAGTAATTTGGGCCTCCACTCGCTACTAATACTACCCCACAAACTCCTGTCTAGATGTCTAGAAAAGAGCTCACATCCATGTTTGGTGCCCAGTGTCATTCTCAAGGGGCTAATTGCTGACTGGGCTGGGCAGAGGAGCAGACTCCTCCCCTGTGAGGGAGACCACCATTGAGAACTAATTAGACATTCTGTGTGCATTAGAATGGGGACCCTTCCCTTCCTGAATGGGGAACTGTCTTTGGGAGAAGAGATTCCATGGGCCAGCAGTTTTAGAGGCTAATTTTGCTGGATTGGACCCTCAAAGATGTGCGTGATATAAAGGATTTTTTAAAGGATTTTGTCATTCTTGATGGCAGGGGACAACAAGCTTAAATCACAGCTGTCCTTTGAACAGAGGGACACCTAGTGAGTGTACATGGTGACATTTTTGGACTTTCTCACTTGTAGTTCATCTGCATTTCTAAACCACATGCTTCTGGCTGGAAATTAACTGCCAGACACCCAGCACTACTGCATGGCAGCAAGCAGCGTGGGAGCTTCTTCCTCAGGACGCTCCAGAGGGCCCCCTCACACTGTGGCTAGGATCTCAAGAACAGGAAGATTCAGGGAAATAAAATAGCATTGTCTGAAACTGGTAAACATCACCTATAAAGGGCCCCATATCATATTTCAGTGCTAGGTTACCGGAATAGACTGTGTTTTACATGTCACCTAGAAATTAAATAAAAGAGAGGGTGGGCATGGAGAAATGCCTCAGCACTTGGAGCAGAAAGGTTAATAATTTAGGATGACCACCTGGTCTGTGTTAAGGGCCGTTTCCTAGTTTGCGGCTCAATTGTGCCTTATAGGCACATGCCAATACTAGAAGTGGTGCAGAGCTTCCCTAACCACCTGCACCCACATCTGCTGGAAGCAATTCTGCCTGTAAGAGGACCGTTCTGCAATTCCCTCCCTCTTCTTCTCCTGCCCCCCGCCTCCCCCAAAACATTTTCAAGATACACTTGGAGACTTAAAAAGCAAGATTTTCCCAATTGCATTTCAAGGGAATGCAATCTAGTTAGACAAGCTGGGTGAGGTAATACCTTTTATTGGATCAACTGTTTTGGTGGAAGAGACAAGCTTTTGAGATACACAGAGCTCGTCTTCAGGTCAGCTCTAGGAGGCTCAAAAGCTTGTTTTTTCCACCAGCAGGAATTGGTGCAATAAAGAAATTAGCTCACCCACCTGGTCTCTCTCATATCCTGGGATCAACAACACTGCAAACAACAATTCGGTTTGTTATACTTGTTCCTTTGTGTTACTTCAGTAGACAGATTTCTTACCTATTTTATAGTAGTGGAGACTTTATTAACTAAACTCCATCACTCTCCAATCCCAGGCTGAAGTTTTGTGGTCACCTAAATGGACTTTGTTTCTTTCTTTATGTCACTGTGAATGAATAGGCCCGCACAGAAAAATTGCGTTCATTTCTCAAGTCAGAAAAAATCATGGGAAAATATATTTACCCTTTTGGTGCTGGCAGATCTGGTGTCCTGTGACATTTTGCACGAATATGGGTAGCTAGCACCAAAAAGACAAAGCACTGTGAGCCAAATCCTATTCCCTGTGCAAGGCCTCAGTAATGCTCCTGCTTCATCAGGGGTCTCGGAAAGCACATCTGTGTAGCCACAGATCTACTAGCTGTACACCTCCCCTCACCTCCCCGTCATGCAGAGAGCCACTACAGAGCACAGCCCAGAGTGTGTGCAAAGGGAGTCTGCTTGTATGGCCTTTCTCTGGTGAGGACCTGCATGTAGTGCAGCACCATGCCAGTTCCCCTGGTAATGAGACTTTCTATGGCCCTTTAACAGACCACAGAATTTGCCCTTAATGTTTAAAAAATACAGGAGAAAAAGCAACATGTTTTTTCCTTTGGATCTGTAATTGTTTATTGTCTTAAAATGAAAGTGTTATCATAAGGACCAGCTTTGTTATTACCCTATGGGGGAAAATGCAAGTGGGTTTTTAAACTGCAAGCTTGTTCAGTGCATTCTTTTTTCTTTCACAATAGTCATCAAACTAGTATAATCTCAATTTTTTTTCCCAGTGCAAAAACAGACCTTGTGCCTCCATTGCCTGTGACTCGTTCCTCAGATGCTCAGGGTCCCAGCATTCCAGCTTCAGAACAGGTTGGTAATTGTGCAGCTTCTTTACCAAATGTCTGGCTGGTGGGTCTTGCCTGCATGCTCAGGGTCTAACTGATTGCCATATTTGGGGTTGGGAAGGAATTTTTCCCCAGGGCAGATTGGCAGAGACCCTGGGGTTTGTTTTTTGCTTTCCTGTGCAGCACAGGGCATAGATCACTTGCAGGTTTAAACTAGTGTAAATGATGAATTCTCTGTAACTTGAAGTCTTTAAACCATGATTTGAGGACTTCAGTAACTCAGCCAGAGGTTAGGGGTCTATTACAGGAGTGGGTGGGTGAGGTTCTGTGACCTGCAATATGTAGGAGGTCAGACTAGATGATCATGATGGTCCCGTCTGACCTTAAAATCTATGATCTTAGAGTGTTCTCCTGGTGGAATTATCTATGAGTAATATTTAATGGGGAAAATACATCTAACATTTGATCTTTTGCTTTCAACTTGTAGTAGAGCAAATAGACTTGGCAGGAAGCTTTACATTATGTAGAAGTAACTGCTTAAAGATAAACTTCATTTTTATAATGTAGATACATTGAATTTCATAATGTACCATACTGCAGTTACCTACTTTCTGTTATTTGGAAGACATTTCCTCTTTTTGGAGCCTGTTCCTCCCTCAGTACAAGGTAGATCAACTAGGGCAATTCCTATAAATAAGCAAATGTGCCCAGGCACCCACTGAGATAATCAACTCCACAGTGCCTTGCTGCTGTCCAAGGTTTGTAACTCTTATTTTCTAACTGCTGAGAGGAGAGCTATCCTCTTTCAGCTGATAGGCATTTGAGAGGTCTGGTGGACTCAGAAGGGAAAAACCTAGGTGGTAGTAGTTATAAAGACAGGTTGTCATAAAATGAGACTGCACAGATATCAGCTGTGATACAGTGGCAGTAAACTTTAGGCACAAGAAGCAGGTGATGTCCCCAAAAAATCTAGAATTTTATTATAAAAACATAATGTTAAAAGAAAACCAAAGGTCATATTTAATTCAAGCACACAAAGGAAAATATCACACAGGATTCTATCTAGATTCCTAGTCCTTAGAAAGTTGGAACTTCTTCCCTTGGGATTTCCACTGAACTCACTAGTATGGGTTCACCTTTGTAGGCTACAAAAAAGATGTTTCTTACATTGAGGTAGGTAACTCAATGTAAAATCCTCATGGAGAGAAGGCACTGTAGTTTTTACCTCTCTGTAGCTAGTCAAGATCAACCTTATATTCCACCCATCTGAAGTTGACTTTGACTAGCTAAGCTACAACGAGGTAAAAACTACAGTGCCTTCTCTCCACTAGGATTTTACATGGATATCATAGCTCAAAAGGAACCTTTCCCAGCATGCTCTTCTGATAGCCAGCCCTTTAACAGGTGCAGTCCTAAAGTGGCCATTTTTACTCTGCTACATCTCTCTCCCTTCTAGCCAGTAAGTATTCTTAGCTCCTATTGTTTTCCCTCTCTATTATACCTGAGAAGGTGGCGCATCCTCACCTCACTAGTTGCCCTCTTCCCAGAATGAAGAATTGCAGCACCTTTTATTAGCCAGTCAGCTCTTCATGTGAGCCAAAACTCTCTATATGGAGACAGTAGTTGCTTTCAGAGGAAGGTCTATATGTGGTGGTTGTGATGTAAACATCTTAAATACACTCTAAAAGGTTTAAATTATTTTAACTTCCTGAATGTCCAGAACAAACTCTTACCACAGGAAGAACTTGTGGGTTTTTCTTTTTCTGTTTTCCCTCATGTGAAAGTGAATTGGCAGACTCGGGACAGTGATGATTGTGGTCCTCTCCCAAGCTGCACGCAAAAGTACTAAAGCTTCCCTGCCAATGTGCCCCAGCCCAGTTCTGTGATGAGGGCACCCTCAAGACCCCAAAGATGACACTGTTTATATGGTAACAGGTGAGACTGAGGCACAGTCTATCCTACCAGATCAGAGTTGTTTTTCTTCTTGATTTCAATTTCAAAATGCTGGTACTTCTAAAAGTCATTTCACTAAGTGTCTCACTGCAAAGTACAGTTTGCTTTGATGGTGTTGGTTGTATCAGTGTTACTCTGAAGTGTGATCACTATGAGAGGAAGTGTGGCCTAATGGTTAAAATACCAGAGTAAAAGCACAGTTGTGGTTTCTTTTCTCTGCCAAAGACTTATGTGACATGGAGCATGACTTTTAGCCTCAGTTTCCCCATCTAAAATGGGGCTAATTACCTTCTTTACTGGATGTGTTGAGGTTTATTTCATGATTTTTTTTGTAAAGCATTCTGAGATCTTGCTGAAGAAGTGGAAGGTTCTTTTATGTGTTATGTTATCCCAGTGTTTCCTTTCAGAAGTGGCAGTTGATGTCCAAAAAAGCATCTAGATTTTTATTTATGAAAATCTAATGTTAAAGGAATACCAAAGTACATAATTAATTAATGTGGACAAGGGAAAAATATCAGGTGGGTTTCTACCTACATACGGGTCCTTAGAAAAGTAGGAGCCACTAACAGTCACTGTCTGTACCAACGTCAAGTTTGTTGGGAGTTTTTTTCAGCAATCCTACAGGATTTCTAGGAATCAAGGGGGAAAGCTCTGCTACTCTGATAGCATATATTGGAAAATGGGGTGTAGTCGGCTGATTATTTAGTGGATTACTAAGCCTTTTGCTTCCCTGGCAAATCATTTCTTACCGGACTTTGTTTCAGTTTTGTGTGTCTTATGGTGCTTTTGTTGCTGTTGCTAGAGGTGAGGAAGGCATCTCTGGCCCAGCATGTTCAGGGAACAGTAACAGTGTTTTTGACTTTTAACTTTTTAGAACTTAGACATTTTTAGCAAGAAAAATAAATTATCTTCACCATCAAATGGATGGAGTCAGTTATGGAAATGAAATTATTAGGAAGCTAAGTCAGAGCACGTTGAAATGCAATACTCAGACTTTCCCCAAGATTCTGAAAGTCATGCTAAATGAGAAGAGCAGCTCTTCACACTAATTAATGTCTCTCTCCTGTATGGCAATTCATACGATCACAGAGGCTCACACTACATCCACTCCAATATTATAATATGGAATACAGATATTACAAGTGAGATTAATGCATTCAGCAATTTACAAGCATTCACAGATCCAAACACTAAATGCCAAACAGATTCCAGCTATGTGTCTGTTCAGTTGAGACATGGGGACCTTGGCATGAGCTGGCACCTGGCCTGCTAACCAGTGGGGTTTGTGGTTTTTTTTACATCTGTCTGGCTAAACAATGTTTAAAAGATTGATTTTTTCTTAATAAGAATTAAGAACAGTTCAACAATAAGTATGAATTCTTCACAGGATAAATATTAACCTTGCATGATTGAGTCCTTAAGGAATATTTTTTGCATACTCAGGAATTCAGTATGTTGTCTTGTTTACACTCTGGTTTGAATCTGTTGTCCTGGAAGGAGTTAGCAGCATTGGGGTATCCCACATCAGCTAAACAAGCACTGTCAGGTCATTAATGCCTAACGAATGCATGTTTTTAATAATTGGCCAAATACCAAATAATTTAGTCTTGGTATTTGCTGACTATAGAATATGAATCCAAACAATGGCAAGGAACAACAGATAGGGGCAAGGGAAGAGGTCAGGCTAGCAGGAACAAGCATGTAATGGGTGTCTGCAACAGGGAAGGGTGGCAGAAGTATCCTGGCCTGGGCCAATGGAGAGAAAAGGAAAGTAGTTTTGGTATGTGATCAAATGCAAATATTCTCCCACAATGTTGGTATAGGTAAGTGAATCAGAGTTGTCACATCCTTAGCCTACATTTCAACTGCGAAGTAAGCAAATACCCATCCCATTCTGCTAAATGTTGATGGATCATTTATATCTGATTATTGCCACTATTGTAACAGTTCACTCTGTTTTCTTGGAGTCACTGTACGAAGAAACATCATAGCATTTTTGAAAGGGACACTATAAATAATTCAACCAGTTCTATTTTTAATATTTAAGCCCCCGTCCTGCATAAGGATCCAGCGCTTGGTCCCTATGCTCTTAAGGAGTTCCATTGACTCCAACAGGACTCTGAGGGGCTCTAGAGTAGCAGATCCCAGTGCAGGGTTGAGGCTAAGCCTGTAGCAAAGGAAGAGATGAAGGAAGTAATATTTTAATTTTTCATTATATTTTCAACAGTGTATTTTTAATTTGTCTTTGTTCTCTTCAGAGGCGAAATGGGTCCAAAGATAGCCTGATAGAAGAAAAATCTCAGATATCCACTAACAGCCTGGATGGAAAACACAGTGCAAAGACAATAAAAACTGTACATGCATCACGCCTCAAGATAGAGACTTGATTGCCGTAACTGAAGATGGTGTATGGATTCTGTTCCTTTGAAATTGGGAATTACACAACAGTTCAGATACTCTTTAGCTGGAAAATGTTTCTTTGGCATAAGAAAAGAAGAAAAATGTAAACTGGAGTGGTGGTAATTTTCTTAAATTTAAAACTCCAACCTGCTTGCTCTGAAGGGCAATCACTGTTTTCATCACTGGTCACAGTTGCTTATGTGATTGCAAAGAAGTTGACTGGTTAGACAGTTGGAAGGGAAAGTGCTACTACAATTCAACAATTGCCAGATACTGTATTTTCAAAAGAGGAACAGAGGAATTGTCATGACAGATCAGACCTTGGTCTAATTCATTCAGTTGCCTGTTTCCAAGAGGCCAAGTCCGGACGCTTCAGAGGAAGTGGTAAAATCCTCATAATACACTTGGCCAATTGTGCAATACTATATAATAGTGAGGAAATGTCTTCCTGACTCCATATGATGATCAGCTTATACTCTGAAGCATAATAGCTCTTATGTTTATTTTAGCCTAATGCAACTGCAGACACTGTTCTTGTTCATACAAATGTTGAATCCATGTTTAGATAATTGCCACAATCGTGTCTTGTGGCATTGAGTGTCATGTAAAAATGGATTTCCTTTCACCAATTTTAAATGCATTGCCTTTTAATTTTAAATATCCTCTTATTGTATTGTGACAGTACTTGATTAGCCTTCTCTGTACTACTGATTATTTTATATACCCCTACCACATCTCTTAATTTTGTCCATTGAAAACTACAGTGAAAAATGTCTTGAATGGCCAAGGGGCCAGTGTAATAAGACTGCCTAGTACACACAGACTATAAATGCTGGCTGGACAAAATTGTACTATAAACCTTAGAAACACTTCAAAGTGGCTACCGAAGATGGGATTGGCTAACAGTTGGTTCTTTAGTGCAGGCTTCATTGATCTAGTTCAGGGGTCGGCAACCTTTCAGAAGTGGTGTGCCGAGTCTTCATTTAGTCACTCTAATTTAAGGTTTCGCGTGCCAGTCATACATTTTAACATTTTTAGAAGGTCTCTTTCTATAAGTCTATAATATAGAACTAAACCATTGTTGTATGTAAAGTAAATAAGGTTTTTAAAATGTTTAAGCAGATTTAAAATTAAATTAAAATGCAGAGCTACCTGGACCGGTGGCCAGGACCAGAGCAATGTGAGTGCCACTGAAAATCAGCTCGCGTGCCGCCTTCGGCACCCGTGCCATAGGTTGCCTACCCCTGATCTAGTCTTTTTAAGATCTTCTCGTATGAAATCCCCCAATAATTCTAATTATTTGTAGTGCCCTTCTCTGGACCGTTTCTTCTGCTCACTCATTTCTGAGATAAGATTACCAAAACTGAATGCAATATGCAAAGTGAAGACAGTATCATTGAATTATCTAGTGGCATCTTTTACTCTATATTCGCTTTGTAAAACAGTGTAACATCTTACTTGCTTTTTTGACTGCTGTTACATGTTAAGCATATTATCTTCAATGAGCTGTTCGCACTGATGCCTGGATCTTCTGCTGAGAGGTTACGTCTAATTTAGAACCCATCATTGCTTCTTTGAATGTGCTTTACCTTGCACTTGTCAACATTGAATTTCATCTACTATTGTGCTAACCAGTTTCCTGTGTCAGCTAGGCTGTTATGTAGTCAAGCAAAATCCTTCCCAGTAAGTAATTTTGTACTGAGTATATATTTGCCACCCCACTAACAACAGTCTGGCAGAGGTTGACTAACCACATCGTACACTACTTGTTCTACTACTGTTTGCTCAGACAGTCTACTCTTCCATACTGATACGTGGCTATTTAGCCCTACTTTTCTATGCTATTGTTTAAATCAGTTTTTAATCTATACCAGGCACTTACCTCTTATCCTGCACTTACCAAGTTTCCTCAAGCACCTCTTGAGAGGGACTTCATCAGAAGGCTTGGGAAAGACTAACTAATTTGTCAAGAGACAAGGTGGATGAGGTAATATCTTTTACTGGACTAACTTCTGTTGGTGAAAGAGACAAGCTTTCAAGGTACACAGACTCCCATAGTATGTCCTCTCCATTCACCAAGAGGAGAGTGAGTGGTGCATCGTGGGAAATATAGTCCAGCCAGAAAGCCTGCCCCAGAGAACAATGGGAGTACAAGACACCTAAACTACAATTCCTGGTGCAATGCATTGTGGCATCAGTTTGAATTAGAAATGTTATCTTTCAGCAAAATATTTTGGCCAAAAGTGGAAACTTTCAGGGGCCAGGGGGGAAGGGAGGAGAAGATCCTCTTTTCTGAACAGATTTAATATTTGTAGATTCTTCATTCTTAGTTCCTTTAGAATGATGAATGCCATCCAGTACAGTATTGTTTGTATTGTGTCAATCCTAATGAGGATCAGACTCACTCAGTGGTAGGTACTATACTATCACACAATTCCTACCTCCATAGAATTTCAGTCAAATCTGCTACTAATTTTTTCCCAGTATTTCTATTTTTGACATTGCTTCACCATCACTACCCATGTACAGTAATCCTGGGATAAATATTACCAGTGCCCAATATTTTTTTGCAAGTGCGAAATAACAAAAAAAACCAACAAAAAACAGCCTGTAAAATAAAAATGGAAAATCCTGCAGCGATGGTAACTGTCCTGTGGGACTGGACCCAGCCCTCCCACTCCAGGTGTTGTGACGTGCAGTTTGACTCACTGCCGTTTGGCTCAGTGGCTGCCCTCTCCTCCGCACCATCAGAGGGGCAGCCAGGCCAAACCTAAGTGGTGATGTGACCCTAGGTGCCAGGGCACAATGCCCAGAGCAGAGAGTTGGGCCCACCCCAGCAGGTAAGGAACTGCCAGCTGCATGCAGGGCAGGCTCACTCTGCAATCCCCGCCCCCCCTTTCCAGGCCACCCACAGTAAAATGAAATTCCCCCAAAACCCTGCAAAGTTATAAAAATAATAATTTCCCAGGGCTCTAAATATTCTCTCTTCCTTTGTGGTGAAGACTAATATAAAAGCACTATTTAGTTTCCCTGTAGTTTCCTTATGCTCTTTGAACCTCATTTAGACTGGCACTCACATAGAATTTGGCTAAAACATTTTTAAACATGGCTCAGCTTTGTTTACGGTGCTTGGTCAAACTGTTTTTATTTGGTCAAACTGTTTTTAAAAGGCTGTTTAACAAGATCTCTCACTGTTGCAATCTGCTTCTTTGACAATACAGATGGAGACAGTCATTGTTCTCTTTTACACTCTGATGGCCTACAGGACCCAATACCACTGTCAGCATACTACTTTTCTGATGAATCTAAAGAACCACATTACAAAAAAATCCCCCTTACTGAAGTTTTGTGTCATAGTACCATCTCTTGGAATGCTCCCAAGGATATCAAAATTATGTTATGACTAACCATACTTAATCCTGAGTAACACACAGGAATTGATTCAGGAATGTACTGTAAATCAAGATACACCTCGCCTCTTGTTTGTTCAAGAATAAGCTGTTCTGAGGAGCAGTTCTCCACAATGTGTTTGCAGTGATGTTTATTCATTGCCCATTATTACTGGTATTTTGTTACTTCCCTGATGTTTCTCAACATTCTGACTTTACTGAGATATAATCTGGTAAAACATCCCTATTACTATACAGTACTTGTACTTTTATGACCTGAATTTTGTATCTGCACAGATTTCACATCCTGGCACTCTTCACAATCTATGGCATTCTGTATGTACAAAGCTATTCCCACACATTTGACCTAATCTCTCTATCCTGTCTAGTGTAGTTTATGGGTAATTGTATAGTTTCTAAGCACTCACAGCAAGAAATTGTGGTATTTCATTTATTCCACAATGTGTCAGAAATGCTAGGCTTTCTGGCTTCACCATTTTTTCATTTATGCTTCTTGGTAGCTGTATTCTCATTTATAAGGTGTGCATATTATTATGTACCTCATCTTTGACTGAAGATTGTTTCAACTGTACTTCTAATGTACCTAGCAGGTTTTAATGTGTACCTTGTTTACTTCTCATTAGCTGCCATCTTAGTCATAGCTTATTTTAAATAATCCTTTAAAACCTAGCTAACTATGTGCTGGCAGTCTTTTCCCCTTTGGATAAAGAGGAAACCATCCATTCCTCAAGGACTAATATACTTAACCTCCTATTCTCAAACCTCTTTTCTCATTCACACATTGAAAAACTAATTCCACATTGAAACAGCTTAGTGAATAGAATAAGAGAGAAAGCTATGGTAGAGGTCCTGGATTTAAACTACTGATCTTATTTCCAATTAGAAGGTTCAGTTCTTAATGACAAATACTACTTTTTCCTAGAGTTGGCATGATTAGACACAGTGCAATTTTTGTCTACATATTGGGGGAAAAAAGAATAAGAATTATATACAAATGATGGTTAAACTGAAAATAATTCATTTATTCAAACATATAAACTGAAAAATCAAACACTTGTTCTGACTGCCAGAAGCAAGCAGAGACCATAGTAGTAGAACTGTATCCTCTTATTATATAACACAAGGTAAAAATTCTCCATACTAATGAGTAACTGTGGTCACTTGGATTTAAGTTGCTTTACATCAGATCATTTGAAGAAAATGCCCATTTAGTTAATAACATCCTTTAACAAACAGGACCTTTCAAAGGTGCTAATCACCAGAACCACTTACTGTGTTGCTGCTGTATATTTAAGCTTGGCAGAATTTGATTTTATTTTTTTATAACTTTAACAGATAATATTGATTATTTTATGCATTTTCCCTATTTGTATTTTAAATTTTCACAGTTATGGAAAATTATGGGGATGGTGAGAATATTTAATGACAGCAGACATTGAGATTCAAAAAGTTAGCTATTTTATAAACCATTAAGACAAATTGTCAGTTTCACATATCAAAATATACAAAGTAAATACCCTAAAATCAAACTCTAGTAAATTCTCAGAAGCATTTTTCTTGCTTTGCCTAGCTGTACATTTTGATTATTACTGATGGAAATATTTTGTCGGTGTGTGTGTGTAGTGAAATTGACATTTACTGACATTTCCCTATAAAAATCTAATCTTTCCAAGCCTATGTATACTATATGTAGGCCTAGTTAATGGAGCACTTGGCTGGGACTCAAGACCTGGGTTCTACTCCCGGCTCAGCCACTGGCCTACTGGGTGACCTTGGGCAAATCACTTCAACTCCGTGCCTCAATTTCCCCATCTGTAAGATGGGGATAATGTTCCTCCCATGTAAAAGTGCTTTCAGATCTACAGATGAAAAGCACTATATAAGGGCTAGGTATTGTACCACCTACACACCATCTATCGCTCATGTTCATCCATCACTTTAACACTGACCTTGCTTCTTCAGAGTATGCCACGTGACAAGTCATATGTTCTGACCACTAAATAGTGCTCTTTACCCTAAGTAGACTTCTGCTGCATTTCCTATGCTGGTCTAACTCAGTAGCTAGTGTTGTCACTGAGAACTACTGTTAGTGTGCCCCTCTGTATATCCATGTAGCTCTTATTCAGATTCTTAATCTGCAACTCTTATTTAGGCTACTCTCTTTATATTGTTGAGCTCTTGGCCCCAAAAACATTACATCATTTTTTCTGTTCACTATCCAGACAAGCCAACCATCTTCTGTATAGTTGAACTCAGATGCAAATCAAGATGGAGTGAATTTTAACTCCCTCATGATTTCAGGATAACTTTTACCATAAAGCTAATTATAAAGATGGCTGTTTTAAAATACATGCAAGATCTCAGATCAGACTGAAGTATATACTGTATGTACACAAAGTTAAAAATTATCCATGAAACAGCGTGTGCTTTATTTTAAATTGAGTTGATACGTGGCAGTGTCAAAATTTATGTCCAGGTTATTTAAAATCAAGTAAAACTTAGATTTTAGTGTAAATTTTGTGTTTGCATGTTGCGTATATTATTTGCACGACATGAGAAGAAAATCACTGACTAATCTGATGGTAACATCTGTGTAATGCCAACTAAAATCAACTTGGGGATATAACTTCACCAGAGAAAATGTATTGCATGGTAGCTGAAAGTGGTGCCAGTAAGTGTTCTTACACTCTTAGAATGAAGTTTCCATTGCTTAAACACTGACAAGCATCAAACTATCTTCCCAATGCAAAAAGAATGATCTAAAATATGTGATTTTTCATAAATCAAGCTGCCTGGCTTTCTTTTGTAAATCAAGGACACACATCTCCTTAAGTCTCTGGCCCCTAATTCCTTCCTACATCTGTTTCCTGGATAGCTCATACAGTGAAAGGAAATCACCTCCCTTCCACACAAACATTTCCATGTGCTTCAGTTCTTGTGAGAATTTGAAGCAATATAATGCAATCTGATAGATTACTGTATGGTATCCTTCTCCTCTGATTAATGTACAATAGTGACACTTTTCAACTCTACATATACATAACCTGCCAGACAATACTATAATCCACTTAATAGCTATGCTAAGAATGCTTAGGCTGGTCAGGACTGGTAGTCAAGCTATTTCAGAAATTCAATCTATATTCTGCTCAATGTAAATTACT
The DNA here is from genome assembly GCA_003942145.1 of Platysternon megacephalum. Classification (NCBI taxonomy): domain Eukaryota; kingdom Metazoa; phylum Chordata; order Testudines; family Platysternidae; genus Platysternon; species Platysternon megacephalum. The sequence continues at coordinate 8,789,868 of QXTE01000019.1, read as the reverse complement.
TGCCTGTTCATTGTGTGCTTGACCTTAATGAAAAACACAGGCTTTCCCCTCTATACTTAAACATTCAGGATTATCAGAGAAGCTCGAGTCATCACTAGAGAATCACACAAGAGTTTGGGACACCATGGGGCAGGATCAGAAAATTAAACCAGTGTAAAATAACTTCAAACAACTCCCGATAAGGCAGACTAAAAAACTGATGCCTCGTAAGCCTAGCTGTAATTGAATACAACAGGCATGTTCTCCTTTTTCCTCCCTTATTTCGTGTGTAGTAACCCTACCCACTATTGTGGGGACGTATAAGTACCCACTTAGAACAGATTAGGCAATTGCCTTCCCCTAGAGAATTGAAAGGAAGAGATTTTCCACAATTTGAAGAACAGTGAAGAGGCACTAGGGAAATTATCACCATTACAAGCAATTAGTGACTTTGCTGAATGGGTTTTATACCTGAGTCCTCACAATGTAACAATCTGAATGATGATTTTAAGTATAGCTAAATACAAAAAGTATTTTTTTATTTCCCTTATAACAGTGACTTTTTATCTCTCACTGCTTCTTTTACATGGTTGTTAAGCCACAGTGGCTCTTTTTTTAGTTCTTCTACTGTTTTTTAATTTGGGTTATACATTTAAGTTGGGCCTCTATTATGGTGTCTTTGAAAAGTGTCCATGCAGCTTGCAGGGATTTCACTGTAATCACTGTACCTTTTAATTTCTGTTTAACTAACCTCCTCATTTTTGCAGTTTCCCTTTCTGAAATTAAATGCCACAGCATTGGGCTGTTGAGGTGTTCTTCCCACCACAGGAATGTTAAATGTATATTATTATGGTCACTATTTCCGAGCCGTTACCTCTTGGACCAGATCCTGCGCTCCACTCAGGACTAAATCGAGAATTGCCTCTCCCCTTGTGGGTTCCTGTACCAGCTGCTCCAAGAAGCAGTCATTTAAAGTATCAAGGAATTTTGTCTCTGCATTTTGTCCTGAGGTGACATGTGCCCGTCAATATGGGGATAATTGAAATCTGCCACTATTATTGTTATTTATTTTGATAGCCTCTCTAATCTCCCTTAGCATTTCATCATCACTATCACTGTCTTGGTCAGGTGGTCGATAATAGATCCCTACTATTATAATTTTTATTAGAGCATGGAATTACTATACATAGAGATTCTATGGAACATGTGGATTCATTTAAGATTTTTACTTCATTTGATTCTACATTTTCGTTCACATATAGTGCCATTCCCTCCCTACCCCCCGCACGACCTGTTCTGTCCTTCCGATATATTTTGTACCCCGGAATGATTGTGTCCCATTGATTGTCCTCACTCCACCAGGTTTCTGTGATGTCCATTATATCAATATCCTCCTTTAACACGAGGCACTCTAGTTCACCCATCTTATTATTTAGACTTCTAGCATTTGTGTACAAGCACATTAAAAACTTGCCACTGTTTATTTATCCTGCTGTGTGATGGCGTAATGGGGTGTGAAGGTGTGGACTAAAGACCATGTCGCTGCTCTACAGATATCCTTGACGGAAACCTGTGCCACGAATGCCGCAGAAGGCCCTCGTGGAATGTGCCATCGGTGCCAGAGCAGGGACTTTCACCAGGTCATAGCACGTGTGAATAAAAGAAGTAATCCATGAAGAAATTCTTTGGGCCAAGACTGGGAGGCCCTTTATCCTGTCTGCCACTGCTACGAAGAGCTGAGAAATCTTCCTAAACGATCTGGTCCTATCTATGTAGAAGGCCAGCGCCCGCCTGACATCTAATGAGTGAAGCCTCTGCTCCTGGCTATTGGCATGTGGCTTTGGGAACAAGACGGGAAGAAGAATGTCATGGTTGTTTGTGGAACTCCGACACCACCTTTGGGAGGAAAGCTGGGTGGGGGCGCAGCTGCTCCTTGTCCTTGAAGAAGACCGTGTAGGGTGATTCTGAAGTAAGGGCCCTGATTTCTGAGACCCTCCTGGCTGAGGTAATGGCTACAAGGAAGGCCACTTTCCATGACAAGCAAAGCAAAGAGCATGTCACCAAGGATTCAAACGGTATCTCTGTGAGTCTTGAGAGAACCAAGTTAAGGTCCCAAGGTGAGATCGACTGTCTCACCTGCAGGTAGAGCCTGTCCAGTCCTTTCAGAAAACGGCTACAATGCACGTTAGCAAAGAAGGACTTACCGGATGGAACGCTGAACTAGCTGCCAGGTGCACCCTAATCCAAGACACCCACAGCCCTTGCTCTTCTAGATGTAACAAATAGTCCAGAATACACGGAACCGATGTTCAAGTGGGTAAGATCCCCTTCTGCCCTACCCAATTGAAAACCTTTTCCATTTTACCAGGTATGTGACCCTGGTGGATGGCTTTCTGCTCCCGAACAGAACCTCCTGAACCGGGCTTGAGCACACTAATTCTGAAGGACTCAGCCATGCAGCTTCTAGGGCATCAGATGGAGGGGCTCAAGGTTCGGATGAAGGAGACAGTGTTCCTGGGAGATCTAGTCTGGAAGCAGTGGTAGGGTGATTGGTTTTCCAACTGAGAGCTCCAGGAGGGTGGTGGACCAATGCTGGTGCTATCAGGATCAGGCTCACTCCCTACCCCCCTTGACCTTCAGCAAGACCTTGTGTATGAGCAGAATGGGTGGGAATGCATAGAAAAGATGGTCCTTCCAGGGCAGAAGGAACACATCTGCGAGCAAGCTCAGACTGTGATTCTGAAAGCAGCAGAACTGTAGACACTTCCTGTTGTGTTTTGTTGCAAACAAGTCTATCTGGGGAGTTCCCCACCTCTGCAAAATGTCCCTCACAACATCCGGGTGAATGGACTTGCTGAGATAAGGCGCTAACCCGTTCTGGGCCCCTGGAAAGTAGGAAGCCTTGAGGTGGATCGAGTAGGTTATGCAGAACTCCCACAGGCTTCCTGGCATAGGTGAAAGGAGCACGCTCCACCCTCTCTCTCGATATAGAACAGGGGTTCTCAAACTTCATTGCAGCACGACCCCTCTTCTGACAAAGTTACTACATGACACTGGAGGGGGGCAAGAGATACCCAGGGTGAAGGGTAAGGGGGCAGCAGGCCAAGCCCTGCCACCCCAGCTGCGGGGAGGGGGGATAGCAGCCAGAGCTCCATTGCCCCAGGTGGGGGTGGAGCTCAGGCTTCAGGCCTGGGTTCCAGCTAGTCTAATGCTGGCCCCGGTGACCCCATTAAAGTGGGGTCGTGACCCACTTTGTGGTCCTGACCCACATTTTGAGAACCACTGATATAGAACATCAGTCGTGTTGTCTGTAAGCATCGACACACACTTGTCTTAGAGGTGGGGCTGGAACATTTGCCAAGCAAGGCGCACCGCTCTGAGTTCTCTCACATTGATATGTAGCAAGAGCTCCTCCTGGGACCAGGGGCCTTGAGTCCTGAGGGTCCCCAGGTGAGCTCCCTATCCCAGTTTGAAGCATCAGTGACTAGAGACATTGATGGCTGTGGTCTCCTGAATGGAACGCCCGCACTTACCACCCCTGGGTCCAGCCACCATAAGAGAGTTGATCACCGAAGAGAGAAGTGTGACCACTCTGTCCAAGCAGTCCCAGCCTGGTTGGTACACTATCACAAGCCAGGCCTGAAGCGGTCTGAGTCGCAGCCTCCCATGTACACAATGCCACATGCCCCAGGAGCTTCAGGCAGGTCCTTGCAGTGGTGGTGGGATGTTTTCTGAGGCTATGATTGAGCAGAGTGTCTAGAATCTGGCTTCTGGTAAGAAGGCTTTGGCCTGGACTGAGTAGATGACTGCACCTGTGAACTCTATTCTTTGAATGGGGGCAAAGTTTGACTTTTGTGTGTTCAACAGGCCTAGCATCAAAAAGATTGACAGTATTAATTGAATGAGCACTGGACCGGCCTCTGACCAGCCAGTTGTCGAGGCAGGGATACACTAGTACTCTTCGTTTTTTCAAGGGGGCTGCTGACAGGCCGAAAAGCAATACTGCGAACTGATAGTGTACCTGCCCCACCACAAACCACAGGAACTGTCCGTGGCCCAGGAGTATGGAGATGTAAAAATGTGTGTCCCTTCTTGGTGATGGAGAGCTGGGCTGCGGTGCCTGTTCCTCATGGAAGCTGGCACACTCCTCATGGAGGCAGAGTACATCAACCGAAAGGGCTACGTCTCCATGGTCTTGCAGGTGCTAGTGGATTATGGGGGCTGTTTCAGTGACAAAGGCAGGGTGGTCAGGAAAGGTGCATGATGCACACATCTTTAGGAACACACTGGACTGTATAGAAAGCTGCATGCTGTGATTTTCTTTCCAGACCCGAAGATTCCAATAGGGGATGCAGAAATGCCCAAAGTAATCCTTAGAGACCCTGCCTACCCCTTGCTCCCATGGCTCATGAAGCCTTGCAGCAAGAAGTGTTTCAACAGGTGCCAAATGACCACTAAATGCGCCTTCGGCCGATTAAAATATCAATGGCGCTATCCTGTTAGGTTAGACCTAAATGAGGAAAATACTCCAATGGTCATCGAGGCCTGCTGTACTCTGCATAATATTTGCAAATCAAAGGGGGAAAAAGTTTTCCCGGGATGGACCGCTGAGGCTAATCAGCTGAGTTTGAGCAGCCAGATAGAAGGGCAATTAGAGGGGCACAGTGGGAGGCTATTTGAGTCAGGGAGGCTTTGAAGGAGCATTTTGACAGAGTCCCAGTAATGTGTCTTTATATGATGCAGTCAGCCAGGCAATGTTTACGTGCCAGCTTGAATTACTGCTGTAGTGCTTGCTTCCTGAGCATTAACTGTACTAAGCAAATAATCCTACCTATAGCCACCATGTTTCAATGTTAGCACTGAGGATGTATGTATGTATGGATGTCACAAATAGACTGGAGTTTAATAACCAGATAAAACTCAACTTTTGGTCAGTCTCACGGTTAGAGCTCTCACAGCTGGGTGTAACTCCAGCTTTTGTTGAGAAGCCAGTCCCTAGGTGTGGAGCGCACAGGGTACTGAGAGGGACCAGGAACACATGAGGAATGCAGATGGGGAGTTTGGGGAGGGTACATACCTGTGTACCTTCAGGACTGCAGAGTTCAAACTGCTGACCAGAGCGGTCATGGGCATTGTGGGACACCTCCTGAAGGCCAATTAGGGCATCTCCACTGAGGCTGAGTTGTTCTAACTACATTGCAAAAAGCTCTATGATGCTCATCGAGGTAGTATTATGTCAGCATAGCAGGGGAGTTATATCAGCAGGAGGAGCATTTCAGTGTGTACACCTTCACTGTTCTGTTGACAAAACTGTGTAGCATAGACAAGGCCTAAGCCTCTGTGCAGAGTTCCCTTGTTGATCAAAGTTAAGGAAATGACATATTTGGATATCATTTCTACTCAGCAGTAGATGGCTTGCTGACACCAGTAGGGGGCCTGCACTGTTCCAATGTTGCTTCCCTCAGAGGTAGCAACCCTTAAGGGCTAGGGGAGTTCCAATAGTCTTGCTCGAAGAATCAAAGACCCAGGAGTGAGAATTTTGCACAGATGGTATCTCTGGAGAATTAATATAATCCCTTACAAAATCCCCAAGTTTTCCATTATTACATATTGCTTCACTAAGTTAGACTTGTCTCAGTCTTCCCTTGGGGCAAATTTGGAAATAAGACGCACAGTTAACCATTACATATTTGCCTGATCAAGAATGGAATTTTTTATTTATTTAATTTTTTCTATTTATTTAGAAATTGGAATTAAGTCACTTGATAGTAAAATGAAAGCATAAGTCTTTCAGCCTGAATAGAGGTAGAAATTCCAACCACTAACTTCTGCCTTGTGTATTTGATTCTACTTTTTATAGATGAAGGTATAGTTTACAACCTATGATTGATGCTGAAAGACACACTGATCTTTACATTGAGGTAAAGCTTGAATGTGTGTAAGTGCAATTAAGCTTTATAGGCAATGCAACTTGGGAAAGTGAAGATTTTCAAATGGAACAGCTGAATAAACAATTTATATTTCCTCACACTATCGAAACCAAGGTACTTCCATTCACTTCAAGTGTTAAAGTTTCCTATATACTCTTGTCAATAACGATCACCATTTTTTAGTTATTCTGGTTCAATATTAATGGACTAACTTGATATTCACCCAAAACAAATACATGGTAGATGTACTGGTAAATCAGGATCAATATTTTATTACCACAGTATAACAACTGATTTTAGTTAACTGAGAAGGTGGTACTTAAAAAAATTCAACAAATGCAGCAATTAAAAATAAATACAGAGTCTATTTTTTAGTACCCAAGACCATTCCCCCACCACTGCCACATATAGTTAAAAGCTATTTGAGTCTTCTTGTGAACATACTAGTAATGTGTTACCATGATTTACAGATTTCCAAATTCCATCTTTTAAAAACTCATCTACCTGTATATTTCTTCCAGAACATTCTTCTGGTGGAAGAAATGCTGCCGAACTTGAGCTGTAGAAATTCTGTAGAAATCTTTACTGAAAAAAAATATTGAATATCAGATGAGATGTTTATGAATTATTCTTTAGGAATCTGCAAGATCCTCTAGGGTGGTAGAAAATAGCTTCAGAAAGTTAGGTTTTGTTTCAGCTTTGAAACAGTTAAGTCTCTGCAAAGGCATTTTCAAAGTATCTACATGTATAGGAACATCTTCAGAGGTTAATTCCTAAACCAAGTTCCTTGCTCCATTAAGCAGGACTTCAGATCCTATTTTAACTACAAGCACTATTCTAAATTTAGTTACGATAGAAGCTGAGTCACAAAACTCTCCCTTTTACAGCAGAATCGTGGGAGAGATTAATTCCCAACATCAAATAATGCTGCGGAAGGACTTTTTTTATGCCTTTCTTGACACCACAAACATTAATAACAAAAATGAATGGGCAACACAAAGGCAATAATGCTACATATTCTTAAAAAAATGCCTAGTTGTAAAGTTTGCCAGTTAAACTGCAGTCTTAGCCAAGAAATATCAAAATGTTATACTGCAAGTTATAGGAAGAAAAGTACTTTTTAAAAAATTGTGTGCGTGTTATTTGTAGTGTTATTTAAATGGTTTAATGCAAGATTATCATTGTAAACATTAAGTAAGAACAAGAGAACTAAAAATTTCACTTCCAGTGGAAACTAGAAAGAGCTATTATGATTCACTTCTGATTGCTGCAATTTAGCTTTGGGGCAATAGGCCAGACAACTGCCTGAGGTTTGATTAGCTTATGACATTTTGCACCAATATTCTGCAACTAATTTTAGTTTTGGAACATACTTATGAACATTTAATCAGTAAAAATTAGTTAGATCATCCTTGCCCACCTTGGACACTGGAGCATTCTGCATGACCTTACAAGCAAAGTAACCAATTAAGCGTTACAAAAGAAATATCAGATTTAGAGTTTTGTAGCGCAAGAGCTCTCACCAAACTTTAAATAGACATGACAAACTGCAAGTAAATAATCAACGTTTATGGAATAAGACCTAAAGGTTCTGCCCATATACAAATGGAACCTTTCACTTTAACCAATGTAGACACTGAATTCAAAAGAAAAAACACATTTCTATCTTACCATAATATACAAGGCCATATGTACAGAAACTGTAGTCTATTCATTCAGACTAATTTTCTCCACTGAACAGAAACAAATACAAGTTAGTACAATGAACATGTATTGCTCCAACCCCACCCATCACCATTTTCTTAGAATTTTTTGTTTTAAGAGCAACCTTGGACACTGCTGAAACACTTCTAGGTGCAGCACCAAATCAAGCCAGCAAGTGTCTAGCAATTAAAATCAATTTTGTGGCTCTATAATTATATTTGGACAGGAAGGAACCTCCTCTGAGGGTACTAGTAAGTAGCAATTAGCAAACTAAATTTCACCAAAATATATCAAAATTCTGGCTAGCTCCAAGAGATTAATTCGATGTCTATTATAATGGTCAAGAAAAACAATGCTGAAGGCAAGATATAGTGGGGGTGGGTGAGATTGTGTGGCCTACAATGTGCAAGAGGTCATACTACTAAATGATCATAACGGTCTCTTCTGACCTTAAAGACTGCTCATGCCTACCACCCAAACATCAACTTTTCTACAGAGATTCTGTCCTTGCAAAATTGTGGAGGGAAAGAGTACATAACCATCTCCCAAAACCTTTTCAGCAAGAGTTCTTGTATGCCTTTTTTGACACCACGTTCACTGTGGGAGATAGTGAATGGGTAACACAAAGGCAAATATTAAAATTTGTAAAGTGATCATTTCATTTCTCAGTGCAAAACCTAGCTTAACAGCATATAAACAAATGGTCACCTCCAAAAGAGACCTATTTATAAGTAAATTTTTGAATTATATACAAATGTCAGGTATTCCATTAAAAATAATCATACCATTCAGGAACTGTCATACCAACTTCTTGTAAAGTGGTATTTGTCAACTAGGCAAAGCGCATCAATGGGCATTGTCTGCCTACATCTGAAAAACAGGAGGAAAAAAGATAAAATATAACAAATGTCTAAACAGATCAATTTAAAGTCAAACTAATTTTGTATACAAGTAAATGTTGTCGTCAATGCCACTAGCTTCAGCGGGCTCTTCTGTCAGCCAGTGATTATGTAGACGACCAGCCACATTTCAGGCTAGCCTTATGGAGGAATGCTCTACAAAACGGAAGGATTCCTCCCTCCTCCAAATTGTGTGATCTGCCCATGCTGATTTTAAGGGTGCATTGTGCAGTAAAAAACCCAGTCCAAAACCTGAGCACATTAGGGAACGTGAGTTATGCATGTATAAAACAGGATGCAGAAAACCCAGTCTTCCAACAGGTGAAGACTTCACCTCTACAAAATTGGACAGATCTCCCTGGACACCAAGGAATAGATGAAGATGAGCAGCAGTATCATTGTTCCCTCACTCAAAAAACATGCCCAATAGCTTTCAGGACTTTCACAGAAGTGGGGTGTGTGTGTGAAATGTTGCCCCAAGCATCACCATGCTATGGCCAGTCAGTCCCATTTTTAAGAAGTACCCAAACCCTGGGTCGAGCACGTGTGATTTATCAGTCTACTCGGCGCTGTTCCCCATGCAGCACGAGCACGCACAGCCCAAACACCTTTTGGTTTGGGGCTTTCTCGGCATCGCCTGCGTTAGTTACAAGCATGCACGTACACCACTCCGAAGCCAGGGAAAGCACGCGGAGCTGAGCAGCCATTGGGCCGACAGCGCGTACCAAAATCCTCACTCGCTCGTGGCAACTCCACGCGGACCCGCCCGAGGATTGCCGCTGGGACCCGCGCCCGAGTCACACGAACGGCAGCGGCTCCCCCCGACCCGCACGAGGCAGGGTCAGCGGCACCAGCCCGCCAGTCACGCCGCTGCGACCCAACAGCCCCGCCCCCCCAGGAGACAACCGGGGAGTTCGGCCCCAGACACGCTTGGGCCTGCGGGGGGAGGGGGCGGCCCCCTGACGGGCCGAGCGGTCACAGCGCGTTCGGGCTGCGAGGGGCGCGAGCCCCCGGGCCGCTCCCTTTTCCTCATGGGCCGACCCCGCCGGCCTCGCGCCAGGCCAGCCACTGCCACGGGACGCGAAGTCTCGGCTGGAGGGCGCGCGCTGGACGCACAGAGCGCGGGGGCTCGTGCACGGAAACAGGCGCCACCAGGCCCATCCGCCCCCCAACCCGCAGCACTGGAGAGTGAACCGCCTCGCCCCGCCCCCCACGGAGCCGGCTACCCCGCCCGTACTCTCGAACCACGCGCCCGCGGCTCGGGCCGGCTCACCACCAGGCCGCTGCTGCTCCCAAACCCAGCAGCAACCACCCACCATGTCCGATCACTTCCCGCCTGAGAGAGAGAAAGAGAGACTCCACCCCCCGCTCCCAGCATGCCCCAAGCCGGACAAACCACAATGCAGGGAGGAGCGGCGTGTACCAACGCCGGAGAGGGGGGCCGACTGTAGCAGCGCCTCAAACAGACAGGGAAGGAGGGGGAGGAGAGTGTACCAACTCCACCGGGAAGGAGGGGGGTAGTTTGTAAATCCATTACTCCACCCCCTGGAGCGAGGTCGAAGAAAGAATTCTTCCCTTGACCTCGCTGCTGGATCCACAGTGGGGGTTAGGGCAACCTAACTATGTCTTACAGGCAGGGCTTTTTTCACAGCCTGAGCAATGTAGCTAGGTTGACGTAAGTTTTAGGTATAGACCAATATGCTGCTAATACAAACGCTCAATCAGTGCTATTAAACCAAGCATACTGTGAAGCTCAGGTGTTGTTTTGCAGTGTAAGGGCTCCCACTCAAGCTAGACCAGGGGTCTCAAACTCAAATGACCTCGAGGGCCACATGAGGACTAGTACATTGGGCCGAGGGCCGCATTTACTGACACCTCCCCGCCCTCGGCCCGGCCCCCACTCCACCCCTTCCATGAGGCCCCGCCCCTGCCCCGCCTCTTCCCACCCCTTCCCTGCCCCCATTCCAACCCCTTCCCCGAAATCCCCACCCCAACTCTGCCCCCTCCCTGCCCCCAGGGGGCACAGGAGGGGTGTGGGGTGCGGTGGGGGCTCAGAGCAGGGGGTCGGGGTGCGGCAGGGGACTCAGCGCAGGGGGTCGGGGTGCAGGAGGAGTGCGGGGGGCGGGCTCCGGCCCGACCCGCACCGGGGGCAGGGCAGGCTCCCTGCTTGCCTGCCTGCCCTGCCGCCGCGTCGCACCAGGAAGCAGCTGGAACCTGGGGGAGGAGGGGCGCAGGGGTGTGTGTGGCTGTTGCTTCAGGCACCGCCCCCAGCAGTTCCCATTGGCCGGGAATGGGGAACTGTGGCCAATGGGAGCTGCTGGGGGCGGTGCCTGAAGCAACAGCCACACACACCCCTGCGCCCCTCCTCCCCCAGGTTCCAGCTGCTTCCTGGTGCGACGCGGCGGCAGGGCAGGCAGGCAGGCAGGCAAGCAGGGAGCCTGCCCTGCCCCCGGTGCTGGTCAGCCAGGTAAACGTGGGGGAGGGCAGGGGGGCCGGGAGGAGCTCACGGGCCGCATGTGATAGCCCTGCGGGCCACATGCGGCCCACGGGCCGCGTGTTTGAGACCCCTGAGCTAGACTAACTTGAGAGGAGTTCATTTTAGGCCTTGTCTACACTGCCACTTTACAGCGCTGCAACTTTCTCCCTCAGGGGTGTGAAAAAACACCCCCTGAGCACTGCACGTTTCAGCGCTGTAAAGTGGCAGTGTAGACAGTGCACCAGCGCTGGGAGCTACACCCCTCGTGGGGGTGGGTTTTTTACAGCACTGGGAGAGCTCTCTCCAGTGCTAGTGCCACGACTACACAGCCACAGTAAAGCGCTGCCTTAGGGCATACCTACGCTGGCAGAGTCACAGCACAGGGAGTTAAAGCACCGCTCAGAGAGCGCTGAAGGGAAACCGCTGTTGTGTGTTCACACTGTCAGCTGCCTGCGCAATAGCATGTTCACCCTTGCAACAGTATTCGGAGCGGTGCACTCTGGGCAGCTATCCCACAGAGCACCTCTTTCTCTTCTGCCGCTAAGACTTGTGGGAAGGCGGAGCGGGTCGCGGGGCATCCTGGGTCCTGTCCCAATGCCCCGTGATGCATTGCTTCGCATCCCAGCAATCCCTGTGCTTCCGTCCGCATTTGGCACCATCTTTCAACAGTTTGTGTACTGCGCACCCTGCCTCTTTGGGCTACAGGAATGGATCCCAAACTGTTGACCAGTATGCTGCTTGCTCTGACCAACACGTCACAAGTGGCAGTGGAGTTATTCCTTAAACTACAAAGGCAAGAGGAGTGTGACATTGATCTCACCACGCGTAGGAGCTACGACATGAGATTGCTTGTGGCATTCACGGAGGTGCTGACCACAGTGGAACGCCACTTTTGGGCTCGGGAAACAAGCACTGAGTGGTGAGATCACATCATGATGCATGTCTGGGCTGACGAGCAGTAGCTGCAGAACTTCTGGATGAGGAAAGCCACATTCATGGGACTGTGTGATGAGCTCGCCCCAGCTCTGCGGCACAAGGACACAAGAATGAGAGCTGCCCTGCCGTCGGAGAAGCGCGTGGCGATTGCACTGTGGAAGCTGGCTACTTCAGACTGCTACTGATCAGTCGCTAACCAGTTCGGAGTGGGAAAGTCGACCATTGGACTCATGTTGACGGAAGTCTGCAGAGCATTAATCGCATCCTGCTCTGAAAGACCATGACTCTGGGCAACATGCGTGACATTGTGGATGGCTCTGCACAAATGGGCTTCCCTAGCTGCGGAGGGGCGATAGATGGCACGCACATTCCAATTCTGGCACCAGGCCACCTAGCCACCAAGTACATTAATTGCAAGGGATATTTCTCAATGGTTCTTCAGGCGCTTGTGGATCACCGTGGGTGTTTCACAGACATTAACACAGGCTGGTACGGAAAGGTGCACGATGCACGCATCTTTTGGAACAGTGGCCTGTTCAGGAAGCTGCAAGCAGGGACTTTCTTCCCAGACCAGAAGATCACCTTAGGGGAAGTTGAAATGCCCATTGTGATCCTGGGAGACCCCGCCTACCTCTTAATGCTATGGCTTATGAAGCCATACACAGGGCAACTTGACAGCAGCAAGGAGCGGTTCAACAACAGGCTGAGCAAGTGCAGAATGACTATTGAGTGTGCTTTTGGCCATTTAAAAGCCCACTAGCACTGCCTTTATTGGGAGCTGGACCTGGCCGATGACAATATTCCTATGCTTATAGCCGCGTGCTGTACGCTCCATAATATTTGTGACGGGAAGGGTGAAAGCTTCACTCAGGGCTGGACTGCAGCGGCTCAGCGCCTGGAGGCTGAGTTTGAACAGCCAGAGACCAGGGCTATTAGAGGGGCACAGCATGGGGCCATAAGGATTAGGGATGCCTTGAGGCCGCAGTTTGAAGCTGAAATCCACTAATATTTGTTGCTATGCTCGGGAGTGCAGAGCTTGTAATGCTAGGAGGTGATTATGTCCAGGGTTCATATCCAACCTTCTGCTTTGGAGTACAATGCAGCGGGTACTGTGCTTCGGCAGCGCCAAACTACAGAGGGATGGGTGTTGAGTGTAGTGTGTAGTGGGGGTCCACCGTACTGGACTGTGAGGGGGAGGAGTGGAATGCCGCAGGTATAGACTGGAGCCAGGAGGTTGATAAGAGTGTGTTGGTGGTGTCTGGGGGAAGCATGGGAAAGAGTTTTGTGACAGCGGCTGCAGGGGAGGGTGGGTGCAGAGCTGCTCGGTTTGAAGAGCTGGTATCGCCTGGAGTGTGTCTGCTTGGCGCTCCATAACCTTTAAGAGCCGCTCTGTGGCTTCATTCTGGCATGCCGCATTCTCCTTTCAGTCCCTCTTCTTGCTGTCCCACCACTCCTTCAATTCCTGTTTCTCGGTGGCCGAGTGCATCATAACATCACACAGAAAGTCCTCCTTAGTTCTTCTTGGCTGTTTTCTAATTCTGCACAGCCGTTCAGCCACCGATAACAAAGAGGGAGGCTGGGCTCCCAAGGTCATCTCTGTGAACTTTAAATGCAACATTTTACAGAAGCAGTATTGTTTGCAACACAGAGAACACTGATTCAGTGCTTTAAAAATTCAGCCAGTACTCTCACACCTGTCACTAACTGGCTGTCCCCAGGCAAGCACACATGAGCCACAAGACCCCCAAAATGGTGAGTAGCGGCAGGAGCAGGGTAAATCACTCTTCCCGGACCCTGCTGTACACTGGGCACGTGGCTCTTGGGGAGAGCCAGCACTGCAGGCGGGGCCTGATAATCATTCCTGTCCCCACACTTTCCACAGGCTGTGATCATTATGGAAGATATCTCGCTGCTGAGGGTCAGCCGGGAATCAAGGGAGGGTCTTCTCCAAGACTGTGGCTTCCGCCCTGGCCCCTGTGTGTCTCGCCTGTGTGCAGCAATGGTCCCCCCCCAACTCCCTGTGAGGCACAGTGGCGCGGGAAAGTAACCGTTAATGGGGCAAGAAACAAAGCAGCTCTGCTGAGGAACCTGCGGCAATGGATTGCCCAGTATCTCCATGAGAGTTTCCTGGAGATCTCTGAGGGAGATTCCAGTGAATTGAGGGAGTCAAACAACAGGCTGTTCCACTGCTCAGACTAGGCGTGCGGTGGGAGACAAGCCTGCTTTCTGCAACCCTCCTTCCCCCAACAACTTGCTTCAGCGATTCCCAAAATCAAATCCACTTACCCAGGGCCTCCTCTCCTGTTTGCGCTTCGCCAACACCCAACAGCTGTGACTGGCTAGCCTCCTCCGGGGTAAAAAAGAGCTCCCGGCTGCATGCATCTTTGACCTCTGAGTCATCCTCTGCCTCTGGGTCCCCCTCTCCCTCCACATCCTCGTCCAAGATTTCCTCCTCCTGGCTCAGTCCACTCTCGACTGACACGCAAGCCACCGAAGTATCCACAGTGGTCTTCGCAGTGGAGGTGAGGTTGCTGCCGAGTATCGCATCCAGCTCTTTGTAGAACCAGCAGCTTGTGGGCGTAGCACGGGAGCGGCGGTTTGCCTCCAGCGCCTTGTGGTAGGCGTTCCACAGCTCTTTCACTTTGACCCTGCACTGCAATGTGTCCCGGTCATGGCCCCTTTCTGTCATGCATTGTGAAATCTGTCCGTAGGTATCATAATTCTGACGGCTGGATAAGTTTTTACTCCAGTACAACTGCACAGCCTCCTCTCCCCAAATGCTGATGAGGTCCAGCAGCTCAGCATTGCTCCAAGCGGGGGATCGCCTGGTGTGTGGAGCAGGCATGGCCACCTGGAAAGATGTGCTGAGACCACTACACACGTCACCGAGCAAACAGGAAGGGGACTTTCAAAATTCCCAAGGAATTTACGGGGTGGGGATGACGGTTGGTCACTTGAGGGTAGGGCAGTAGAGTTCAAACCAATGACCAGAGAGGCGAGAACAAGCATTGTGGGACACCTCCCGGAGGCCAATCACAGCACTGTAATCGACCATGGTGTCTACACTGGCACTGCAACGCTGTGGCCCTGGCACAGAAAGCTGTACGCCTCTCATTGGGGTGGGTTTTTTACAGCACTACAACTGTGCAGTTTCTGCGCAATAAGTGGCTTGGCAGTGTGTACACCTCGGGAGTTACAACGCAGAAAGCTGCTTTATTGCACAGAAACTTGCCAGTGTAGACGGGGCCTTAGTGTAGCTAATTCAAGCTAACCTTGCAGTGAAGCTGCACTCTTAATACTTTGTCCACTGCACTGGACTATTAGTTGCCGGTAAACACTGAACAACTTCCACTCAGGATAGTTTTGAGCATACATTTTGAGCATACATTTTGTAGTTATTAAAAAAAACCCAAACATTTTGACTGGTTAAATAAAAAACCTACACATTACTGGGACAACAGGACAGCATATGAAAAACCAGGACTGTCCCAGTTAAATCAGGATGTATAATCACTTTAGCAGTAGTACAGAAATGACTTTCTGCAGCAGAATTAATCTACTCTGAAGTCTCTCTTCTGTGGAGCTTATATACACTTTGCAGATGCCCAGTCCAAGCAATGACCCATTGCATAGAAACCCCGAGTATCCAATTATTGTTATTATTTAACATTTCTGTATAGCATCATTTGTATGCATAGTGCTGTGCGGAGAGTGACAACATGGTCCCTGTACCAAGGATCTATGGCACTCTATGGACAGGATTGAAGTCAATGGGGTGCCATGTGGGCATTGGGTCAGCCAATGCAGAACAGTTTGCAGGTTTGAGGCCTAGGTTAGATATGATATGACAGAGGAACACATAAGCTCAGGGGAGAGGGAAGGAGGGTCTCACAAACACACACAAAACTTGAGTAATGATATTGCTTGTTTTCACTAATAAAACAACATAAGTAAATAATGTTATGTCTTGGCAGAACAAGAGGTAAGATAGAGAATTTTCAGATTTTTCTAAAGAGGTCACCTTCTAGTTAGGCACCAAAATAAGTGGCTAGATTTCCTTAAAAATTCACCACATTCAGTGCTGAGTTCTCTTCAAAATCTGTCCGTAAGCATCACACTGGGAGTTGAGAGGTACTGAGCACTTTTGAAAATCTGGCCCTTATTTAGATACCTACACAGGAGTTGAGCTGTTTTGAAAATCTGACTTCAGATGTGGTAGCTGAACACTTGACAATATGGCCCTGAACTCTGAAAATCGGAGCCCCTCGGGGAAAAGAAGATAATACAGATGACCACGCAGTGGATGCTTGTGCACAGCACCTTCTGAAATAAGATCATATATTCAGCTGAGTGGAGGAAATATATGTTCTATCTTTTGCCTTTCGATAAAGTGCCCATTGCTTAAGGGGGAAATGGTTCTTTTTAATTAGACTAACACCTCTGATGGGGTTAGAAAGGTTTTGTTTGTTTAATTAAAAAGGACTTGTTTGTACCTTTAAGGTCTAGTGAAAAAGTGTTCTGAGCCGCTGTTTGCTTTTAATGTTAGTTCTCAACTGGGGAGGATTCAGGAGAGACAGGATTTTTGAACAGAGCTATCTAGGTTCTCTTGAGAGTTGGGAAAGTTTCTTACTAGCGGAAGAGGATCAATTTGGCTTTTTTCCTCCCTGTTGGTATTTTTCTCCCCTGCTGCTGG
This sequence comes from Platysternon megacephalum, assembly GCA_003942145.1. Lineage (NCBI taxonomy): Eukaryota > Metazoa > Chordata > Testudines > Platysternidae > Platysternon > Platysternon megacephalum. The sequence continues at coordinate 8,773,251 of QXTE01000019.1, read as the reverse complement.
CCTTTTATTTTGTAATTGTTGGAATCTTTACAGGCACATTGGAAAAGTCCTTTCTCTAGTAGTGAAGTCTCTGTGATAATCTCTAGAGAGTTTCTCAGTAGCTAACACACAAGGAACCTTTTACACTACTTAATCCTATTTAAGCCTTTATAGAATCCAGATGCAGATGTCAGTTCTAGAAAGAACTGCCTAGTGGTCCATGGTGTTCCCTTCCCCTCTTACTTTACTTATATTATCAAAGTATATGAATTCCCCAACCAGCAGGTTTGTTCTCTCCAGAGAGATAAAATAGTCTCAAATTGTATTACTTTCTCATAGATTTACCCAAGTGGCCAAGGGGAATGATGTGGCCCCATCTCTGCCTTTACCCTTCCTCTTGACTATCAATGCTGTAAAAGCAGTTTATCTTCTTCACTCCCCTCAGTGCCGATTTAGGAGGAAGAGCAAGCCCTCCAATCATTGTTTTGTAAGGCTACGTCTACACTACCCGCCGAAATCGGCGGGTAGCCATCGAACTATCGGGGATCGAATTATCGCGTCTTGTCTGGACGCGATAAATCGATCCCCGAACGCGCTACTTCGAACTCCAGTACTCCTGCAGGGCGAGCGGAGTTACCGGAGTCGACGTGGGAGCCGCGAACGTCGATCGCGCGCCGCGCGGACGCGAGGTAAGCGCGCCAAATTCGAACTAAGATACTTCGACTTCAGCTACGCTATTCGCGTAGCTGAAGTCGCGTATCTTAGATTGATCCCTGCCCCTAGTGTGGACCAGCCCTAAGACTATAATCAGTTAAAACTCTTCTAATTTATAATAAATGTCCTGTTTTGTTCCATTACTTATGGGTGTTTCCTTACTTCTCCTGAGTTGCGGGATCCATGAATTCTAACACTGACATAAATAGCAAGCCAATTTAACTACCGCAGGTAACACTGCGCACCAGAATATGTATTAAAGCAAAAAAGAGAGAGGCATAATGGTAATAATGGGGAGCCAGGAATGCTAAAGTGCTAATCCAGATTTTGGCACAGATTCTTTCTTTAGGCAAGGTCCTTTGTGTCAGCTTCTGGGTGTTCCTTGCACACACAGCTTGCAGGATCAGCCATGTAACTTCTTTGCTTTCATTTCCTTGTGCAAAATGGGCATAATATGTGCTTAGGTATTATGGTGATGGTGGTGTAGGAAACTTTAACATAGACTGATAGATAATATCTCACAGGAGTAATGTGAATAGTAACTGAAATGTTTGTAACTTGCTTTGAAAATGAAGCTTAATGAATCATTGGTGCAGTATTGCTGTTAGCTTTGCTGTCTTGAGTGGTTTGGAACTCTTTCAAGGTGAAGACTTCCTGTAGTGACTTCTCTGAAAAGAGATCAGGCACCAAATGAATGGGTTATTATTGCTAGTCCACTATATTTCAAAGTTTGTTTCAATTTTTGTTAAAAACCCACCAGATGTCAGTATAAGGCCACCAATTCCAAGGAATAGGGAAAGGTCCACACTGCCAAATTATTATTGGTTCTTAGGAACATAGGAATAGGGTGACCAGATAGCAAGTGTGAAAAATTGGGACAGGGGGTGGGTGGTAATAGGAGCCCATATTAAAAAAAGCTCCAAATATCGGGACTGTCCCTATAAAATCGGGACATCTGGTCACCCTACATAGGAATCACCATACAGTACTAGATCAGACCCACATCCATCTAGTCCAGAATACTGTTTCTAACAGTGGACAACACCAGGTGCTTCAGAGGGAGATGTACAAACCCAACAGTAGGCAAAAGTGGTATAATCTGCCCCCCTCTCCCGCTCCACACACTCCCATTAGCTTTCATCCTGGTTTCTAATAGATAGAGGTTGACTTAAACCCTGAAGTATGAGGTTTAATATCCCTGCCAAAACTTATTAGCATCAGCTATAATAAATCTGAATAGTGTTGCTATCCTTATAAATGTTAACCCCCTTTTCTGAATATTGGTAAGTTCTTGGCCTCTACAACTTCCTGTGTTACTGTGTTCCACAGCTTAATCACATGTTGTATGAACAAGTATTGCCTTTTATGGGTTTTGAATTTCCCAGCTTTTAATTTAAGTGGAGGTCCCTTGTTCTTGTGTTATGAGACAGGGAGAACAGACGATCCTGATCTAGTTTCTAGTCTAGACTATTCATTATTGTATACACTTTTATTATGTCTCCTCTCCTTTCTAAGGTGAACTACCCCAATCTTTTCAATCTTTCTCTTACATGTGAATTTTTCCATGTCCTAGATCATTCTCATTGCCCTTGTCTGAAGCCCTTTTAGTTCTGAAATATTCTTTTTGAGATGGGGTGCCCAGTACTGCACACAATATTCCAGAAGTGGCGGCCCCATTGATTCATATAAAGGCATTATAACATTCTCTGTATTATTCATCATCCCATTCATTATGCATCTTAACACATATTTGCTTTTTTGACCACAACTATACATTGGGAAGAGCTCTTCATTGAGCTGTCTAGGTGATGCCTAGGTCCCTTTTCAGAAGTGATACAGTTAATTAAGAACCCTGTAAGGTATATGAATAATTTAAATGTTTCCCTCTAATGTGTATTACTTTGCATTGATTGATATTGAATTTCATTGCACGTTCACCTACCTTGTTTAGGTTTCTTTGAGTTTCTCACAGTCCTCTCTGTTCCTGACTAACCTAAATAACTTTGTGTTATAAGAGCAAATTAGCAGTGGAATTGTACATGGAGAAATACTGTTAAATGTGTCAGTGTTTGATGTCAAGAGCTTACCTGCTGTCGGTGCACTATGAGTCTCCTTTCAGATTTTTCCTCAGCTACTTCATAGCTCAAGCCTGCAACTGATGGACTGTATTTTCAGCCTGTTTACTCAGGTTTAAGAATCCCCCCCCCCCTGTTTTATCACTCTTCCACCTTTTCTCTCATTGCAGACAAGGCAGTGGACTTGTGCACTGGTTGCACTGACTAGGTCACTGGTTGAGCTTGCAAAGAAAAGAATTGTGAACAACAGTCTTTTCCTCCCGCAGATTTGGAACCTCTAATTTGCTCTTTCATTTGTAATATCTTTGGGGCAGGGACTTTGTTGTCTTGTCAATAAAGCACGTTGGCCAGAATGAGTGCCTGAAGTTTGGCAACTAAATCTGTTGTTAGTAATGCTAATAAATGTGGCCAGATTTTGAGAGAGTATGAGCAACACTCAGATCACATTTATTCTGGTGTAGGACAATGGCTTTCTGTGCCAAACTTCAGGAACCCACATTTGAATACTTTGGCCCTGGCAGACTTGTATTTATTAATATAAATAACAACATACTGAGTAACACTGTATAGCATATTGAAAAGAATTACAGTAGAAAATCAATGTGGGAATTACTCGGTGCACAAAACTCCCCATTAACATATATCTCCTGCTGCTCTCAAGTAACTAGAAAATTGAAGTTGGTGCATATGAACAGCATGTTAGTCACTGGCTTGGAATGTCTGCAATTCTGCTTAAGATTGAATTCCTGATGTTCAACTGCTCTGTGGGGGAACCAGCTGAAGTTGCCCCAGCTTTTGTTAACTAGAATGTGGCTAATTTTAAGTTGAGAGAGAGAGAGAGAGGGCCACTTTTAAGTTGAGAGAGAGAGAGTGAGTGTATATATATAGGAGTGCTGATTTATGCAAGAGCAATACTTTTGTCCATGGTATGGCTCTTTATTGCATATATATAATTTCTGTCTGGAAAATGTTGCTCTAGCGCCCATCTACATTAACATAAGTACAGCAGAAGTGCCATTTTTCATAACAGCAGTTTACACACACACAATAAGCATTGTTTGTTGTTGTTACACACAAACTCAGACAAAGGCTGGCATGGATGAAACAATACTTTTTTGTATCTTGAAATGATTTGAGATACTGAATTTTAAAGTTAATGACAATGAGACTTATTCCTGACTGGTCTAGCTAGGTCATAGGTCAGCTTATTCTGGCTAGCTTGTAGGCCAGGGGTCAGCAACCTTCGGCACGTGGCCCATCAGCGTAATCCACTGGTGGGCCATGAGATATTTTGTTTACGTTGACCGTCCACAGGCACGGCCCCCCGCAGCTCCCAGTGGCCGCGGCCTACTGTTCCCGGCCAAAGGGAGCTGCAGCGGGCCGCAGGGCTGTGCTGGCTGCCACTTCCCGCAGCTCCCATTGGCCGGAAACGGTGAACCGCGGCCACTGGGAGCTGCGCGGGGCCATGCCTGCGGACGGTCAATGTAAACAAAATGTCTCGCGGCCCGCCAGCAGATTACCCTGGTGGGCCACGTGCCAAAGGTTGCTGACCCCTGTTGCAGGCCCAGCTATGTCTTGCTCTGCTACTGGTTTGCTTTCTCAGTCTTGATCTGCTCAACTGATGGTACAGTATATGATGAACATTACTAGTTGATTTTTAGCAAATCTTATAAATAGTGTCTGACTAGAGACCCCTAAGACTGAAATAATCTTTTTGCCTGTAGAGTGGGTAATGCGGAGAGGGAGAAAGAATACAGGTTTCCCAACTCCATTCTGTCAATGTGCCTTGCCCTGTTATAGAGACTTCTTCTAGAGATGACAATATTTCACATCTCCTGTTTATTCAGTTGCTTGGGCTCTCTGCTACAATTGCCAGTTAAGGATGCCAATTGTTGTAATGGCTTTTCAAAATGGATACTGGTCCATTAAAAACTCATTAATCAAAGTCCAAACTCATTTTACACACCAAGAGATGGCAACTACTTTCGATCCCTACCAGTTACGAATGGTATTTATTCTGGTATTTGGTCCATCATGGGGTTACCATATTTCAGGTTCCCAGAAAGAGGACACTGCCGGAGGGGACAGGGAACCTGGGGAGAGATGGAGAGGGGGGTACAGTTGGGGTGTGGGAGGGGGTACCTGCAGTGGGGGTACTCACTGGAGGTGAGGGGCAGTGTCGCTCCCTGTCACAGTGGCAGGGCAGCTGGCACAAGCCCAGGACATGGCTACAGACATCAGTCAGCACCTCCCTGCGGGACCCCGTCCCCAGGGCTGAGAACCCAGGGCCTGGGTGGGTGGGGTCTAGCAGCTGTGGCTTGCAGGGGAATGGACCAATCAACTGCAAATGCAGGGGAGGGACCAATCAGGGGAGGGCTCTTTCTGAGCTGCAGCTTGTCTGCTCTGCAAAAACCTAGGACATTTCCTGTTATTTTTAAAATCACCCCCAGACAGACCCTCAAAAAAGAGGTTTCTCTGGTAAAACCCGGACGTGTGATAACTCTAATCTGGCACCTGTGCACATTTGGAGTTTGGCTATCAGTCCTAACTTGATTCCTACTGAGTTCTTTTTTCTTCACTTGGACTAGGAATTGCTCTCCCTCCTGCCTTGTGGTGGTTGGCAGGATTAAAGGGAGGCGGTCAACAGTTCTTCACTTTTCTTCAGGGAGAGATTCTGTTCTCTTAGTCCCCTGGAAAGGCTGGAAGCTGACACTAATGTTCTTCCCCTTTCAAATGAAAGCCAGAAGAGGGGGGAACAGAGCCCGGGGGTTCTTCCCTCTGGCCCACAGAGGGAAGGGGTTTAGCAGTTTTCTTCTTGCCTATGTAATCAGGAAAGGGCATCTGGATGCTCAGATAGCACTGGGTCTTGGAGACAATTGACATATGTTCAGTAATTATTGCTCTTTTAGCTTTCTTTGGTCAAAAAGTAGACCCTACTCAACTTGAAGAGCAATTTATGCACTCATCAGCATTCCATCTGTTGGTTTAGTACAGCTTTGAAAGGTTATCCTATTTTCATATGTATTCACTGTACTATCAGGATTTTACAACTTCTTGTAAAGTGTGTTTGGGCTATTATAATTATGTAAGCAGAGTCTGGATGAGCTCTCCCCTGACATCTAGTGCTGAGCTGTGGAAAAAGACTTCAGAAGCTGATTTCGTTTGCATGGACACACCCACCCTGCCTAGGTGCTCAGCATGATGTGACTGCTTGCCCAAATGATCACTTGTGGCTGGTGTTGGATCCCCAGTCTCCTTGTTATTGGGGCAGAGTAATAAAGGGTTGCTATCCTTGTTGTGTGAACTGAGGGCAGCAGAACTGTACCTGGCATACCCCAATGGAGGGATTCACCCTCAACTGAACAGCACTTGCTAGGCAGGGGACATGGGTTGCAAAGTCCAAGGAGTTGAGAGAAGGTGAGACAAGGCAAATCAAATCTTTGACTCGTCCTCTCTCCATAAAAGCTAATTTAGACTCAATTGAGAGTCTTGTTACAAGCTGCAGAGCTGAAATCACTGATACCTAGCTTGAAGTATTAGACCTACTTTGGGATAGTGTCTATTGCAGGAGACTGCTTGGTGTGTACCAGTAGTGAGGCTCCCCCCCTAACACCTGAAATCACTGAGAGCTGTGTTAAGTGGGGGAGGGGGGGGGGGCTGAAGACATCTTGGTGAATGGGCAGCTGGTGGAGAGGCATGGTAAGCAGCTAGCAGGGCAGCTGGTGGAGAGGCATGGTAAGCGGCTAGCAGGGCAGCTGGTGGAGAGGCATGGTAAGCGGCTAGCAGGGCAGCTGGTGGAGAGGCGCAACCAGCAGGGTGGCTGGTGGAGAGGCGTGGCAAGTAGCTAGCAGGGCAGCTGGCAGAGAGGACCACAGCAGAGCCCCTCAGAGGCGTGGCAATCGGCTGTTGGGGTGAAGAGTGAGTGCCGGAGCAGTGCAGCGTGTAAGGTGCCTCCTTACCCCTCCCCTGCCTTCCACCCAGGGTGGGAGGTGAACTCTGCGGATGAACCTCTGAACTCTGGGGTTGCACTGGCCAAGGGCAGCAACTGTGAGTGGGGTACAGAGAAGGGACGGGCACATTAGAGGGACTTTTGGGTTACTGGACTTAAGACCATGAGGGGAAAAGGACACTGCCCAACTTACTTGTGGGGTGGGTCTTTTGCTCATGGTTTGTGTTTATGAGCTCTAGCTGTGGTGTTTTCCCAAATTAATGCTGAGTTAATTCCCTCCTTTTATTAAAAGTTTTTGCTACACTCAGACTCTTCTTGTGAGAGGGGAAGTATTGCACCTCAGAGGCACCCAGGGGGTGGTGTGTAATTGTCCCAGGTCACTGGGTGGGGGCTCGAGCCGGTTTTGTGTTGTATTGTTGAGAAGGAACCCCTAGATATTGAACCCGGCCCTTGTTGCTGCTTGCTCCACCTGGCAGAAGGGTTACAATTATGAAAGCTACTGTATTACATCTAAATAATATTATATTGTAATTGATTTATCTGTGGGTGGTGAGGGCAAGGGAGGGGGAATATGGCATTAGTTAACTGTTTAAAAAATAACTAGTGATGGGCAGACATTTAAAGCTTGTATTTGGAGAAGAACTCAATAATGTCTGTCTCCTAAATTGGCAAAATTGGGCTGGAAGTCTTGCAGCTTTCCTTTTCCATGGTGTTTTGGCATTTCCAATTCAAGTCCCAGTAGGGGGGACCAGGCATTGTTAAGGCAGGTGAAGATGGACAAATAAGGAAAAAGTTAACCTTATTTGCAGTTCAGTAAAGTTTGACTTGTATCTATTTTTGTCTTATCGCAACTGTTTTTCCTCATCCACCTCCCCTCCATGATAATATTTTTTGATCATTGATCTTTTGGGTGTTTAGATGCCATGGATCATTGTACAACACTGCTCTAAAGCAGGGTGTACTGCACCATACGTAAGACCGCCCTCAAGATTTTTGAAACAATAAAGGTGGATGATTCAGATAAGTAAATATCCATCATGGGATCTTGCAAGAGCCAAAATAATGATATGAAGCTGTGGTAAAATGCAATATTGAATTATTTCATAGTAAGTCTCTCATTAAGCACCACCATTATATTGCCACTGGAAAATGTCTTGGCCTGTCTTAGTCTAAGAGATAATCAGAGTTTCTCTTTCACTCTATGATTGCACATCCAGCTTAATTAAGAAATTATAGACAAGAAGTTCCTTCCAGCCTGCAATAAGAAAAACGTCTGTATTAATCTACGCTTGTCCCATTCACAGAGAACAGTTATGAATTATGAATGATAATTATACACTACTGAAGTCATCTTTGTATTCCAATATAAATATGCACACTATTCTTGATCCATATATATACATGCAAACTACAAATCTTCCCCCAAGAAAAGGGGATGGGGAGGAGGGAAGTTCACATGTACTGGAAAAATTAGGGGATTCTGTTGATACCAATATAGCAGGTAACTATGAAACAGTGAGTGTTTCAATTAGTCCTAATCATCCAGGGTATCAAATCCATGGGAGATCACTAGGAACATGCATACTAGGGCCCTGATTCTGCACTGGGACCCACTATCACAGATCCTTGCACAATCCCACTGACTTCCACAGGACTCTAAGTGGACACAAAAGTCTGCACTAGCAGGACCAGAGCCTCCTTACATGAATTTTCAAAACAGTTTCCAAACATAGACATCACTATTTTACTATGCCCGTAAGGCATTCACAATCAGGGTCTGCCACTTCACTAATACTTCCCAGCAAAGGGTCCAGTCTGTGATATGTTAAGATTCAAATTCATCATTTGAATGTATGAGGCAAACAGAGACTTTCAAACTTGTGCTAATTTAGTAGTAGGTAGACATTCCAACAATTTTAAAAACAATTATAAACTAGACTATATCTTGCAATAACTTTGAAAGTCTGTGCCTTTGGATAGTCACCAGACATGACTGGTATGTCAAGATGCCATTTCCCCCTTACTTAAATTTAAATCAAACTTTAAAATGTAGTTCTACTCTGTGATGGGGTGTACAAACCCCACACAGGGCAAGAGGGGATTAATGAGACCCAGTGGGCTTGATCAGCCCTGCCCCACTACACCTGCAGTAGCTGTCAAGCCTGGATGGAGGCACTAAAAGGGCTGAACCCAACTCAGTGATGGGGAAGGAGAGTAGATCTCTTGCTCTCAGTCAGGGAGAGAAGGCTGACTGGATCCAGGGAGCTGGGTGGGATGGCTGGTACACAGCACCTTGCTTCCTGAAGGAAGGAAGGTAGGCCAGGCCTTCAGCAGGGAGGAGCACAATGAGGTTGTGAAGGAAAGCTGGGGAAGGGAGATGGTCCAGGGTTCTCTAGCTGCATGGCAGACAGTGCTAAGAAGCTCTGCAGTAAGCCTGTGGAAGAGGCCTAGCAAGAGATGCTGATACACTGTGAGCCCGGGAAGAGGCTGTGGGAAAGTCCCCAGAGAGGGGAGGTCCCCAGGAAATGGTTCAGGGAACCAGCAAGAGGTCTGCATAGGCAAGCCATGGCTACTTACTGAAGGGCCCCTGGACTGACACCCAGATGGGAGGGAGGGGCTGGGTTCCCTTACTGGCCCACTGAGGAAGATGGTGCAGAAATCCCTCTGACACAAGGGGTAAGGACTGGTAAGGCGCAGTCAGGCTGAAGCCCCAATGTGAGGGTCGGTGGATTACTGTTTGTTGGCTGTCTGGTTTACTCTGGAAGAGGTGGGACTATATGTGATCCAGCCAGAGGACCGAGTTACAAGAAAAGGTGAACCATCAGCAGACCTAGTGACTGTTTGGTGAAGGTGACTGAGGGGAAAGCCCTGCAACACCCCACCAAGCCACCAGTGGCTCTCAAGTTACTATGTAATAATGATACTTCTACTCAACAGATCTGCTCCAGGTGTGTATTTATAATCCTAACTGCTTACTTGGGGATGAAAAATCAGTTTTTTACTACTTTTTTTTCCAGTTAGCTCTTGAGCCAACTTATCTAAAAGGAGTAATTTGAACTCTTTCTTCTTGTATGTCAGCTAAATTGCTCACTAATTTTCAATCATTTACACCTCTGCAAGTCCACTGGCAACAGTGGGTTGCACAGATGTCATTAAGGCAGAATCTGGCTTGCAGAACCTTTATTAATGGTGATCATGTGCAAGCAGGAAAGAACTCAGCTTGACTTTCAAATCCCAATTTGAGGTTTTGGGGCTGCCATTTAGAAAAAGAAAATATATACAGTATTGTAATCTGAACTTATTTATATGAAAATAGCTGTGACAGGAAAACAGAGAACCACACAACACTTTGAAGTACTTTTGGTGATATTTTTCTTTGTGGTTGTTGTGACTGGAAGATCCTACTTTACATTGCAACTTTCCCTTAATGCACTGCACTGAGGGGGGGCCTGAGATCAATACCTCACTACCTTTATGCACTGTGCATGTCAGTTGTACTCCTTTAATACAACAACATGGGGCATCCAAACATATTATAATGTACTTCCAGTTTCCCACTGCTATGCAATCTGTCATCTTGGCAGCCATGAACCCACTGCCTTCTTTTCCTGTACTCCAGAAGTCTGGCACAAGTGTGACTTGATGTTATGTGCAAAAGAGCTATATGACATTGCTATGAGAGTTGAGGGATTCCTTCCAGAAAAGAGTACTTGAAGTGTTATGTAAGCTTGAGATTTTTTCCAGTGGTATCTATGCCTTATTGAAACTGACATGTCAACTCACAAGTAGGCACTTTGCCACTGCAGCAGATAGGCAGGAATGTAAGTAGCCAAGAGAATAGCTCAACACAGGCATCAAACATGCTGAGGATCTAATTCTCAGGAAGCACTCTCACAATAGCTGTCCATCTGGAGCTTCCTTGGCATATGGTTATGAGGGATGCAGTATGTCATCATTCCTTGAGCTTGGATTACCTTAAAAAACAAGCCACCAAAATGTTTCTGAACTAAATGTAAAGTGCAGGATTTTGGGGGTCTGAGGAATCAGGATTGGCTCTTCACAGAGGAGGGGAAGTAACAGCGCATAAAATCTCCACGTTGGCAGGAGTGCCGCCAGCTTTTCCGGCGCCCTAGGCGGCGGAAGGTCCCGCCCCCAAAATGCCGCCCCCGACAGCGGCGGCGGAAGGTCCCGCCCCCAAAATTCCACGGACTGCCGGGGCGCCGGCGCCCCCCAAATAGCAGTGCCCTAGGCGACCGCCTAGGTCGCCTAATGGGTTGTGCCGGCCCTGCACGTTGGTGTCCAAGGAAAGGCCCTGATGTGGGAGAAAAATATATATAAAAGGAAATAGTGTATAATGACTGAATTTCAACTGAATAGGTGGAAAGGATGAAGAACCCATTAATTCAACATTCATTGTTTCCTTTTTATTATTTACCATTTATAGTTGATAGTGCATAAAAGTACTACCAAGTCAAGGACCCGTTGTGCTAGGCACTGTACAAATATATAATAAATGATAGGCCCTGCCCAAAGAGCTTAACAGTCTATAAGAACACAAGATGCAACAGATGGATGAGACAAACAAGCAGGCCATGGTGGGGGAGATGGGATAATAACAATCGTAGCATAGGCCTAATTCTTAGCCAGCGAGGAGGAGCAATTACAACTTGCCACCTACCTACCCATTAGTAGATGGCAGTTTTCTGTACTGATGAATTATGAGGTATTTTCTACATTGTTTGCAAAGGTTAAAAACCTGATGAAGATATAGCTGGGTAGAGAGCTCTAATTTCAGTGGGTTTTGTTTCTAACAACACTGTGTTTTCCTTAAACATAGTGAATATTATGGACATGTTTGAAATTTCAGACTATTTTTGTTGGATCTGTCTCTTTACCAGAAATGCTTTAGGCCACATAGAGCAGTTTCACCAATTAGAAGCACTGTGAAAGGAAACTACAGCACACTTTGCTCAAGTGAGGGGTTGAACCATTCATCTCCCTCCACCTCCCCAAAAAGTTTCATAGGGACATTAGATGCAGGAATGGTTTTCAAGCGAAATAGTAGGGTCATAAATGGTGATTTTATTTATTTTTATGCTCAAACTTAGACAAAAAGAAAATAAATATTTTCAAAAGAGAAATTGACTCAAGATGAACCTTTTTTAAAATCTTTATTTAGGACCATTTAAATAGTTGTGTAAATTAAGCTTATTTGTTTGTGAGGGGAATGTGAAAGTGAGCGTATATGCAGGAAATACAGTAGTTATACACTTGTGTTGGAGAATAGCCAAATATTTCCTCTGGCACTCTGCATTCTGGACGTTCCCAAAGTCTTTCTAAGTTACTCCTGAATAAATGCTTTTATATTCTGTGGAGGTACCATCTCTCCTTTTTTCATCATTTGTTGCAGGATGCAAGCCAAGAAACACCCCAGATCGTCAAAACTAAAGCATCTATTAAATATAATGTTTGTTTGTTTTAAAGTATAACAGTGTGAAATAGCATAGCCAGTTTCAAAGCATTGTTGCTGCTTTAATATTGATTTTTTCAGTAATGACTAGAGTCCCCAGTTAGGAATGGGACCCTGTTGTGCCAGATGTTGAACACATTTTTAGAAAGAGTCCCTGGCCCAAAGAATTTACAGTCTAGAGGGCTGATCCTGCAACAGGCTCTGTATTGGTGAACCTCTCCACCCTTGTGGAGCCCTATTGAAGTAACTGACTTCAATGGATCTAACTACATGATTAAATTTAAACATGTACAACTTTGCAAGTGCATTAGCAGGACAGGGGCCTGAGTGGCATATCGAAGGTAAATGACTAGCAATACAATCAAATATGTATATTAAAAAGTACACACAAACACATGCCCATGTAAACTTTTCATTATTATGTGTACTGTTCAAAAAACTCAAAAAAGCAAAATTGAAGTAGTTTAGGCAGAAGAGATCTTCTGTTGCTGGAAAAGTAAAGTATCAGGGGATAGCCGTGTTAGTCTTTCTCCACAAAAACAACAAGGAGTTCAGATGTGAAGAAGTGGGTTTTTTACCCACGAAAGCTTATACCCAAATAAATCTATTAGTCTTTAAGGTGCCACCGGACTCCTTGTTGTTTTTGTGGAAAAGTAAGAACACCTCACTGATGCTGAGTTTTAAAGTTATATAAAAATGCATAGCTTTTAAAAAACTAAAAATTACAATGAAATATGATACACGGGTAATTGAGAGTCAAAGTCAACACCTCCAGGTTTCAGCCTTGGTAGCTGTCAATGGGGTCTTTTAACAAGTGTCAAATGCCTTTCCTGGGCAGGGTCTGGAATGCAGCATAAGAGGCTGCCCCTAGGCAAGCCCAAACTAGCACATCAGGGGCAATATTTCAACACAGATACAAAACAGTTTCACAATTTGATACAGTCATATCCTAATCCAGTGGTTCTCAACTAGGGGTACATGTACCCCTGGGGGTACACAGAGGTCTTCCAGGGGATACATCAACTCATCTAGATATTTGCCTAGTTTTACAACAGGCTACGTAAAAAGCACCAGCGAAGTTCGTACACACTAAAATTTCATACAGACAATGACTTGTTTATACTACTTTATATACTATACACTGAAATGTAACTACAATATTTATAGTCCAATCGATTTTATAATTATATGGTAAAAATGAGAAAGTAAGCAATGTTTCAGTAATAGTGCGCTGTGACACTTTTGTGTTTTTATGTCTGATTTTTAGGGTCGACCAAATTCGTGGCCATGAAAAACGTGTCACGGACCGTGAAATCTGGTCTCCCCCTGTGAAATCTGGTCTTTTGTGTGCTTTTACCCTATGCTATACAGATTTAATGGGGGAGACCAGTGTTTCTCAAATTGGGGGTCCTGACCCAAAAGGGAGTTGCAGGGGGGTCACAAGGTTATTTTAGGAGGGTTGTGGTATTGCCACCCTTACTTCTGCACTGCCTTTAGAGCTGGGCAGCTGGATAGCAGTGGCTGTTGGCTGGGTACTCAGCTCTGAAGGCAGCACCCCACCAACAGCAGCACAGAAGGTTGGCAATACCATACCATGCCACCCTTACTTCTGCGCTGCTGCCCGCAGAGCTGGGTGGCCGGAGAGTGGCGGCTGCTGACTGAGGGCCCAGCTCTGCAGGCAGCAGCGCAGAAGTAAGTGTAGCAATACCATACCATGCCATCCTTACTTCTGTGCTGCTGGTGGTGGCGGCTTTGCCTTCAGAACTGGGCTCCTGGCCAGCAACCACCACTCTCCAGCTGCCCAGCTCTGAAGGCAGTGCCACTGCCAGCAGCAGTGCAGAAATAAGGATAGCCGTACTGCAACCTCTCTACAATAACCTTGTGAAAAAACCGCCCCCCCCCCCCACAACTCCTTTTTGGGTCAGGAACCCTACAATTACAACACCATGAAATTTCAGATTTAAATAGCTGAAATCATGAAATTTACCATTTTTAAACTCCTATGACCATGAAATCGACTAAAATGGACCTTGAATTTGGTAGGGCCCTACTGATTTTGTAAGCAAATAGTTTTTAAGTGAGGTGAAACTTGAGGTAAGCAAGCCAAATCAGACTCCTGAAAGGGGTACAGTAGTCTGAAAAGGTTGAGAACCCCAGTCCCATTCCATCACACTGGCTTATTTGGAACTCCTGGGCGTTTGATTTCATGAGGAGTGAGTGCAGACAAAGCACACATGGTGCTGGATGTAAATGCAAAAAATGAACCACATCAGTGTTGATGAAACAGAAACAAGAAGAACTGAGTGAGGTGTGCAGTGCAATCTGTAAAAGCCAGACCAGCCCTTTCCCCTGTTATACCCTCATCCTCCACGATGGAAATATAAACCTATCCATGCTACTTTCTAGATTACATAGTGACAAAATCACTGCAAAAGCAAATAGGAACTCATCAGATTGGACTGAAACATAACCAATTTTTGAATTGTTTTTTCCTTTTGAGAACAGATTAGTATCTCAACGCCTTATGGAAAGATACTGTTATATTATTAAGGGCATGGCTGGGAGTTATAATTTAGAGGAATTTAATGAAAAAGCTGTAATTCTGTCCTCTGTCAGAGTGTTATGTTGGAGAAAGTATTATATTTCAAGTTACGGGACCATGTTCAGATCTCAACTACACTGCTGTAAATCTGAAATAATTCCACTGAATTCAATTGAGATACACTGTTACGAACTTATGTCAATACTGCTAATCTAGACAATAAAAAGATCAACAGTTTTGTTAAAAGGAGAGAGATTCAAAGTGTTCTTCGGGCACTGTGGTATGGTATAGTAGAAGGCTGGATTCATTCAACTCAAAGAGCAGATGACTGGCCAGTTACATTTATAAAAGCTTTGGTGACTCATATTAGTCCTTGGCACAGCAGGATGCATGTATTAGAAATGAAGGTCAGATTAACTCCAGTGCTGTGATATTAGCAAAGGGAGAGGAGATTAGGGATGTGGAAGGAGGGCCAGATAAAATGATAAATTGGCCACATTTTTATCCTCCCCTTAAAATGAACTAGGAAAAGAAGCCAACAAATGACAAAGTAACAGTGAGACGGCAGCTGGATTGCTACTTGCTTCTAATTTTGCAGGATCATCTCAGTTTTACTTAGGCACAGTCTTGCGTCAGGTCTTTCAACTGACCTAAAAATTATTTCAGGCCAGGAAAATGTTGGTGTTACATCATGATATGATGTTGTTTTTTCATGACAACCACACTGTCTTTGCGTGGCATTTTTATGCAATGTCACTGAATTATGACACAGCTTTACAAAAGCAAGCTCGTCCTGAGAAGCAAACTGAAAAAGGTGACAACTCTCTAGGGAGCACTAGAGACTCTCATGTTGCTCAACCAGGTCCACTCTGGGTGTGCAACATATGGGGCTTCAAAGAGAGTCAATTCTAAGCATTGGAGATTAAAATGGGGAATCACAGGATATCACTTTGGAAATGCAGTTAATCGTGTAAACTATATTTATCCATAAAGCTATGAAAACTATTGAGGAATCCCTGCAGTTTCACCCAATTTTTGTTTGTTTGCTTCTGCTCAAAATGTCAAAAGGGCTTGAATATATTTTAAAAATAAACAGTGAAACACTTTTAAAAGTAAGACTCTTTTTGTCTAGACCAGGGGTCTCAAACTCAAATGACCTCGAGGGCCACATGAGGACTAGTACATTGGGCCGAGGGCCGCATTTACTGACACCTCCCCCCCCCCGCCGCCCTCGGCCCCGCCCCCACTCCACCCCTTCCATGAGGCCCCGCCCCTGCCCCGCCTCTTCCCACCCCTTCCCTGCCCCCATTCCAACCCCTTCCCCGAAATCCCCACCCCAACTCTGCCCCCTCCCTGCCCCCAGGGGGCACAGGAGGGGTGTGGGGTGCGNGGTGTGTGGCTGTTGCTTCAGGCACTGCCCCCAGCAGTTCCCATTGGCCGGGAATGGGGAACTGTGGCCAATGGGAGCTGCTGGGGGCGGTGCCTGAAGCAACAGCCACACACACCCCTGCGCCCCTCCTCCCCCAGGTTCCATCTGCTTCCTGGTGCGACGCGGCGGCAGGCAGGCAAGCAAGCAGGGAGCCTGCCCTGCCCCCGGTGCTGGTCGGCCAGGTAAACGTTGGGGGGGGAGGGCGGGGGGGCCGGGAGGAGCTCGTGGGCCGCATGCGATCGGCCCGCAGGCCGCGTGTTTGAGACCCCTGGTCTAGACCTTAGCAAAATAAAATAAAATGAAAAGTCTGTTTGGATTCAGATTATTATTCTTTTGTCACTCTTCCATTTGAAGATAACATCATTTTGATAAATTAAGCAGAATTCCAAGCAATCAGGATGCCAAGGCTTGTTGGCCATAATTTGCAGCTTTACTCAGGCAGTTCTGTTTTTCTAGCAGATTCAAACAGGACATCACAGAATCATAGACATGTAGGGCTGGAAGGGACCTCGAGAGGTCATCTAGCCCAGCCCTCTGTGCTGAGGCTAGACCATCCCTGACAGGTGTTTGTCTAACCTGTTCTTAACCCCCCCCCCAATGACGGGGATGCTACAACCTACCTTGGAAGCCTATACCAGAGCTTAACTATCCTCATAATTATAAAGTTTTTCCTAATGTCTAACCTCAATCTCCCATCAGTGGAGTTCTCTCTGCTTAGGGCCTGGATTTTGTGCTCACTGAAGTCTGTGATAAAGCTCTCATTGACTTCAGTCCTGCAGACTCAAGCACCTATTTTTTCCCCTCAGTTAGGGCCTGATCCTGAGAAGTGCAGAACACCAGCAACTCACATCTTCACTGTAAGCTGTAGGGGACATAGCACCTAAGGCTTTGCACAGAGGATCTTTACAGAGAGCAGAATCGTCTTTATCTCTCCAGGCTGTAGAGAACCAGCAAAATTACCTCAGAGGAATCCATATAGTTATGTCCCCTCTTCCTGTACTGTCCAAGAGCTGCTGCAGATACAAGAGCTGTGGAGCCCCACTCTCCTGTAAGTAAGGGATGAGGAGGTTCCCTACACAACCTGTTGGTGGCCTGCACAGTGGAACAGTAGCATTGTTGTTCTTATAGACTTTGCTGGCCCATCTAAGAGGGAGCAGGATTTGCCCTATGGGATGTTTTCTAAAGTAAATCTTTCTGCTTGGTAATTTGTATAGATTTTATACACAGTATTAAAAGGCAACAGGATTACACCAGGCCCTTAATTCATTGTACTTTATGTTGCAGCCTTGTTATAAATGCAAACATTTAATTCCACATAGAGTTTAATTAATACCAACCATGCATTCACACACACAGAAAGTAGGAAGAAAACAGTTACAATTTGTTGATGCAAATATTCTCTGGACTGATTGTATAATCAAGGCATTTATTATGTGTTGGGTTGATAATGATATTCACTGCTTCATTGCTATGGTTTGAGACATGTCAAACTATTATCAGTAAATGAAGCTGACTGATCACTTACAACATTCTCCTGCAGACTGATCATTTGTGTGCTTTGTTATGCAGATAACCTAATAAACCAAAATATAGCCTTCATTTGAAAAAAATTACCATAAGCTTATTTCAAATATTTGATTAAAAAGTCAATAAGAGTTTAGATCCAAAATATGACCCACTTGGATCTTGATTCTGAATATTTACTTGCATTTTCTCAAATCAACCAGTGGGCTGAGAAATAAACAAACACATTGTGATAGCCATTATTTGTGTAGGGTCTTACATGTTTTGCATGGTGCTGCAATAGTAACTAGTTCCACATAAAACCTCAATAGGTGGACTCACCCAGGCTGTATGTCTGTGTGTCTGCATGTGCCTATAAGTACATAGGTACATCTATGCTGCACACTCCTTTTGGTGGCATGTAAGGAACATATAGTACATGCCCCCTAGCACGGTTATAAATAGCAGCGTAGACAGTGAGGTGCTGCTTTGGCAACTAAAGACATGCATGAACCCTGTGGATATGTACCTTGCATGGCTCTCTATTTGCCCAAACAGTGCCCCCCCCCCCCATATACACTGTTATTTTTAGCAGTGTAGTGTCCCACTGCTTCCCTGCTGCTGGAGCCTTTCCCTTCAGTGGGGAAAGGCTCCGAAAGCTCTCTTGCCAAGTCTTTCCCTGCTGCCAGAGCCTTTCATGACTTGAGTAGCTACATGCCGCAGAGTGGACACAGCCTGCTTTTCATTGAAGCATGTACTTACACATAACCTATGTGCTGTCACAAGAGGTGTGCAGTATAGACTTAGCATAAGCATATGTGCAGGGGATATTTGTGTGATAACATTAATAAATACATTTATGTTCACAGCACGCACACAGAGAAGTTAGATACAAACACAAAATGTTCTTGGTGGAAGGTTGCAGTGTAACACTACTTTATTTCTTAGAATTCAGAATGATAAACACACAAGAACCGCAAAACAGAGAAACACAAAGCAGGCTGCTTCCTAAAACAGAGAGAGAGACAACTCACTCCAACTTGCTCTAGGCTGGCTTTCTGCAGACTGCTGTTAGACCCAGATTGTGAGCTTTCCTACAGAGCCCTCTAGCCTGCAACCAGGACCAGGAAAACCCCTGGGATTTTAAAGTGACAACCTACAATTCCAGTAGTTTTCAGTACATCACAACTATATGGTCCTGCTATTGTTCTTGCAACTTGGACGGTGTCACCTGCCCATTGCCCACTAATTTATCACCCCTTGAATTTATTCTAACATTCCAAACCTTCAAGCCACTTCAAACAACCAATGTTTAAAAATAAAATAAAATACATATGCCAAATGTTTCCTCCATCCATTTCCAAATGTGGGAGTTTCTCCCCAAAATTTAGATTCAATCCAGCACTTGCTTCCAGCCTTGGAAAGGCCTGAGAAAACAGACTTTAAAACTAAATCTTTATGTCTTGAAAAGATAATTTAGGTCACATAGATGTTTTTATGGCTTCCTCATAACCCATTTGGACTCATGGTATTTAAGGCACATGATATGAACAGAGGGGAAAAAAGCATAGTCTCAATAAAATGTTTAAAATCTCTAAACATTAATAAAATAGCTTTTATATAACATTTGAGACATATCCATCATGACATAGTGTATAGGAATTAGTTATATCCTCCTAAATAGTTTTTAGCCTTCTAGCAGTGCTCACTGTTCTATGTTTTAGAAGCCACCAGAAACCAGTCAGTGCAGCAGTTTGGTAGTAGTATAGATACATATGCAGCTTTGCATGTTTGTGTATATTTAGTAAACATGGTCATTTGAGGCCCAGCTATATTCCTGTGGTTGCTTTATTTGTTTTGCGCTGTAAAGATCAACAGACACAACAATGATTATAAAGGTTGTATCAGTATTTAATTGTGATGTCCTGCACCTCTCTCGTGGCTTTTACACTTGTGAGTAAATCAGTAATCCAAAATGCATCCCAAGAAAACCTTCATACCATATGACATCCTCATGTAGTTCAGATCTATCTGATGAGAGGGGGAATGCACAGTAGTGTGGTGTGATATAAATATAAAATTCTTTTTTCTTTATTGTGTTTCATTCTATTGCCTTAACATTACACTCATCTAGAAAGAAGAAGAAAAATCAAAGACTGGTTGAAAGTGCTGCTAAGTGTGTGTCCTTGGCTAGTAAATGAAATGGCATTGATCAAAACCAATGCTCCAGCTAAACCCTCTGAGCCACTTAAAAAGAGCGTTTCTATGGAACACACTGAGGTGGCGGTTGGTGATAATCTTCTGTGAGTAAACATTGATTAGATATTGGGAGACAGGGAACAGATGCACTGCTCAGACAGGGAGGACCTAGGCAGCACTCTACACAGGGGCTTTTAGTTAGGAAGACAAATGTTACTTACAAATAAAGGTAGAACAAATGTTTTTTAATATAATGTGTTGGTGGCATCTCAACAGAATGAGAAATCCCACTGTTGTCGTTACCATAGAACAGTGGTTTTCAACCTATGGTCCATGGACCCCAGGAGGTCCACAGACTATGTTTAAGATTTCCAAAGGGATCCATACCTCCATTTGAATTTTTTTAGGGGTCCACAAATGCAAAAAAGGTTGAAAACCCTGAGCTAGAGGATAAAGATTGATCTTCAGAAGAAACCCAATCCGTTTACCTGCACCTGTAGAATCTATTATACACCTGCTAGAATGCTCATACTTTGACTTGTGCTGAGCTTACTTCATCCCCCTTTTTAATTCTTTCATTGTCAAAGGTCTGTATTTTGTTTATGTATAAATGCTTACCAGCATTAAGGATATAAAACTAATATGATTAGAACAGTTTTCCTTGCCTGTATTATTCATGACATCTTAAATTAATGACATTACTGAAATTTAAAGAGTCTAATGTACTTTTCTCCATTAATGTTGTTTGCTTTTCACCTTTCATTCAGCTCAGACAATGGGAATACACGATTCAGTTGTACTCTCTGGTTCTTGTTGATTGCAAACACTAAGCCATCAAAGCAGATGGGAGTTTTGGGAGCTTTGCGCCTCTCAAGATTGGACTCACTAGATATTGTAGGAATATTTAAATCCAAACTAAAACCTGTTTACATTGGAATTTAAAAAAATTAGGAACATTTCTTATGATTTTAGATTTTGTAAACATAAGGCTGATTTGAAATGACGGTCCTACACTGACCTAACAATGTTACCCTTTAAAAATCTGGCAGCAAAGCTTGCAGTAAAAATTTACAGGGAAAAATTGTCATGATGGTTGCATTGTCTTCTTTAGTGTGCACTTGATTATATGCAAGGCTTGCACTTTATTATGCCTTTTATATTCCTTTACTGGGGTTTCCACTTTATAAATTCAGATACAATTTATAATATATTTTGAAATCTTTGATTTCTTGGTACAATATCACTACCTCGTGTCTATGAGCAGAGAAGGTTGTCATGGAAACAAACTCATTAGTGGAGCTGAGTGAATTTGTCTCAAATAGTTTATTTGATGTATATAGCCACTTTCTATTCATTAATTGTGAATAATGTATGATTTTCTCACATGTATTGGTTATTTGAAACACATTACCAAATAATGTCTATGACTATGTCGTGGTCTGTAGCATGTTTGTGAGTTCTTCTTTGCAAGTATTCAGTATTTGAAATGTTGCTTAGTTCTGATTGGACACAGAGGTTACATGGTATATGTCTGGTCCCCAGTTGGATGAGTCTCTCTCTCAGAATTAGTTTTTTGTGGAGAATATTTGAATTGGGGTTCAAAATTCACTTTCCAGAAATAGTCCCCAAATTTATTTAAAATGTGTTGTTTCTGCAAGCATTCCTGCCAATAAACTCAACTGCTGAAATGTTTATGCAATGCAAATACAAAAGAAACATGAACACAGCCAAAGTGAATTCAATTGGTTATTTTAGCAAATCTTAACTAATTTTTTTTAGATATTTATCCAGTGCTGTTGATTAGTAAAGAATTCATATTGAAAAATAAGAACTGTACTTAGTGAACTAAACTTCTGTCAAGGGTGGATTAGTGAGAACTGTTCTAATAAACGATAAACTTAATTTTTTTAATTGCTTATTTAGGATGTACAAGCAACTATAAGTACTAAGCAAGTAGAAGATTTTTTTTGTTGGTCAGTTGTCAAGGGTGCGTTGCAGAAAGTTGTTCTAAGGGTTTATTTTTATAAAAGCTGCAGCTCTGAAGTACAGCCAGGTGTTTTTAGAAGATTAATTAAATGGTGGAAAATTCAGTCAGCTTGGTTTTGTACTGTAATATTTTCCCTTAAGTGAGATTTCCCCCCTCTACATGCTATCCTTAGCCTCTTGCTTATTATTATTATTGTTTGGTAATTGTTAGTGATCATTAAATGTATTGGATTGCCAACTCTAGAAATGGAACTTTTCCATGTGTTTACACTTCTAACCTAGGCTGCATGAATGCTTCTAAGGTTTGAATTATTTGTAACCAGAGAATTCTCTTGTGTGTTTTGATTTTTTGGAGGGAAATGCTTGTGTCCATTCCTGGAGCTGTGCAATAGATTAGTTCCCCATGTTCATATGGTCTTGTGGTGTTTTTTCCCCTCTAGTTCTGCTTCCTGTTTTTTCAGATCTGCTGCTCTGGGTGTGTCATACCTAGGCGGTGTCGACACTTGACTTTTACACAAATCATAGAATATCAGGGTTGGAAGGGACCTCAGGAGGCAGGAGCGCCGCCAGCTTTTCCGCCACCCTAGGCGGCGGAAGGTCCCACCCCTGAAATGCCGCCCCCGACATAAGGTCCCGCCCCAGAAATGCACTGACGACCAGGGCGGCCGGCGCCCCCCAAATTTTAGCACCCTAGGTGGCCGCCTAGGTCGCCTAATGGGTTGCGCCGGCCCTGTCAGGAGGTCATCTAGTCCAACCCCCTGCTCAAAGCAGGACCAATCCCCAACTCACCCCCTCAAGGATTGAACTCACAACCCTAGCTTTAGCAGGCAAATGCTCAAACCACTGAGCTATCCCTCCATTTCCTGCCTGTGTTGCTCCCTAGGTATTAGCAACTGTGGAAGCATTATTGTAGACCCAACAGGCTCAAAGGAGAGTTAGAGGTCATAGTGGTTAAATTGCCTGTGACCACCAGCAGTTTGACTACCCTGCAAATGCTGTCAGGATTTTAAAACCTGTTAAGCAAGTTGGGTTAATCCTATTTATTTTATTCGGTCTAATACCAAAGCTGCATAGAGAGTAAAACATCTCTGAAATAGGGCTAGTCTACATTAGAAAGGGTTTGCCACAATAGCTATACTGGTCTAGTTATCCTGACAATCCCTCATAGTGGAGATGCAGCTTACACTGGCAAAAGAGTTTGTTCCCCAAACAAAATAAGTTTTACTGGCAAAAGCATTTTTTGCCAGTACAATTGTGTCTATACTAGGGCGTTTTGATGGTTTAAAGATTATATGAAAATCATATCCCCAACTGAGATTCTAGTAGACCTTGAAACAGAAAGTTTCTAGTAGTCCTAGCCATACAGGGTTTTGAAGTTCTTTGTAGATGAAGATGCTAAATGGGTGATAAGGCAAACATGCCTGGGGCCAGGCAAAATGCCTCGCTGTCCTCCATCTTATGGTTGTTCCTTTCTCATCCCTGCATGCATCTCTGAGAACCCTCCTCATCTCTTTGTGGATTTGGGTTCTGAAGTATAAAGGTAATTACTTATTGATTCTCACTAATCCCTTGAGATGCATGGCTTGGCAGATTATTAGTTCAGGCCTCATATTATGGTACAATTTTTAAAAACACAGCTTGTGCCTAGATAGGCTTTGTTTTCATGCAATGGTTTTTCAATCTCATTCTGATGCCTGATAACATTTTAGATTATTCATAAATAAGTATGTGTTTTAGCAAAGTAAGCAAATCATATTCCTCTTTTCTTATTTCTGACAAAAAAAAACTCTTTTGCTTAATAGAAAAGTATATTAAACCTAGGAAGATATTTCTTTAAAATAAGTTAAAGAAATTATATTATTCAAGGTTGTAATTTCTAATTCATTCAGAGGACTGATATTAATGTATTTTTTTGAAATTAGCACAACTGTATGTACAAACTTTGATGCTGTTTTTAATAACCACATGTTCCAATACATAGAAAAAGAAAGTATCTTATTAAAAGTTTAATTTTAGATCTTTTGAGTTAATAATATGCAGCACACACACAGTTGTAAATGAATAACTTTATGGAATATCTTAAATTAAACAAGACATGCTTTTGCAATTGGGAGTAGATAACAGAGATTGTCCACTCATTTTGATGAAGGAAAATTAACCCTCACCCTAAAATGTGCAATAATCTGAACAGTACTGATGAAACCATTTGCTTGATGCTTGTCACTTTGCAAACTGCTTCCCAGCATCTAACCTTTCTTTTGTAAGCAAGTTAATTTAGAAATTAGAAAAACAAAACAAAAAACAAACAAACAAACAAAAAAACACACACCCCACAAGTCTTCATCTTGTGGAAGCTACTTTGAAAAGTAAAAGTTTTTAAATGGTACAGGTTAGTGATCATAGTGTTATCATCAAAGCATTTCAAACATGAAGAGCCTGTGGCTTGGCTTGTTGCTAGTCATACACTATTAGGTAAGTGTTACCTATGCTTGCACTGTGTGATTCTCTGTTCCCCTCTCCTGGCTGGATTACATAGAGGGTTGACTTGAGTCTGAAACAGACATTGAGTTAGTAGCCCTGGCTCTTTCAGCTCAGGCAATAGAGGTTCATTGATCCAGAGGTCCCAGATTCACTCCACATTCCTGACTACCCATGCAGGGTCACTGTGCTACATTGTAATAGATCTGCTCTTGAAAAACTTACACTTGTAAGTACTCCTGCATGGTTTGATTTCAACATGGTTATTTACATGAGTAAGGACTATTCATGAACAACTATTGCAGGATTGAGCCTTATGTGCCTAAAGAAATGTGAACAAGATGAGGAGACATGACAAGTTTTATAATTCGCAGGTGGGATTTTCTAAAGCACCTAAGTGAGTTAGGAGCACAGGTCCCATTGGTAAAGGTTCCATTGACTTTCAATGGGACTTGTGCTCCTAACTCACTTAGGTGCTTTGGAAAAATCTCCTTCCTCATCAATTGCAAGAATGAAAATTGTGTGAATGGTTTTTTCAAAGGTCTGAAGTCCTCTTCCTTCTGTAATAGGTGTATTGCATTGTGACAGCACCCAGAAGACTCAATTAGAATTGGGAACCCATTGGGCTAGGCTCTTTACAAACAGTGTATAATAAGAAACAGTCCATATCTCAAGTTCAATTAGAACAAGACACAACAGGTTGGTGTAGAAAGTCATAGATAGGGTACAGAGGAGAGACTGGTAATTGCAACGGAGATGCAAAGTTACAGAGCTCAATAACGTGCATAATTTGCATGCTTCAAATAATTTTTTTTTTTATAAACAGGAGATTTTAAAGTAAAGCATAAAATACACTGGCATAAACCTAGCCAGTAACATTTCTTGTCCTGTTGTTTAGAGCATCTGTCTCTTGCACTTCAGACCATGTACTGCAATTACCGTAACATTTGAATCTTGGAACATTAGCTATAAACAATTAAGCTTCTTATTAGCTAGCTAGCTCTAAAAATAGAACTTCCTTATGTCCTTATTGGTGTTCACAAAAACAGTAAAATGAATCCCAATTCTATTTTTTTACTATGCTTCTCCCTTTGAATGGGCAAACGGTAAAATAACCTGGAAGAATAAAATACCAAACAGCCTATCATGAATTATACAATGGGTTTTAAAGTGGAAGGTATAAGACTGCTATACTGTATGTGCCATGCACAATAGTTACTCAGTTTGAAGCTGTATCTATAACACTTGCCTTTTTGATGGTTTAATATGTGGCTTTAACTGCACTTAATTTACAGAAATGCTGTTTCTCTTCTGTGGAGATGGGGAGACGTTAAAATGAGCTCTAAACATAGTTAATCAGTTGTGGGAGGAGAAAGGCATCACAGATTGGGGAACCAAGGACTTTTCTGATATCGAGGAATATAAGTATTTTTAAAGAAGGTCATTTATTTGCTATAGCTCTTCTATAAATTAGATATATAGCAATGAAAATTTTAGATTAATTAAGGGAACTAAATATTTCTACTGTTTCTAAAAAGCTCCTTTGATTGTATTGGCTCTCCTAGGTGGGCTATAAAAGATGGGGGATTTCCCCCCCTCACTTTCTTTTAGGGAAAGTTTCCAGCTTTCCTCAAGAAATTACTTGATGTTAGTGATGTATGAAGTTGTAGGTGGAGGGAAGAAAAAGGCAGATAACTGGAGTAATGATACTGTTGGAGTAATGGAGTTTCAGCTCCAGAGGGTACATGGAGACACAAAATTCACTGGCAAGTGGTTGGTGATGAGTGAAAAAGGAAAACATTCTCCATTGAAGTTGCCTCACATGAAGATCTACCACCAATGTTATGTATTTATTTCAGTTTAAATACAAAAAAGGACACCTATTTCAAGATCCAGGCACTCTACCAATTAGCTAAAGAAACAATCCATGCAAAGAATAGTCACCCAGAAATGTAACAGCCCCTTCACAAAAAATTAAATGGAAATAACCAAATTGAACCAGTAAATCAAATTGAACCAGTAACGTAAACAACAAAGAGTATACCATCCCACACCAACCCTTCACTCGCCACAACCCACTACCCCAAAGCCCTAGCACATAGATACTCTTTCTAACAAACTCAAAAGGTCAACAGATTCAGACTAGTTTGGTCCAAGGAGGGAAGAAGTTCTAAAGCTGAGATCCTCAAAGAAGACACCCTGTCATCAGCTCCCTCTCTTTTATATAAGGGGCTCCAAAATGAGCACTGCCTCTGACAGCAGCTGTGGCAGTATTTCATGAGAGGAAAGAGTATTTTAAATAGGTAGGTGTAGCGGGGTGATCACCCCGCACTGGCCCTGGAAGGGTGAAAAGCAGCCCTGGAGAGGGCTGCAGCAGAGTAAGAGAGATTAAGAACAGCTGGGGAAGCTGAGTGGGTAGCTGACCACAGCTGTGGCTGGCTTAATGAGGGCCCAGCTGACTCTTATAAGAGGGCTGGGGCCAGAAGCCAAGAGACAGTCTCTCTCTAGCTGTTGAGAGGGATGGGCCTGGCTGCTGGGAGCTGAGCAGGGTATCTAGACTCAGGGCCGACTCTGGCTTTTTTGCCGCCCCCAGCGCAAAAAACGCCCAAAAAACCTGCGGGGCGGCCGGAGCGGCAAAGCAAAAAAAAACCCTGCCCCAAGCATGAGCTTGCTTGGCTAGTGCCTGGAGCTGGCCCTGCCTAGACTGGAGCAGGGCTGGGGAAAGGCCAGAGGAGCTGGGGAGCTCTGGCCTGGAAAACCCCCAGGCTACAGGCCTTGCTAAAGGCCGAAACGGTACTGGTGTTGCAGGGGGCAGCCCAAGGGTAGGCAGAGGCAGCAGGTCCAAACCCTCCCTGCCGATGATGAGTGGCAATTATACTGCAGTCCGCCCCAGTGAGTGGGAGCTAGATGGTGACTAGCAGTAGCCAAAGACTGAGGCGAGGTGGGGATAGGCAAGTTGGGGGTTCCCTGGGGAGGGGAGACCCAGTGAGACTGTGGGGTACTGTGGGGGGCAGAACCCTGAGAGAAAGGGCACCGGGGTCCGGGAGGGACACCGGGGCCAGCAGCAAGGCGAGACACCGGCCTGTAGAGGGTGTTCTGGAGGCTGGCGAGCTAATTCCCTGGACGACCAGCAGTAGGCGCTGTGGCAGTGAGTTGTCGCCCTGTTACAGTAGGTCTTATTCCACTTAGGCTTGTATCAGGTCATAAACAACACCTTTAAATTCCATCTAGAATCCAGCAGGATAATAAAAAATATAGAGCACTGGTGTCATGTGTTCCTGGCAAGATACACTGCTTAACAAACTACTGCCATTCTTCACCAGCTTGGAAGAGGTAGCACCGTGAAGAGCACATTGCAGTATTCTAATCTTGAGGTGACAAAAGCATAGATAACAGTTGTGGGGTCTGCACCTAAAAGAAGAGGTCTAAGGCTCCAAGGCAGACACAGATAGAAAAAAGCCTTTCTAGTCACTGATGTAATAGGATCATCTAAAACCAGCTGGGAATCTGGCAAAGTCCTAAGATCCCTATGAAGCAAGACACTGAAGCACATGCCTAATTTTAAGTATGTGACTAGTCCGATTGACTTCAGAGGGACTACTCACATGCTTAATGTTAGGCATGTGCTTCAGTGCCTTGCTGAATCTGGCCAAAGCTGTGAACTCAGGAGACCAATGGCAAATGAACACCCTAAGTCAAAGGGAACAATTTTTGCCATCTCCTTTGGTTGCTTCCCACCTCATCACCTCAGTCTTGTCTGGGTTGAACTTCAAACAGATTGTTCTCATCACCTCCCCACATTGGCAAAAGCTCCTCCTAGGCTGAATTTGAGGAGACAGAGGTACAGAGCAGGGCACCACTCACATACTGAAAATACCATAACTCTTGCCTCCTTACCAACTAATACTGACCTACCTCACAGGTAGGTGAATGCACCTTAAAATCCTTGATTTGACATATTATAATTTAGCTACCATTATTAAATAGCAGGAGAGACTGAATCAGAAAACTTGATCACGTCACATGCTCACATCTGCAAAAATATCCCTCGAGGAGCTACTTAGAACTCCAAAGCAATTTCTCTCCCTGGACCACATCAAAAAGACGGCTCCTAGCTTTTAGCCCTGATACTGAGTCTCAGCTGAGGCAGGTGAGCTTATGCTTCAAATTCTTACCCATCCCAGATGGAATGTTGGTAGATGCAGGTGGCCCAGAAGTGTTGTGGACTGAGATGTGAGAAAACCATACTAGTTTAGTTCTATCAAATATTTATCTGGAAAGCCAAACTAGGTGCCTGCCAAGACAAAACCTGCAGAGAAGCCTACAAGCTTGAGAACCCAGAATTCTTTGTTTTTAAAACCTGTTGACTCATTAGGCAGGTTTCTGCACATTGCCCCAAAGCTAGAGAGATCTTTCTTTCTCATTACCCTCACTCGTATGGAAATCTTCTGTATCACGAGGAGAGTTCTTTGAAACTGCTGCACTGTTGTGACCTAGATTAAATGGAAGAGAAAGGGAAATGAACTAAATACAGACAAGGAAGAAGGTGGTTGGCATAAGATGTTATCCAGTTCAAACTTGCTGCTGCTTTATATTTTAGCAAAGATTTCCAGCTGTAATATTGGTACATGTCAGGATCTGACAATGGATTTATCGTCTTAAGAATACAGTTATGGTCCAGATCCTTAGCATGCATGTGCAAAAGTGTGTGTGTAATTAACATGTGTGTTCAAATGTGGTAACTGGGTGTAAATAGGGCAAAAGCACCATTTTAAAAACATGAATCTTAATGATTTCAAAGTTCATGCTTTGGGTGTTTGAGCAGTAACAAACCGATTGTCAATCATCCAAAACAAAATACCATTGTAGGTATTTTGCTCAATGTACTAAATATGGAGTATTTGATGGTGGCCATGTTGAAAGCATGTGCTTACACATTTGTTTCTTCTACAGATCACTCTAAATTTACCATACATACTGAATGCACATTTATTCTTCCATATCTGGAGTTGTTTCCCTTACCTAAATAAATCACACACTAAAATACAATAGCAAGGTCTTTCTTAGACATGCTAAATAACTTCCATATAAACAGTTAATAAGAAGGGTGGGAAAATTAAAGCTATGCGAATATTTCAATACAACTAAGCATCCAGGCAATATCAGCTTGATAATCCATCAGTCAGCACAAATTTCCGCAGGCAAATAGCTTGATTTTCATTTCAGGTTCATTGCATGCCTCGAAGATGCAGCACTGTTGTTCATCACATGCAGGTGTGTGGGTGTGTGTCTGTCTGAGACACATGATATTAATATTGTGGCAGTACTTAGAGGCTCCAGATATGATTAGGGCACTATTGTGCAAGGTACTGTACATACACACAATAAGAGTTCCTACCCCGAAGAGTTTAGTGTTCGCTGTGAAAAATAGCTTGCCCATGATTGCTTAATATCTAGCACCACCTACTAGTTCCAGATGAAAGAGAAGAAACCCCTGTATTTATTCAGAGTACAGCAGAATAAATAAACTTTTTTTTTTCAGAAGCACCATTCTGATCATAGCCAATTTGATGTGCTTTTTGCCCTCAAAAAGCTTCTCCATCTTTACTTGTTTTGTAACTGTACCATAATTAACTTATTGGATTGTAGTTTCATGTCTGAAATAACCACTGCATATATATGTGACCTGTGGTTCCCGGGGCAGCCCTTAATGGAAATGCCAAGGTCAGGACAGGCTGCAAAAGGGAGAGAAGATACCCACCAGTCTTGGGAGTAACATTGAAGTTAATCTCCTCAACCAGTCACAAACTGTGCTTCTGATTCCTCACACTGGTTATCAAGAAGCAAAAAAGCAATCACACAACCCCATATTGCATTCCAGTCTTCTGGCTCCCAGCCAGCACGTAGGTCCAGTACAGTGAGAAGTTATCTGAAATACTCTGCTCACTATACAATGTTCTTCTGACCCCAAAGGGTCAGCCACATTACCAGGCCAGTATAGGTTTGGATATTACCCAAAATACCACGCTGCCAGCCAATCCTTTAGTGTCTAAAACTAAAGATTTATTATAAAGAAAAAAGAAAAAAAACAAGAAGAGAGATGTTAAATGGTAAAACAGTCACATACATACAGAGACTTCAAAGTCCATATATCCGGTTCCTAGCAGTATTGGTGAGTTTGCTGGCTTGAAAGTCCCTCTGGAATACATCCACAGCTTGGATGGGTCATTCAGAGCTTCAGTTTGTAGCAAAGTTCCTCCAGAGGTAAGAAGCAGGATTAAAGACAAAATGGAGAAGATGCAGCTGCCTTTTATAGTCTTTTGCCATGGGGCCTGTGCTTCCTTTTGTTCCAAACACAAACTGCCCAGCACATGGCCTGGAAGCCTTAGAGTTCTGTCCAAAGGCATGCCCCTGCATGCCTTTCTGAGGCATAAGGTGTATCTGCCTTCTCTAAATGGGTCAATTGTATAGCTGATGGTCCTTAATGGGCCATCAAGCAGGCTAGTCAGTGCTGATGCCAAACTGTCTGGGGGTGTCACCCAGAAGCATAGCACAAGTTTGAAAGAGACATACATATCTATAACTCATAATACAAAGATGATTCAAACACATAAGAGATTGTCTGGCAAATTTTAACATTTTTGCAGATACCTTACATGGCATATCTGGCATAACTCATTACAATTTTACAATATTGATATTCATAATATCCTCAAGTGTTCCCCAGATTCCATACAGCATCACAATATAATTTTAGGTATCCTACCAAATCAAGTGAAACAATTCAATTTACTTGTTTTTCACTCTGGAAAATCTAACTAAGGGAATGAGATAGGGCTTAGATTAGTAGTTCCCAAACTTGTTCCGCCGCTTGTACAGGGAAAGCCCTTGTCGGGCCGGGTCGGTTTGTTTACCTGCCACATCCGCAGGGTCGGCTGATCGCGGCTTCCAGTGGCCGCGGTTCGCTGCTCCAGGCCAATGGGAGCTGCTGGAAGCGGCGGCCAGTANACAGGGGCTTTCCCTGCACAAGCGGCGGAACAAGTTTGGGAACCACTGGCTTAGATGAAAGTAGAAACATTCCTCTCTGTAGATTCTTCCTCTTTCCAGGAACTGAGTTGCTATTTGTTGTATCTGCTACCTTGTCTCTACAGCCTGTATAATTTGTTGGACTATAACAATACAGTGAATATCCATTTTCTACCTCCGATTGGCTCAGTTTAACATTTCTATAGCAGTAGGAAATTTATTTCTTGAATATGATTGTCTAGATTTAGAGGATCTATGCCAGGTCTAATATTCAACAACAAGAAAATGAATTTAGTCAACTACCAAATTAAACTTTTCACTACTGTATGGGTTTAATTTTTCAGACCTGGCCACATATGTATTATTGGATGATTTTATATCCAGTTGCCAATTAGATAATTTGGATCTGACAGTTGTGGGCAAGGAGCAGTAGTGTTTAAAAATGACTCAATTTTGATACAAATTAAAGGATGTTTATTACAAATACACAGTGAGTAAATCGAAATAATTGATGATCCTCTCCATTCCCAGCCCACGCAGCATTGTGGGGGAAGGGAGAATGAATCCCCTCTTCTCATCCCACAAGCCAGGCTCAACAGTACTGAGGGCTGCAGCCCAGAGGCGACAGCAGACTTCCTTGCCACTGCTGCACCCCTGCTCTTCTAGAGGGAATGGCCAGAAAGGATCCACATAGCCATGGATTCTCAGCCTCATTCTTGATCCTTGCAGAGCCAACCTTCTGTGCCCCCCAAATGCCACCACTCTCTAGGCTGTGAAAGGAATCTACAGAGGAGAAGGCAGTATTTGCACGGTGATTTAAATTCTGTTTGGCTGGTACTTAGACAATGTTCAAGGAGACATTTTAAATCCAATCATAATAATTGTATAGCACTTTATGCATTTATAGGGCTATTCAAACATTAATTAACCCTCATACTGACCCAGTGATGTAGGTAAGTATTTTTATCTCCATTTTTCAGATGTGGAAACTGAAGCGGAGAGAGTGAATATCTTGTTTGGGGGTCACACAGCAAGTCAGAAGCAGAGCTCAGGAGTTCCTGATCTGAAATTACAGTATTAGCTAAACTTCAAGCGAAACTGAGCGAATGTTCTCTCCAGAGAAGAAAATCCAAATTGGTGTCCTCTATGGCTAGACCTGAGAAATGCTACAGACCTTCATAGTTTGCCCTGCAGGCTAATCACACCTTTAAAATAACTCCACTGTAATACTGGTAGTGCACTATGTGGAAAAACAGAATGGCCATTACCAACTCAAGTAATACCTTGCTCATAGCCTGGGAAATTACAGCTTGCTTGAATGAGAAAGGGAATGTTAGCTAGTATATTAAGGTTGTTCCTTACTCCTTTTAAAGAGTTATGGACATGCACTCAGACAGCTACTGGACCCTAGTAAAAATCAACCACAGTTTAATGTCTCCTGCTTAAAAATGGTAGATTTTTAAAACGCTAATAAAATTGTGCAAAAAACAAAATGGATTTTTCTTACAAGCATCCTTGATAGAACAGTTAGTTTAATTTTTTTTTCTATCACCATCCTTTCCTGGCTGACAGTAGAGGCATGCCTGACAATCACCATGTGTTGAGAGGAGCCCCTGAGTAACCTGTCACAGGTATTCAGAATACCCATACTGGGCAAATTTATAAAAATCTTCAGTAGATGGTCTCATTACTTGAAATTGGACAAGCAGGTTACCACTGCCAATAACTTTTGATTTAAGCTATGAATTGATTTTTTTAATCTATAGCTTAAAAAAAAGTCTGTAGTGCCTAACATTTTTGCAGTGTGGTATTTTATCTTGGGCTTTACAACAATAAAGGAATAAAAATCATACATAGCAAAATAATACCACAAGAATTATACCACAAACCTACGTAGATTGAGGGAGGCCTCAGGGGCAACTGCAATGCAAAATATGAATGCCCGCTTCAGAAGAAATTGCCGACCTGAAAATAAAAAGCCTGTGCTAAAGTAGGCTATAAGCAATTTTTTTTTTCGAGAGAGAGGCACTAAATACACAAGAAGTTTCTATCTAATTAGTTCACAGACTTCTCCTCCCTTTATAAGGAACAATTGTGCTCAGTTGACTTTGCAGGATGTCTTCCATAGTTCAACTGCTAGATACTGTACCTAGTGCCTATAAGTCTGTGTGTAATGTATTCCATCTGTTGCAAGACTGAAATGAACATTTGGTTCTCAGGCCTGCCAAGTGAGCTGCTATTAGCTGCCAAAGTGTAACATGTTAAAAAGGAGAAAAAGGTTGTTGAATTTAATGACTCTCACATGAGAATGTGGCTATTGGAAAATAATGGCTAGAGTGGCATAAGGTGGAAGATAATTGAATTATTCATACTCACTTTCTTTTTTTCTTCTTTCAGATATTTCAAGCCTCCCCCTCCTTGCACCAGAGCCCACAGTAGCATCTATCAACAGTGAGAAAGATTGTCACAATGCTACCACAGCACTTTTGCTGCTGCCAAGCATTACTTGAACTGTAATCAAAGTGCTTAGCAGCACTTAGACATACTCAGGTGTCCTGATTTCCCCTTGGAATCGCCTTTCCTCCTCGATAAACCATATCCAGGATGGGATTTCTTTACTAGATCTCCTGGCTGCCAACTTGACTAAGCCTAAGGGTACGTTTAGACTGCAGTCACTGGGGGTAACTGCAGTTCAAGTGGACATACCTGAGCTAGCTTTAATCTTGCTAGCTTGGCTCCTGGAACAGTGAACCTGTGGCAGCGTGCGCTTCAGTGCAGGCTACCCCCATGGGCCATTACCTGGGGTTCCAGGTAGATTTGTACAGCCTGTGCTGAAATTTGCATTGTTGTGCTTTACTGCTCTGGTACCTGAGCTAGAGAGATGCTAGCTCAAGTATGTTGGCTCAAGCTGCAGTCCCACCCATTGACTGCAGAGTAGACATATAGAGAGAAACAGACTTAGGGCAAGATTTTTGCACAAGATTAGGCTCATTTGCACTTTAGTGGAGCAAGGGGGACTTAAAACGGTCCTTGAAGGTGTACAGGGAGACTTTGGCAAACCAGTAAAATGCCTGAAACCACTATGGCTTATTGTTAAAAGTGGCCATGTAGCAAACTCAGCTTGACCAAGGCAGGAGGGGAGGGAGTTTTGGCTGCCACAGAAAGGGCAGCTTGACCCCGCATCCTTCCTGATAAGAATTGTGTTGAAGTTGCTGATACATGCATTTTAAAAGAGCAGGATGTGCCCCAGGAATGTCTATTGGGGTCTCAAGGCTGCAAACTCTGGAAAAACCCACACCTGGTTAATCAATAATCAGAAGGAGCCTCTTGCTTGCCCATTGGAACTGCTTACTTAACAAGTTTTCTTTAAGGGACATGTCATTCTATTACTAATGTATAAATAAGGGGAAAAAGCTTGAGATAGTTGGACTCTTTTGGACTCTTTTTGGACTCTCCCTCTGGATACATCTTGCGGTCCCCACTGGCAGACGGAAGATTTGGCCACCGGAAGGCTGCCGCTGTTTCACTCGAGAGCCACACTCAGCTTTGGTAATTATCAAGGGTTGGGGTGTTTTACTAATCTTGTTGCGGACGTGTGTAAGTGCCAGAGACTAAGTAAAGTTTAGCTTTAAGTGAAAGCACTCTTGTGTTGTCCTGTTTGTGTCAGCCATCTATCGGTCGGACGGCCGTGTCTCCCCTGATTTATTTCCTGACACCACCTGGCACAGAGTAAAAGTTACCAAGAGCTTTGGGTTGAAAGAACCCCGGGTAACAAAGGGGGAGCTGGGGATCCCTCTGATGTAAATGAATTGTCTGGTGACATAAAGCCCCCTAGCTAGTGTAGGAGGGGTTCTGAGGCAAGGCTAGAGTGCATGGCACTCTGACAGTTTTGGGTGGTGGATCCCAAGGCCACTGTTCCAGCTGGTGTGAGTCAGAGCGACCTTGTCACTGCTTTAACTTGCACTATGGGTTGGTTCAGCCCCTGGCCAGACCAGGCTTTGGGGAAGGCAGAAGTCTTGTTTGGAGCCACCTTTGCTTTTCCCCCCACTGCAGGTGCACTGATTGTGAGCCCAGCACATCAGAAGATCAAGCTCATTGTGCTTGGTTCAGGTACTAAAAGCTCCAAATTGTTTCAGGGCTGGGAGGGAGAAGCAGTACACTGAACTGACCATTACAGACACAATTAAAAGGGCGATCCCTTGCACCAGGATCCACAATAGTTAGTGAAGTCCATGTGCTTCACTAATGACTCCACTGTCAAAGCACTGCAGTAAAGTACCTACTCTGTAATAAACTATGATGTAAATAGTTAGCTGCTTGGTTATATTTGAGTATCTGCCTTCTGCTTGGAGTGCTAACTGTATGGTTGCTATTCAGAGGGATGGGAACCTAAACAGAGTGAGCTCTGTTTACTTTTGAAATGCTAACACCAAGAGTATGTCTTGACTGCAGTGTTTACCCAGGGCCAGGCATAAGTGTGTGTGTGGTGGGGGGACGGGACACTGGCCACAGACTATTTGGAACTCTTGGATGTCTGATTCCCTGAGGAGCTAGCATGGACAAAGGGCATACAGTACAGGATGTAAATGCAAAAGAGTGAACCACACTGGCGTTAGTGAAACAGAACCAAGAAAGCCCAAGTGACTGTACAGTGCAATCTGTAACAACCAGCCCAGCACTCTCCCGTGTTCTGTCCTCATCCTCCATGAAATACAGAATAGCCTGTCCAGGTCATTTTCTAGACTAAATCTCTAGAAGAAATCTCTGCAAAAACAAATGGGACCTCAGGACAGATTGGGCTGAAGCATGAACAGTGGTGAATTCTGTTTTCTCTTTTGGGAGATGTTGGGTGCCTAAATACCTTTGAGAATCTGGCCCTGAGCGATCACTGAGCATCACATCATGAAAACTCCTGTTCAGCCAGCATCTGTCTCTAGAACATTGGACTTTGCTCTGCTGCATTTTTGTCAGAGCTAGATTTTGCGCATGTCAATCTGGTTGAAAAACAACAAACCGCTACATAGTTTGTTAAGCATAGGGAAAGTCATGGATTAACAAACACGGGTAACTAGAATCTTTGCAGGTTTATCTTCTACAGGCTACATCCCGATTCGCTGTACACCCTTATGGCCCCCATGGCTGCTTTGTGTCAGTCTAGCTGGTGATATGAGATTTCCCCCTGGACTCCCGACTCCTGACGTCCTCAGCAATGAGGGCATGCTGGGGAAGGGCTGTGGCTGGAGTACTGCTGCACTCCAGCAATTCCCAGTTGCCAGTACAGCCCCCTTAGAGTCCACTGCAACTAGGCACCACTTAAAGGCAACTCTGATATTGCTCTAACTTGTGTGAGGACTGAACTGGCCCCAGGGTCAGGGAGTCACCTTTGTCCTCCTTCCAAGTCCTATGAATAGCACAACTTGGCCAGGCCAGAGGATCTACATAGAATAGTAGCCACTTGAGTCAGTGGATACCGGGCCTTTGCATATGACAATAAGTATAAACTTCTGTCACTCTGACCCATGTCGTGTCAGTGGGGCCAGGAAATTAAGATCTCTCTCTTACCGATGCTCCTGTCTGTCACACCTTTGGGAAGTGGTGTGAGGAAATGGGATGACAAAAAGACACTCACCACATACCGTCCCATTAGCATTGAGGGGTCAAGTAAAAGTTGAACTATACCAGATAGTAAAATTGGATATTGAGTGAATTCAGGCACCAACCAACACTATAATCACTGTAACACATCACAAAAGGATTTGTAAAGCCTTAATTAAATCTTTTGGAGCTATCAAATACTATCATATGGGAACAGTGGAAGAGGTTATGTCTAGACTTCAAAATGCAAAAGTGTTTTCAGCTTTGGGTACAAGCTTCATCCAACTTAATACACTAGGTGCAACTTAATACACCTTCAACTCTCCCTTTTGATACATGCGTAAGCAACTTCTTTCCACAATTACCTCAGCATATGAGGTGCACCAGAAGATCATGTGCCAGACCTTTCAGGATGTTCTGATTAGGGGCAAAAATGAGGAACTGCCTAATATTCTGCAGCAAGTGAAAGAAAAGAACTTTACAGTGAATAGGAACAAAATGCCACATCAAGCTGAATGAGAGTAGTTATGTAGGACACATTTTGTGACAAATGAGTTGGAATGGATGCAAGAAAAGTGGAGACAAGTGTACAAATGGGAA
This sequence comes from Platysternon megacephalum, assembly GCA_003942145.1. Classification (NCBI taxonomy): domain Eukaryota; kingdom Metazoa; phylum Chordata; order Testudines; family Platysternidae; genus Platysternon; species Platysternon megacephalum. Next base: position 8,735,706 of record QXTE01000019.1, on the reverse strand, counting down.
GACTTCTCTCCTCACCCCCTCCAAAAGAAGCCATACAAAGATTCATTTGCATGTTAACATATCTAGATAAATGAATCTCTCTAATTTCTCATAATTAAGTACTCCACGCTTGAAATGCTGTTTGTGGACAGTACAGAATGGCACTGAGATGGCTGGCAAACGAAAAACTTTTGGGACTACAACTAATAAATTGAGGAGGGAGGCATTATCACAGAAATACCTTTACTAAAATATTTTAACAAGGAGTCTAAGATCTCAGGCAATGCAGGTGTCCAGGATGAAGGGCTCTCCTTGTGCAAGATGATCCCAATGCCCTAACACCTACAGACCTAGGCTCAGCTTGAAAAAAGAAATGGCAGAAATTGATTGTAGTTGTGAGCAATGTCATGACTGTTTGTGTGTAGAAATCACTGGAGGCAGAAGCAGGGCATAACCCCCTGGAAGTTATGTTAATTTAGTCTAATAAAAAGAGCACTCACTCGATCAGAACTTAATGTTCAGTATGGCTTGCTTCCTCCAACCCACTCCCTTTCCCCCAGGACAATGAGCTCAGGCAGGATTCTCTTCACCTTGGCTGCATGCCACATGTTGAAGCGGACTCAGAATGCAAGCTATATTAGCAACACATTCTTGCCTTCAGAAGACAGTTGTTTTTTTTTAACTTCATGTGTTTTCCCTCTAATATTGCTGGGATAATTGTAATTTAAATGTGATACATGAATTCACATTTACCTATGGCTGCACTGCCTTATGTACGACTTTATTTAGTGTGGGCAGCCTTTTCGTCCCCTGATCAGACAGACGTCTCAACAACAGGCAATGAAAGGATTATGCCCTCCTATGTTTATAAACATTGTATTCTAGCCAGATAATGTAGCTTTACACGGGGTCATGTTAGACATTCTGCCCTGCTCTTTCTGTAATGTTACCTGCTTCCATCTGCCAGCAGAGGTGAAATGCCTACCTATCCTGACACCTGACCAGCTATTTAGCTGCACAGTGTTTCAGTAAATCAGTTTTTTCCTTCACTGCTAATATATATTAATTCTCTTCACCAGATGGTGTACAGGGCAACATACATAAAACACAAACTAAAAGAGCAATTAAAATTTGAGAAAAATATTCAACGACAGCATTGTGTTACGCAATATTCTTTATGAAATAAAAAAAATATAGCCCTTTTGAAAAGGCTATGTCTATGATCCTCCTAAGCTAGGGCTGCAGGGCAATCTACTGCTCCAGAAGCAAAAACATAATCAATGCCTACCTTTGCCTTTCCCCAGGCACAGTAACTTCAGCGGGTGCAATGATCTGCAGGGTGTTTGAACAGAAGCTCAATTAGAATACTCTGGAACAGGGGTCGGCAACCTTTCAGAAGCAGTGTGCTGAGTCTTCATTTATTCACTCTAATTTAAGGTTTCACGTGCCAGTAATACATTTTAAGAAGGTCTCTTTCTATAAGTCTATAATATATAACTAAACTATTGTTGTATGTAAAGTAAATAAGGTTTTTAAAATGTTTAAGAAGCTTCATTTAAAATTAAATTAAAATGCAGAGTCCCCCAGACCGGTGGCCAGGACCCGGGCGTGTGAGTGCCACTAAAAATCAGCTTGTGTGCCGCCTTTGGCATGCGTGCCATAGGTTGCCTACCGCCGGTATAGGATGTGGTTACTGCCACAAAGATACACCTCTACCCCTATATAACGCGACCTGATATAACACGAATTCAGATATAACGCGGTAAAGCAGCGCTCCGGGGGGCGGGGCTGCGGGCTCCGGTGGATCAAAGAAAGTTTGATATAACGCGGTTTCACCTATAACGCGGTAAGATTTTTTGGCTCCCGAGGACAGCGTTATATCGGGGTAGAGGTGTACTTATGAACACTTTTTGAAAGCGCCTTTTCTCCGAGGTTGAGTGTATCGCATCAGTAATAATCACTCCACTGGCTAGGTGTACATGACCAAAGGGACACACCTTGGTGCTGTGAAGGGGAGCGTGGATGCTGAGAAATGCACACACAGTTCCAGGAATCCTGTTGATCAGAGCAGGAGTTCTCGAAGTTGGCTGAGGAATGCACTATTAGGCACACTTTGTTGCTGCTTTACAATGGAACAGCATGCATTCTCAGGTGCAACTTGTTGCTCAAGCTAGCATATATACTAGCTGGCCGATGTACTAACCTTGCCCTCTAGCCATTGGTCCACACCAGCTTGGGGTTATTCTACAGGGAGAGGAATGCTGGCCTGGTACACTTCTTTGCACTAAGTGCTATGGAGAGGACTTGCTTTGCTTCCTGCATCCTCTGCTCAGTCTCCATATCTAGCCTCATGCATCTGAACACCACAGGACAGGATTCATTCTAGCTATATGGTTATTCCCAAATGAAGGTGTCTCACACAGCAGTAGGTTTACTATGTTCAGCACCACAGGAGAACACAAAGTACACTCCATAATGCATTATCTCATACTCTAGTCTAATTATATGGCAAGAATTGTGAATCGGGCTGAGGTCAGTGTTGTTGGGGTGTTGTTCATTGTGGTCCAGTAGTAGGTGTGAGATTTCTTCAAAGTCAAGATTTAGGTTATTTTCCTCAAAGAAAAGTTCTAGTTTTCTTAAACAGTTTGGAGCATTTTTTCAAATACATTGCTTACCTCCATCCCCAAGGGAAATTTATTCAGAAAACAACAAAGAGATTTTTTTCTAAGTAGATTAATTTACACCTTGTGGTATGAAAGAAAATAAATTTTCTACAGGTCTCCTGTGGTTGGTTTAATCAGGAATGCTCTTATGTTTTAGCTTTCTCCATTTGTTTTCCCTCTCTCCTCAGGGCCTGGTGAGATATGCAAAAAGCATATTCCAGTCAGGGGGACCTCAGCAAAGCTCTTGCTGGCTTAACGAGAGAGAGGCTTCCACCTTTTGATCATCAAAGACAAATTTTCAAAAGTCATTGATAATTTTGGATGCCTCAGTTATGGTGTGTGCCCAACTTGAGACACTGTGACAGGGGCTGAGAGTTCTGGTTCAAGTTCACCTGCAGGATGCATGTTTACAGAGGCCAGTCTTCCGGGGGGTGGGGTGGGGAGGGACTGACAGTTGATTAAGTTCATTCTCGAATCTGGCCATCAATTGGCAGATGCAACAGACATAAGCAGAGAAGTGCAGCAAGTGCTAAAAAGTGGTGATGTCCTCAATGATGTAAGGCTGTGATGGCCGCTCTGATCCCAAAATGCTCTGCTCCCCTTTAAGGGTGGTTCTGGTCAGTGCTTACCCTTTGTGTGACCATTCAGCCACAGAGTCCTGCTACAGATGGCAAGAACCAGTACCATGTGGGCCAGAATCCTGGCTCAGTTACACTCAGCACAGGACCCGGGGAAAGGAGGTGGCTGAGCTACCACTTCTCCTTTAATATCGGGATCAGCTGGGGGGTAGGGTGACCAGACAGCAAGTGTGAAAAATCGGGATGGGGGTGGGGGGTAATAGGCTTCTATTTAAGAAAAAGCCTCAAATATCAGGACTCCCTATAAAATCGCGACATCTGGTCACCCTAGCTGGGGTTTGGCCCCTGGCACGCTGTTCTAAATTATGCTGGCAGTAATGGCTCCCTAGTGGCCACTCTGCTGTCACAGGATCATAGTACTCTTTAGTCATTCCCCCTTCCTCCTCCCCTAGCAGACCCCCTTTTGTTGGGAGTGGGGAGCCAGGTGCTGGCCACAGATAGCTGGCTATGCCAGCTTTGCCTCACCTGGGGATTCTCCTACACAAGGGAAATCCCTAGCTTCCTGCTTAGGACATTTTTCTTGCTGCTTAGCACTGCTTGATGGGACAAGAATCTGGTCCTTGAAGTCAATTGTTTTCTATTAGCAGTCTGACACATATCTATATTGAACTCTTGATTTAAGAGAACATTCAGCTGTTACTTTCAGCAATACTTACTTATGTTAAATTCAATTTGTGCTTATGTGCGAGGACTAATCTTGCTCATTTATAACCGGAAAACATCAAATTAGTAATTAATTTACTTTCATCAAGATGTTTATAGAAACCTGATTAGAAAGAGTGGATGCAAAATGCAAATATTAGTTTGGAAATCTCATAACATCAGGTTAATATACTTTTGAATTATTCACTGGGATACTGCAGTATTAGTAGATGGTATTTTAATTATTAATAGCATAGCTTTCCATTTCACATGGAGGCAAGTTTTTACAGGAACCTTTCAAGTGAATGTGATCAGACTAAATCCATTTATTATTCAGGATTTTAATCTGCACACTACAACAGAATCGTTTACAACAGGAAAAGCGTATATAAAGGCATCATTTCCACAATTATAGAACATGGCCTATTTCCCAGGCAATTTTTCATTCCCCCCCCCCCCCC
>QXTE01000019.1:8498398-8731248 GCA_003942145.1 Platysternon megacephalum | reverse complement strand
TTTTTTCCCCCCCCCCCCCCCCCAGCCAAACGATTCTTACATAACTTTTGGTTTCCTGTTGGACATTTCTTAAAACTATTATTTATACATTACTATAAATGTGCATGGTGCTTTACAGATAGATATGACATAGTCCCTGCTATCCAAATGTAACTGATGGAAGAGAATGTTTTTCCATTTCTAAGTCCAAATTCTTGTCTATGTGCCTCTGTTTATTTATCTAACCTACCATACTCATTTCTAGTGCACATATTGTTGTAATATGTAGGCATTCTACAAATATATTAGGAAACTTCATTTCTGTCATAAAAGGCTCAAACTCTACTTCTTTCTGTTGATTTACACCCAAATTAGATCAGTCTTTGTGACTTTGTTAAGGATCAATGCTGGACTGCTCTCAGGTCTTTCCCCAGTAATCAAGCTTATGTACCAGTATGGGTTTCATCATAGTTTTGAGGTGTTTAGATTTGGGCTCATTCTGAACTATAGTGGCAGCAAATTCCACTGCCAAGGGTACACTAAGAATGCTCTGCCCCAGCTCCTAGAAAACTCAACCATGACTTGGAATCGCTTTAATCTTCAGCTCTGGTTGATCACTACTATGGGCTGCAGAGAGACATGGGCTCTGGGACAGCTGGGTCCTCATCTGTCATGGACCTGGAATCTAGAAGTAGATAGGCATCCAGTATGGAACATAGAGTCCTAGTGTGATGTGCTGCTGTTGCTTTGCCTCGCCTAGAAAATGGTCCATTGGAGGTTGCACTAATTGGAGCACACAACTACATGAGTACCGGGGTGAGGAGGAACATAGGTTTGCACAGTTTTCATCACTGAACCCCAAACTACACGAAAAACTTGCCTGGTTTCAGATTCTGTCAGAAAGTCAAATTAATTCAGAGTCACTAAACCAGGCTGATGTATAAATTTACATCAAAACCAGGTGAAACTGCATCTGAAGCTACTACTAAGCTATACATTGAGATGCTAGGTTTGTTTTAACTCTAAATTCAAACAAACCAAACCTCACTCTCACATATCAATATCAAAGAAAGGTTTTGCACAAATGCTTGTGAATGAAAAGCCAGTGAATTCTGTACAGCTCTAGTAAAGGAACCATTCACATCTAAGTTATGGTTTCAAATGACCAACAGTCATTAGCATCTGACAACTGTTTGATGACTTGAGTGAAGTAAATTCAATTTCAGACCAATATCTAATGGGCAGATGTCAACCTCAGAACACCTGCCACCTGCTGCCGTGTAAGAAATGATCAAGCAAAGAGGTCAAGAATTAAAGCCTGGTCCTGAAAACTTTTACTTATGCAAGTAGTTCCACTGAGGTCACTGAATGAGGGTTTACAGGGCCCATGTGGACACAGAGTGACCAGACAATACCTTTCTCCCTTAGATATGGTTCCTCCAATTGAAGGCTAAAGTGTATCTGATGGGGCAAGATGAAAAAACTTGCACTTCTGGTATTCTTGCCATTCTGGGCCTAAGGAAAGGATTTCAGCCTCTATGGCTATCAGTAGCACTAAATTCATTGGAAAAAACCTATTGGTCTGATCACATGAATTAATTGTGCTTTTAACAAAAATATACCCACTGTGCCAAGTTGTTTGGTGTATCTAAAAAAAAAAAAAAATCCATGACAGCTGAGAAAGTAATGCTTGCCAGAATGGTCTATCGCAGAGATCACTGGGAAGTGTGTAGGGGAAACACTGTGTAAAAATAACATCTTTTAAAGTGAAGTTATTTTTAAACCAATTAATAATTTAAAATGTATTTGCATCTGTGCATTTTCTTAAATGGAATAACTTGACAATATGAAAATAAAATACGTTTGTAATGGGTTAATCAGAAATACCCGTGTAGCTTCACTCTGTAGAACTTCCAAAATAAAGTTTTGGAAGAAGTTAGGTAGGATGCTTCGACGTTGGTTAAAGGGAGTCCAAGTCACATTCCTCTAACTAAACATCACCCCCCTGTTTTGGGGAGGTCAGAGAGAGAGAGCAATCCCTGGGGCAGATACCACACTTTGCAATAGGATAATACCTTTATCGAGGTGGGGGTTAACTCTCAGGCAAGGGCAGGGGGAGGAATCACAGGAAGACACTCTAACAGGAGTTACACATAAACCTTCCCCAACAACATTAAAATGTATTCAGTCCCCAACAAAGATATACAGATTCATGCTCTGACCCAATTCAGAGTCCAAATAGCCGAACCCCCACTCTTTATCCCCATCCTGGACCAAGCTACCTGCCAACTTCATGTGCTCTGAAGCCAGGGTGTGGCATGAGCTCAGAAGTATGAGTTCTTGATGTTGCATAGACTTGTTCCCATTGCTGCAGCTCCTGTATTAGCCCAGACTTGCTGGAGAGCACTGACTAGAGATGGTCCAGAGTGCCACAGTTCAGGTCTGGAGTCAGTTCTACAGCTGAATGTTTCCAAAACTTTGGAGTGTTTTGATTTAAGGCTTGTCTACATTAAAAATGCTGCAACAGCCTACAGCTGCACCACTGCAGCTGTGCTTCTGTAGCACTTCAGTGAAGTACCTATGCCGATTGGAGAGCTTTTCTCATCAGTGTAGGTACTCCACCTCCCTGAGAGGCAGTAGCCAGGAGAATTCTCCCATTGCCCTAGTGCTATTTACACCAGGGGTTAGATCAGTTTAACTGCGTTGCTCATGGGGGTGGATTAAGGCTGCACTAGTAGACTCTTCAACCATGCTTGACAACAGGTGTCAAAACAGATTTTTCTGCCACTCTCACTTGGTATTGAGCTAGGTTGTCTTGCTGGTGTACATAGGATTAGCTGAGTTCAAAACTCGTTTTAGCAAAGTGTGATAATCTGTTCCTTCTAAAATGGGTCAAATTGTGTTCTGTTAAAACCAGTAATGAATCTGTCTGACTTTTTCTACACCAGTGGGACAATCAAGTATAACACCAGTTGAGGGCTTCTGTGGGGAGCCCTGTCTGACACTTGTAGAAGCTGAAAATGTGAATGTCTTAAAAAGCCACCAGAGATTAGCATAGAAACAGGAACTCAATCGGAGTATCACCATGGAGATATGAAATTGGATATGTAATATTATGGCATTTTCCACTCTGAATCCAACTGAAATGAATGCAAGAAGTCCATATTTAAATTATATTGGACTACTAGTAAAATGGCAAAAGTGGGCATAAAAGATAGTGGATAAGGTATTCAAAAGTGATTAGTGATTTTTGGCTCCTCAAGTTTTGGGTGCTCAACTTCAGGCAACTTTAAAAAGATGGCGGATGCTCAGCATTTTCTAGAGAGCTGGTCCTTTTAAGGCATCTCAAGTTGGGCACCTAAATCACTAGTCACATTTGAAAATCTTGGCCCATGGAATGTAATGGAACAATGCTCTGGATGTTTTTGGAATTAAAATATTAAAGTATTCTGAAAAGATAGTAAATATAAAACACTCAATTAAACTATTGACCTACCTTTCATAAGCCTGTAAACCCTCTGATATACATTGGATGATATGAAAATGCTATAAAGGGCACTGCAAAGGCTAGAAAAACACTTTTAATTCAGGCATTCAATGTTGCAACCAGAGGGAGACAGATCTTACAGCATTGGAAATCAATGACTCAGTTGGATATATCATGCTGGTGCACAAAGATAAGTTCGTTCCAGGAAAGAATAATGCAACAGTGCACTAATAAAGTTAAATGATTTCCAGATATATGGTCAGTTTTCTGAGGTGGTCAATGAATTAATAAAAAATAATTTACTTAATTCATTGTGCCAACTTCTGCTCCCAGTTACATCTGTACAGCCCCAGGGATGTTAATGGGATTAAGAAGGGTGTAATTGAGAGCAGAATTTGGCCCAGGGTTTGTAATGTAGTAATTTTGATTTTCCACTGATGTGAAAACCTTGAGTCTGTATTTATTGATACATATACGTGAGGTGTAGTTAAACCTTTCATGAGGAATGTAGTATGTGAATGGACTGTTGCACCTGTGCAGAGCCCCACTGAAGTCATTTGCGGTAAGGTGGATGCAGCAGTTGGCTTGTGTGCTATACATTGCAGGATCAGGCACTTAGTTATGAACTTGTAGGTGATTTATCAGTCAAAGGGTGAAAGCCCTATTTTGTGGGCAAGCCCTCTGCAAAGGGGTGAATTTCACCAAAGGGGGCTGAAGCTCACAAAACCTGAGCACCTGCACCACTTCTTTTCTAACAGAAGTGGAATATCAGCACCTCCCCTGAATTAAACAGAAAAATAAGTTTCACTGTTTCAACTGAAACAGGAAAAAATATATAATGCTAAGAGTACAAGAATCAAGTGGAAAGTTTAAGGGAGTTATACATTGAAATGAAGGAACTAGGAGAAGTTTGTCAGACATTTTTGATCAACTCTGAATTCTAGCACTCATCCCTTCTTTAACATATCACATTTGCTCTCAGGTCTAAATCCTGGACTCGGCACTCAGTAACAGGTTGTGCACAAGGGTGTTCCAGGGTGGTCAGGAAGAAAGAAATTCTTCCCCCACCAATTCCCATGGTATGGAGCTGTAGTAGACACACTCTGCATCCTTTACTGTGTAGCCTGAACATTCCAGTAGCCTTGCTGGCTTCTATACTCCCTTACATAGATCTGCTTAATCACAGATCCTTTAGCCATGCCCCAACCCTTCTGCAGCCTACTTCCCAGAAATCCTGGAGTTCCTGAAGTGCTACAGGAGGTCAGAGCCCCTCTTTAGGCCTCCTGTGCAGCCATGCATAGTTTGGTTGCCTATTGGGCCCTGTGTGCCTTTAGATGGAGGGGAAGGATTTGCACCTCAGTATGGAATGGCGGAGGTGACTGATGAAGTCTCCTGCTTTGCATACAGCAATAGTTTACAATGTCATTTATATAATAAAATGGTGTGGACCAAGGGCTGATCAGTGTTTCATTTGAAACTGAAATATCTTATAGCTACAAAATCTTAAATCTTGTAAAGGTTGTTTTCAGTTCCTTGGATGATAGTCAAAGAAATCTGAACTAATAAGAAAAGCAAATGCATATATATGTATATGTGTGCGTGTGTATATATATATATATATATATATTAAGATGAGCCACACCTATTCTGCAGTATGTGAATACATTCTTTACGCTTTCCTTTTGGTTTTCTCCCACTTTGTTAAAGTGTTGTCAGCTGTGTCTTGGCTCAGAAGCATTGTTACTAGTATATCCAGAACTGCATATTTGCAGGATATAAGCATAAAAATGTACATGTTCTTTAAAATTTGGCTCCCCTTGTGATTTTCACTCATAACCCCCACGTAAATAAAACTCCACATATTTGGCTGAAATACACAACTCTTTCAGTGCTGTCTGATTACTTCCTTATTGCAGTGTCCTCTTCCACTCCTTCCAGTTCTGTTTCATGAGTGTAAAGCCATTTTTATTTTACTTCATATCTAGCAGATTGTTAAAAATGACTGCCAAATAAACTTTGTCACCACTTTGGGAACTGATGATGGAATTGCTACCTGGCATTCCCTATTGTGCCAAGCACAAGTTATGCCAAAACAAATCTTGCTCTAGTTCAGCACTTGTTCGGTAGCATGACTGAAAGGAGTTTAATCTTTTACATGGCAGACTCCTGATAGGTAAGCAGAAAAATGCTTTGACAATTTTGATTAATGTACACAAAGTATGCTGAGCAGAGGAGTGATTCATGTTAGCTCAAATCACAGGCTCGTGCAGGTAGACTAGCATGATTATCAGGGTAGGAAAATGCAGAACCAGCATAAAGCACTCTGGCTACAGGCACCTCCAAGAACACTAATGTTTACCAGTGTTGGGGCTATTTTTCTTCTTAGATATATGGTCACTATCAAGCTTTTCTAAGAAATGTGACTCAATACTGTTTGCTCTAAAGGACATGTGGTCAATTTGCTTCTTATAATTTTTACTTTATATATAAACTCTAAGCTTCACAGAGCAACATGTGTTCCTTATACACCTTATCTTTTTCCCTTTGGCAAATGATAACTTCCTGCACTCTGTTTTGAAAGAAAGTGAAATGGACGTGACTGTTCTGTAACATCACTTTCCTTAGGCATAATGCCTTGCCCATGCCAAAATAATTTTGTTTGTGCAGCAGCTGTATAGCTGTGCACACAGCTCTGGAAATAACACTTGTTAATTAATTGCAGTGGTGCTGTATCCATGTTGGTCCCAGGATATGAGAGAGACAGTGTCTGAGGCAAAATCTTTTTTTGGACCAACTTTTGTTGGTGGAAGGGACAAACTTTTGAGCTTCACAGAGATCTTCTTCAGGTCTGGAGAAGGTAACCAGAGAGTCCAAGCTAATTACAAGGTGGGACAGATTGTTAAATATATGGGATTCATACATACTGTAGGAGACTACTTAAAATAAGGGTGGTTAAGTGTTAGCAGGCAGTAGGTGTTAAAAATGGGTGTAATGAGCCATAAAATAAGTGTCTCTGTAAAGTCCATGGTTGTTAGTGTGCAGCAGAGTTATGAGTTTAAGTTCCCAGGATTGTATTTTGAAGGTGCTGTGCGGGTTTCCTTTGAGGCTGAAGACTGAGTTGAGATGTGGAGCGATCACTCTGTGAAAAGTGTTTGCCCCCAGGTGATAGGGAGTTTCTTTTATCATTTTTCTGTGTGAGTTCATTTGCGAGGGTAGTGATTGTCTGGTTTCACCCACACACTTTTCAAGATCCATGGGTCCTACACCCACCTATCACAATACATAGTGTACCTCATCTAGTATATCAACAACTAGACAGCTGAAACCAGACAATCACTATGCTCTCAAATGAACTCATATAGAAAAGTGATAAGAGGCAAAAATACTGTATCACCTGTTGGTGAACACTTTTCACAAAGCAATCTGACCTCTCAGTCCTCATCCTCAAAGGAAACCTGCACAACACCAAAAGATGAGCCTAGGAACTTAAATTCATAATGCTGCTAGACACTAAAAAACATAGACTTAATAAAGACACTGGTTTTATGGCTCTTTAAATCAATTTCTAACACACCCTACTGCCTGCTCAGCCTTAATTGCCCACTTCACTTTAAGTGGTCTCCTACAGCATGTGTGAACCCCTTATACTTAATCTGTCCCAGATGCTGTGGTTACCTTCTCCAGACCTGAGAAAGCACTCTGTGAAGCTTGTCCCTTCCACCAACAGAAGTTGGTCCAATAAAATATATCACCTCACCTACCTTTTCAGCACATGAAGTACAAACACTTTTTAAATCCCAGAAAAATAATCTATATATTTTAATTGTTTGGAAATAAAGCATTTGACGTTATTTAAATATAAAGTAATATAAATTGCTTTTAAAAATCTAGTATCTGGAGGTTTTCTGAGAATTTTAACCCTTACAGTACTGAACTTTTACTAGAAGTAACTATACCAGGAGTATACTTGTTGTTAGCTCCTCAACAAATAAAGGACTTGTTCTAAAGCCCATTGAGACTCTCATTGAGTTCAGTGGGCTTGGGCTCACTCAATTACCTTTACTAGACTTTAATTGTCTCATTCCAGGTGACCCATCATCTCTCTCAACTGCCCCAAACTCCCCAGAAAAACCCTATTCCCAGATTAAGATCTCATTGTGAAAGACATGGCTGCTCCCTGTAATACTTTATGAAAGTTATATGTCCCCTCTACCTTTGATTATTACTATTGTGTTGCTTGCTATATGATTTCAAAGTGATTAATTCCAGCAGGAGCTGACTGCATGTAGGCAGAAAAGTGAACAATCACTACTGATAGCTCCATTCACTGATACCTGCATTGTCCATTAAGTGTTAGTCACTCTGACCAAGCTGGGTTCAACATGCTGACCCAGCACAGGGGAAGGGGAAATCCAGATGGTGAACAAAAAGCAGTGGGAGTGTTCAGTACATACTGCCAGCTATCTACTTTTATGGCCTCAGGGTCATCCCAGATGTCCTCTTTTTTTGTGTGTGTACCTCAGAGATGTCAACCCTATATGCAGGTAACTGGCAAAGGTGCAGGACCTGAGGGGGATGCACTCAAAGAGATGGAGAAGGGTCAAAGGTGCAATTAGCCTTGAACCATGACACATGTAGCCCATGTCCACACTTCCACTTATGTCAGACAAACTTGTATTGCTTAGGGGTGTGAAACCCCCCCCCCCCCCGAGTGACATAAGTTTCGCCGGCATTAGTGGTAATGTGCACAGCGCTATGTCAGTGGGAGAGCTCTCTCCCATCAGCACAGAGCGGCTACATGAGAGATCTTACAGTAGCGCAGCTGCACTGGTACAGCTGTGCCACTGTAAGGTCTCTAGTGTAGACATAGCCGGACTTGACATTTCAGACATCCAGCTTCTGTTTTGCTGAAATTTGGTGATGGTGTGTCTGTGTGTGTGTGTGTTGGGGAGAGCGGGGGAGAGGTGTCCCAAAAAAAAAAATTAATCTGGCTTAAAATGGGAAGCTAGTTTGAACCATATAGTTTGAACCATAGCTATTTAGAGAGACATCGCTACATAATATAGATGTAACTTATTTTGATGAGAATATCTACACAGTTTATTATGGTTTAATCTAATTGTTCCCATTCTGCAGTTGTGTATCTGCCTTTTTTTTAAATAAAGAACAGCTTTTTGCTATTAAATTGACTGCATAGCTGCAGGTCAACAGAACTCTAACCATCTCCAGACTCGTATATCATTTTGTACCTTCAGTTTAAGTAATAAATATTTAAAACAAGTAGTATCTCATAACACTGTCTAGTGATATCTAATGAACATTTCTGTAGTGCAAATATAGGTCAATAGCTCTAGTGGTGAAGTGACCTATTTTAAGTGACACACTAAATTATTATTTTAAGATAACATTGCACTGTAGGAAGGTTTCTGGTTTAGCATCCATTTGATATGGGCCTTTATGCCCCCTCCAATTCCATGTTGTATGGGCATTATGGGGTCCCAGGAGCATGTCAGGGCAGAAATGGGGGCAGGTCCTGGGATCAGCTGCCTTGTGCAGCATGATTCCCACAGAACATAGTGGAAGATGGTACTGCTGCCCCTAGAAGAGGGTGGAACTATGTAGTTTGAAGAATCCCTCTCCTATATTGTGCTGCCTGGTATCCTCACAGGAAGTAGGCTGCTGGGAAGGAGGAGATTGACAGAACTACAGAGCACCTGGCATTATGTAGAGTGGGAGTTTCCTTTCTGTCAAGACCTCCAGGAGGTGTTGAATTTGTGTCTGCTTCCCTCACTTGCTCCATAAACCTCAAACCCATTCTCCGTAAGGAAAGCATCAGAAACAAAGGGTTGGCTTCCGAGTGTCCTTGGCCCTCTGCCCACCTCTTGCAGGATCTACTGTGAGAGCTTACAATATGTCCCGATATTGTTAAGTACATTTTAAAGTTCACTTTCTGTTTTCTTACAGAAAGAGAAACTCCTTCACAATAAAGTTATTGCTCCATTGATAATTCTTGGAATAACCAAAAGGGAGCAAGTAGAACAACTTTCTCTGCACAGGAGCTGCTGTCAACTAGTGATACTGAGCTCCTCTGTAAAGTACTTTGAGATCTACTGACAAAGTGCTATAAGAGCTAGGTATTAATTATTTCACCAGGTTCTGTGGAGAACAGCGAGAATTAAAGCATAGCTCCTTTTTGTTTAATAGCATGGGATTGTATTAGAAAAATATTTCTTTACAGAAATAAAAAAATAAATGTCTGTCATGTAGAACCTACAAAAATGATGGGTAAATGGTGATGCACAGGCATAGCAGAGGGGAAAATGTAGCCTTACATTTCATTTTAGAGTCTCCATTATCCACTACAGCATCTGTAGAACATCCTAGCACTCTTCACTAAACTCCAGTGCATTAAATGCTTGTTAGCAGAGGGAGTATGTGTCACAACCTGGCAGCAATTTTTAGTTTCCTAGAGGTTGCTGAACCTATTCAGGACAACAGAAATACTCCTCTCGCAGTGTGAATATAATCATGAACACACACAAGTCTATGTTACATAAATGTAACATTTTAAAACAAAATCAGTAAAGTTGAAAATGCAACAGCTTAGCTAATAACATGACATTTACATTTAACTTAGTGCACTGCTGGTTACTCTGTATGAGAGACTCAGGGGAGAAACTTAAGGTTCTATGTGTCTTAGTCGGTGTCCTAATTAAGTTATATCCAAAGCAGTTTGCTGGGCCAGTGATGAGACAGGGCTGCTCAGCCTTTCAGTAGGAGGGACAACCTGCTTGACTCAGACCCAGGGTATGTCTACACTGCTTAAAAACCCACAGCTGGCTCATGTCAGCTGACTTGGCTCAGGTGAAGTGACTCTTTAATTGTGGTGTAGATGCCCAGGTTCTGGGAACCCAAAGAGACTATGTTTAGTTTCAGGCTAGAGCTTTGGAGCTGTGAGAGAAGCAGAACTGCTCAGGGAGTCTGATTAACTTCTCCATCCCCAGGGAGGGAGGCTTTGAACTGCTGTGGGATCTAGTGTAAGGGTTCCAGCCCTGTAGAGACCAGTGGCCAATTTGCAGAGTGGCAGAGTTCAGACCTGGTGCTAGCTACTGAAAGCAAGCCAAGACCTCCATAGAGCTAGGAGAGGATCTGCCCCACCCTGGGGCAAAGATACTGTAAGAGGGACCTTGTTTGTTCGTTCATCTAAGCCAGCAAATGTTCACAGCACTCTTCTCCAGACTCACCTCAGCCTACCACTTGCCTGGGAAGGTGCCAGGGAGGAAGCTGGGGGTTGGGAGGTGGGGAATTGGTTGATTTAGTATTTATTAGTTAACCATAACTCTGTCCTTCCCCAGATCCTATTTTCCTGCTCCCAGTAAAGTCCCCCTTTGTTTTATTGTTATTTTTGGGTGAGTCATTTCTTTGCTGGGGCTTGTACTGATATAAATTCTTATGTACTAGATTTTATACTCCTTGCTAGCAGTGGTAGCATTATTTTCCAATGATAGCACCCTTGTGTCCCGGGCACAGTGAGGAGTCACCTTGGCACCAGGCTTCACAAAAAATAGTCAGGACCCACTCCAAGTAGCAAGCACCAGGGAGGAGGTTTGCATCAGACCTTAGGGGAGGGGCTATGCTTCATAAATGATTTATTCTTAATCGGTCCTTCCAGGAAACTGAAGTTTTCTAAGAACATGAATGACATTTGTAGACAGTAAATAATGTGATTTCAAAACCCATGCTCCATGGGGAAGTACATACTTGGATTAATAGGATGTTGTAATCTTTTGCCAGTGGTTCTGTGCTTTTGGCAAGAACTTAGTCTCGTTGTATATTTGTAACTTGCAACTGCAGATGGGCTGGAACTGGAGAAGAGAGAAAATCTGATGTGATTTTTGCACTTAGTTGTAAGTAACCTTCCTGTTATAAAGTAACAAAAACCTAATAGGCCATGGTAGCAGATAGCCTTCAAGGATTCTCTTAGGCTACATATTTTTAGAAAGGAAATATTTAGCTACAGTATATGAATGATACCTATTGTTTAGAGAATTGTTACTCAACTATGGTAATATGTACTAGTCTCTTTATAGGAGAATTAATAGTGTTAAGTGTTCTAGTGTCTGAGTGCAGTATAAGTTTAAAGATTTATTAATAGTTCTAAAAGGCAGAGCTCTCCCTCTTTCTCCTTTTATTCTGATATATAATTTAAGTATTTATACCACAATTACCCTAGCATAAGAGGCCACTTTCTTGACTTAGTTTAGGTGTTGGTAGTTGAGCCTTTATTTGGGAAAATGTTCCTCATTTTTCCAAGTCAGCTGCATGGGGAGTAGTGGAGGCTGGAAGATCCATACATTAAAATAGGCCTTTTAACAGCACAAAGTGGGATTGTAGAGAGGGTGCGTGACTGGCTTCATTTCTTCAGTGAGGCTCAGCTTTCCAAAGTTTTTGGGACACATTAATAGAAATTACTTAAGATAAACTCCACTAATAGTGGCACACAGCACATTCCCTTTACAAATGGGCTGCCCTCATTATCATTTATCATAATAAATCTAGCCCCCGCCTCTTTCTTCCCCCCCCCCCCCCAATACATCTTCTGTGGGCTCAGATAAATATGTGCTCAGCTTTCCAACAAAGTTTCTACTCCCCTCAGGTCAAATAAGTCAAGATGGGGGGAGGGTGGAATTCTGATGCCAGTGCCTGGTACTAGCACAGTGATGATTAAAAGGGTAACTGATTAAATACCTTTCACAAAATGAAGTTTCTTGCTTTCAGTTGTAGGCATTAAATCATAAACATTAGGACCTTGTTTTTTAGTTTATTCTGGAAGTTTTGAGAGCAGTATTTTTGTTTTCTAAAGGGAAACAAAAACAACCTTCCAAAAGCACATATGGATTCTGTTTTTGCCCTTTCTTGCAAAATGTATTTAGGACCAGATAGTTCAGTTTTTCCTTTTAAAACACTGAAAGTCAGCATACCTAAGAACAACTACTACTTCTAAAAATGAGTGTTGCTAAAAAGAACTTAATACATTTCTCTAAAAGCAAAGCTTCATGTTGTTATATTAACCTTTATACTACTTACACTCACTGTGGTGTTAGCAATGGAAAGTGTTTAAGTGGAGTAAGCTAATTTTTGATGAGTTACCTGGCTAACGCTAGAATACTGATGCCCCGTTTAGCCAGTATTTGGGAGTCTGCTGGGCTGTTTCTCTTAAGAGGAGGAATTGATGATAAAAATCAGGTATATTCTTTTGTACAATCCTGTTTATTTACAAAGAATGTACACAAAGGGTACATGTAAACTGCAGCTGGGAGTGTCACTTCCAGTCAGGGTAGATGTACCCAAACTAGCTTTGATGGAGCTAGCGTGCTAAAAGTAGCAGTGGAGTTGTGGCTATAGGAGCAGTGGCTCAGATCAATACTGCCTGATCCCCTAGGTACATTCTCAGACACCTAGCCCAAGCCACCACCCATGCTGCCATAGCCACACTATTAGTTTTAGATTTCAGAGTAGCAGCCGTGTTAGTCAGTATCAGCAAACAGAACACCTTAGCACCTTAGAGACTAACAAATTTATTTGAGCATAAGCTTTCGTAGGCTAAAACCCACTTCATCGGATGCATGCAGTGGAAAATACAGTAGGAGGATATATATATACAGAGAACATGAAACAATGGATGTTACCATACACCCTGTAATGAGAGTGATCAGTTAAGGTGAGCTATTACCAGCAGGAGAGGAAAAAAAACCTTTTTGTAGTGGTAATTAAAATGGCCCATTTCCAGCAGTTGACAAGAAGGTGTGAGGAACTGTGTGTGTGTGTGGGGGGGAATAAACACTAGTTTTAGTGTGCTAGTTCAAGCAAAGCCAGTGCATGTACATCTAGCAAACTTCACCTCCCAGCTGCAGTGTAGATGTATCCCTGAACACAGTAGAAACAGGGGGCAGTTTCCTTGTTAAGCAATCCAAGTCTGCCTTTTCAGGGAGTACTCTGCCCCCCAAAAGCTCTATCTTGTGGCTTCTCCCCATGTCACACACCATTTTTTCCTCACCCCATCAGCTGACTTACTTTTGACTTTCTGGTTCCTTTCACATACACAGAAATATGCACAGCTCTAACCAAAGCCCCAGCCCATCATGCATTTGCAATCAGTCTCCAGGGAAACCCCAGTGGCCACATGTCTTGGCCTGAGCTCAGACCTTGCTGGTATATGTGTTCTGTTGTTTCAGCTATAACTAAACAAAAGGGGCATTTAATTACTTCCGTATTTACCCTGAATGAAAGGTGTTTAGAACACTCATCAACTTTTACGAGTCTGAGATTGATGGCTTTCATTAATACATAACATAACAATACAGGGGCATAGGAACTGTAATTCTGATCTGATCAGACCAATGGTCCATCTATTATAGTATTGTAACTCTGGCCCTGATTCAGGAAAGCACCACTATTAGGTATGTGCTTCAGTGCACTTACTGGAGTGCTTTTCTGGGGGCCTCTGACGGGCCAATACCAGTTGCTTCAGAGAAAGGTGCATGAAACTCTGCAATGGGCAGCTATGGGATAACTTGTCCAAAGAGAGAAGTTCTTCTTAGACCCCACATTTTTTAAACTTTACAATTCTTAGTCTGGACATTCCATCCACATAAACATTGTCTTTTTTAATCATGCTAAACTCCATTGTTGTCTTCTAGCAATGCGTTCCACAGCCTAATTCTGCAATGTGTGAAAGTATTTCTTTATCAGTTGTAAGTTTGCTGCTTTAGATTTGGAATCTTTTAAATTAATCTTTACAAGATTCCCTCCTTTGCAGGATGTATTGTGTTTAATAAGCTATGCTTCAGGGTTTGTGTCAGGAATTATTATAATCTATCATTCAGCTAGTTGGGATTGCATCAAATATAAACAATGCATTAAAAATAGCTGTACACACTCTTTAGCCTTGAATCAAATACAGCCAGTAAAGAGTACCTTGAATCCTTTTAAAACCATACTGATGAATAGAGCTTGTAAGAAATTGTGTAAATTTTTAATGGAAGAATGCTGTTGTGTAAAGAATCACTGACATAGTAGGGCAAACGTTCAAAATATTTTTAACTAAAACCTTATTAAAATGGTCATGTACTCTTTTGCATTTCTTTTCCTCTATTATTTAGATGACAATTACAATGGTATCCCATACAGTCATTCACTGAATGAATCTGGCAGGATATAGATGAATACATAAAACAGTCACTTATAATATGCTCGGAGCCAAAGTAGGAGCAGCAGTAGAGATCTGAACAAGAACTCTCCTCCCCTCTTGTGCACCATAGCAGGCCCTGTCTTCTGGGGAGTGCTTGCAGTGCTTGTGCCTCCATGAGCAGGACACTGTAAAGTGGGCATTGAGGAGTGATCTGGGAACAGTGCACCAGGAGAAGTAATCTGCTGCATCCAAATGAATGAAGTAGATTATTCAACCCTGTGTGCACACAAACCCCAGAAGATATTGTAGCTTCTGAAGCAATCTGTCTGATGCTTCTCCTGGGCTCTGACCCCTACAGAGAGCAGTGGCACGAAAGTCACATTCTAGTCCTAACAATGCATGCTATTAGTCTCTGCAACTGCCTGCTCCTATCCTCAACATTCATTCTCTCTCTACTGGCTGTTCCCCACTTGTGTCTTGTCTACACTGAACTGTGCCTTCCCAGGACAGGGACTGTTCCCTACTGTGCTTGGTGCTGTACAGATGCATAATACAACCCTGACCCTGATTGGAGGCTTAGGACAGTATTAAATAATAAGAATAAGCAAAATGCTCCTAAAGGAGATTACTTCTATATGAGATTTGGCAAAAGAATATACATTTGTCATGGACTGAGCATTGCCTCCTTTAGTTTGGGATCAGTATATATCCTTCCACTGGGTTCAGGACACATGGTCCAGGGGAGAGTGCTCAAAACGGAAATAGTAGTTGGTTAACAGACCTGTGATGAATTACTGTTTGTCTGTATAGGTCTTGAACAATCTGCAAGCCTCCTGTTTTGTGAAAGCCATTTTGATTGTAAAATTGGGCTGTGCCTGCACTTCGGCATTGTAGCTTCCATCTTCAGCTGAAACACACAGAAGGAGCAAGGGGAAATCCTTGCACATAGCAGAGAGCAAATAATGGAGAGTAATCAATTTCCATCAATCTGATGAGTCTTCCATTCAAATGGAACAATGAGCTGGCTATAGCCTAGGGGAAACAGTTTTCCTTGTCTGGACTTCAGGGGGGCTGAAGTAACAAATCACCTGATGAAGGACTGGAAGCCACTCGGGGGTGGCCTGTCAGAGGCGATTGTAACTTTATAAAAAGGAGACTTTTCCCCCCAGTCAAGGGAAAGTCCAGAACCACAAGACAACTGTAGCAAGGCACACTCTGTCCCTGTCCTCAGATGCCCCAGGAACCTCTCAGATGCTCTCCACTGAGTGGCAACACCCCATGATTTATTTACATTCCCATCACCAACACCAGTACTGTCCTATATTGCATTATTATATAAAGTGCTTCCCTATATTTTCTGTCAACATGGGGAAGAAGGAGGTTAGCCTTCCTTGAGATCTCCACAGACTGGGCTCAGCTAGCCCTGGTTACTCCCTCTCCCTGTGTCCTTTTCCTTAAACCTGCTCTCCCCCCCCCCAGTAGGCTAATTGGTACATCCAGCCTCATCAGTTAATCAGCCTTTTCCGGGGAGCTGACTGCTGATGCCGAAGAGATCAGAGTGCTGGCTCACTGCTAGCTTCAAACACTCATTCATGGTGTGACAGCAGAGGATATGAGAGGGTGTAGGAAAATACTGGAAAGACACCGCCTAAGACCCACAGGACTCTCACAAGGAGTGAGGAAACCGAGTCAGGGGCTTGCATGCAGGTGTTTATTTTCCATATATCGCTTGTGCTCTGTCTGAGTAAAGTGTGTGTGGTTTAGGAGGACTATTCCAAAATCTGTGTGTGTCTCTTGTTTTAACCATTAAAAGTCCCCAGATGGTGGAGCTCTGTGGAGGGTATGTGTAAGCTACTGGGGAGAGCTGGTGGGTCAGTTGTGGTCTTGCAGCCTAGGGCAGCTGAATTGTGGGCTATGCATGAAAGGCCAGATATAGAGAGTGTCTGAATGTTATTCCATCTCAGTAAGCTTAAAAGCTTGTGGGATCCAAAGGTTTGGGTCCAATACAGTATCCTGGTGAGCATTCACTAGAGTGATCTCAGCCAGGGCTTAATAAAGCATTCTATTAGTGGCCTGTGGGGCTTTATAATGAGCTTTTAATTGAATGATATAGTCCCTAGCAGGGACATAGTCATTCTTGAATAGTATTGTCATTTTTTTTTTAAACGGTTCTAGAAGGTAGTGTTCGTTAATAGCTGATATGCCCGGACGGCTCTCTCCTGCTGGATACGACAGGGTCCTTATTTGTACCACTCCTGTTCAACATGTATGGTATAGGAGGCCATTGAGAGGGTTAATCTTGGAGTAGATCTTATGTGATATTTTTAGTACTCAGTACCCATCTTTGCCTTCCTCTCACCTGAACTTGCTGGTGCAGTTAAGTGACTTAGTAACTGGCTGACATTGCATGTGGATGAGAGGTAGCCAGATGAAGCTCAATTTGGGGTCAGAGTGGAGTAGTGTTCATAGGTTTGGTGGAAGGAAAATGACACATTATACCCCTTTACTGAGAGAGTGCACACTTATTATTCCACTGTGCAACTGGGAGGCTGTTGCAGCCTCAGCTGCTTCTGGATGCTCAGCTAGTGTCACTGGGCAGGATTGCTAGTTTAAGTCTGTGCTTGAAAAAATGTCAACATCTTAGTCTGGATGCAGACATTGCTAATGTTACCCATACCTTTGTCATTTCATGATTAGACAGCTGCAATGTAAACTGCATGACTTTGGGAATGCAACCTAGTGGAGAATGTCTTAAGTGGTACTACATGCAGTAAACACATTACATCATTGTGTCAGTTTGCTCTGGTTTCCAATTCAGCATCCTGATACAATTTAAGGTAGTCAAGTTGCAAAAAATATCTAATAGACTCCTTCTCTCCCATGTTGTACCATCTTCGTTACAATTAGTGGTAGCACTTAAGCTAACAGTTCCCCATTAGTTAGAGGTTGATGTGAAAGCATTTTCTGCACCAACCCAAACTACTCAGCAGAAATGTCTGATAGTTTATTCTGATCTCTTTTAACAAGATACTTCCCCCTTCTGCCACACAGAATTCTGACAAGGGAAGGATAGAATGCGTGACAGAAGAACATCAAAGCAAAGAGCTTGTGCGGTAAAGAGGCCTAATCTATTAATGTGGGAAGCAGACAAAATGGTTCTGTCAGAGTCCATGGTCATTTGCATTTTGTCATGTTCCACATGATGAGCAGTGGAAATTGTGGTCACGAAAAGCACTTAAAATCACTCATCTGCATAGTTCTGGAAGAGAACATTGCAGTGCTAGTTTGTGGAGTTACTGTTTGAAATTTTCAATTTTAGCTATTCTGGATGAAGTGTTATGCATAGTTCTGTATGTCATCTATCCCACTTGACTGGTATTTGGATCAGTCCAGCATTTTGACCTATAGGAACCTTCCAAAACTAGCAAAATCAAAAATATAGAATGACGTTTTCTATCTCTTAAAAATCAGTAATTTGTGAAATATACAAATATATATATTTACAAATATACTTGTCTTGCTTCAACTCAAAAATACGATCTATAATACACAAGATTTTAGATTGAGGCTTTTTATGCATGTGTTTTTATAAAGTCTGAATAAAAGTTACATTGACTCAAAGTCGTGAAATATTCAGCAGTTTGAGTGCAAATTGTATTAATTTCCATGGAATAATGCTATGATGGCCCTAGAATCTTTGGCATTTTATTAAAAAATTGGGATTATGTGGGGTTTCTTAATAGAAAACTGTACCCAACCAAGAGGCCCAGGAAGTACAATCAGGACTATGACTATAGACACAATGGTGCTGGAAAGTCCTCTCCCACTTCCATCACCTCCATGGATTGTCTGGGTTCTCAGAAGACCCCTGACAGAAGGAGCACGAGAATTGAAAACTTGTGTAGATGATAGAAACGTAGTCCAATTCAGACAGACTCAAACACAAGGGATTGCTACAAACTTATGGCATTGGTCTAAAGGAGACAAATAGATCATACATCTCTTCTGCCATGGACACAACAAACTCATCCCATCAAAATTTTCTGGATTATAAATTGCTTTATAAACCCAAACTATCTCAATTCAATCCCAGAACAGAACAGCTTCCTCTGAGAGGAACTTGTTTTATGGCAAAGAGAATATCACCTGTGTCTGGGCTAGCCAAGACCACAAGCCAACAGTAAGTCCTAAAATACAATAGCCTTTTTCCAAGAATTTGGCCCATTCAAATAGAAACAGTCAGGGATCACTTTGGCACTCAAGGATGCCACCTGAAACTTTGACTTTTTTCCCTTCTGGATGATGAGTGCAAAGAACAGCTGAGACACCTACTAACAGAAGGTGCCAACACCTCCTTTGATGAGGGAATCTACCACTTACCCTACCATGAACAATAGTGCAACAAATACCTAAGACACCACTATTGCTCGATGATAATGCTGTTACAAAATACTGCTCAGTGACTAGCCTTCCTTTCCTAAGCAAGCTAATCAAAAAGGGTAGCATTAAACAGCCTCTATCACCACCTTTCAACTACCCATATCCAGGACTCCTGACAGTCAGGGTTCAGGCAAGACCAAGATAGAGACAGCACCTGTTCTTCTAGAGGACTTCCTCTCCTCCACAGGTAAAGGAATATAACCATACTCATCCTGCTGGACCTGTCTGTGCCCTGTGAGACTGCTGATCACCACATACCTCTTTCCCACCAAGAGGCAGCAGGGGTGAATGGAAATGTCCTGAAATAGCTTAGGTCCTTTCTCTCAAACTGGGTATAGAGCAGAAGGTCTTGTAGGAAATTGTGTCTCTGCCTCTAAAGCCCTTAACTAGAGTCTTATCATATTTAGTCTTCTCCCCCCACATTTTTACAGCGCTATAAAACAATTGGGAAAGCTGGTAAAGTGAAGTGCCAGCAGTACACATACCCAGCTGTACATCTCTTTACATCAAAGATCAGCAGCACCATCTCTTGCTGAAATGCTGATGAAATGAAATCTCTTGCTGGATGAAGAGCAGCTGGCTAAAGCTAAACTCAGGAAAGACTGAGGTGATGATGGCAAGAAGAGAAAATTGCTTTGAAGAATCTGTTTCCTCTACAACATCCCTCACCATTAAAAGCATGTGCCCTCAGTTTGTGAAGTTGATCCACAGACTTGGGGTCCTTTTGGAATCTTCAATATTATTCAATGCTTAAGTAGCCACAATAGCGCCCCCCCCCCCAAAAAAGCCTGCTTCCATCTGCAACTGGCCAGAAGATTTGTCCTCTCATGTACACCTCTGGCCACAGGGATCCACACGTTTGTCACCTGTAGACAGTGGTTATGGCTCCTCACGCCACTATAAGTAAAATCCATGGAGTTACACAAGAGACGATAATCAGGACCATTATGTCTTGGAATGAAGTTACACACTTTGGTAAGGTATTAGGCTGTTGCATTTTGTACCAGCTATCTCCTTAACAGCACAGGTCACTGTGAACACATCACCTTGATACTCCTCTATGCATTGGCTCTCTTATGAAAATAATCTCTGATTCCAGTTGCTCCACAGGATTGGCTCTGGCTACCTCAGAGATAGCTATTGTGGGAACTCCTTGTCAAAGGCTATATGCCACCAGCTCACTAAAACTACTGACTAGTAAGGGAAGGCTGATGAGTGAGGGAGGCAGAACTTTCGTAAAATCTGACGCTGGATTATAGAACTCACTCATGAGACAAAAGTGACCAAGATCCTGACCACAACTAAATGATTTCTTCAGACACACACTACACCCTCCTACTAACTGACAAACTCAAATAAAATAAGATTAAAATGTTAAGAATCATGAACTAATCAATCTACTTCTCATATAGACTGTGACGAAACAGAGGTTGTTGTAATTAATATTTTAAAATATTTTGGAGATGCTCAGATATTACAATGAATGGGGCATTTGAGTAAGGAGATTAGGTAATTTGCACAATAAAATTTTAAACTCAGATAAACTGGATACTTATTGTGAAATATATTACTGTTATTTGGTGCAAGACAAATCTTGCATAACAATATACATTTAAAGTGCTGTTTTAGTCTGAAAAATGGCTATGGAAAAAGGGCACCTTACACTGTCAGTTTTTAGGTCAAGGGTAGGCAACCTATGGCATGCGTGCCAAAGGCGGCACACGAGCTGATTTTCAGTGGCACTCACACTGCCCGGGTCCTGGCCACCGGTCCGGGGGGCTCTGCATTTTAATTTAATTTTAAATTAAGCTTCTTAAACATTTTAAAAACCTTATTTACTTTACATACAACAATAGTTTAGTTATATATTATAGACTTATAGAAAGAGACCTTCTAAAAATGTTAAAATGTATTACTGGCACGCGAAACCTTAAATTAGAGTGAATAAATGAAGACTCAGCACACCACTTCTGAAAGGTTGCCGACCCCTGTTTTAGGTAATACAAAAAGTGGCACTAGGCATTAATCTAAATTGTTTAGAATAGGTAGATCAGAATATGTGGACACTTCAGTTGCCATCACAGAATTTTCTTGTTCTTCCCGTAAAACTTTTCAGACTTTGTTCAGTCAAACTAGGTTAATACAAAAAGGGGAGCAGTGGGGGCAAAAAACCTAGCTGGCTTCAAGACTGAGCTTGATAAATTTGTGGAGGGGATGGGACTGCCTATGATGGCATTTGGCCCCTCAGCAATTGCCAGTAGCAAAAATCCCCAATGTCTGGAGATGGGACACTATATGGGGAGGGCTCTGAGATACCTGGGAAAGAATTCTCTGTAGTATCTGCCAGGTGGGTCTTGCCCACATGCTCAGGGTCTAACTGATCACCATATTTGATGTCAGGAAGGAATTTCCCCTGGGTCAGATTGGAAGAAGCGGGGCGGAGGGGACGACAACCCAAGGTTTCTGCCACCTTCCTCTGCAGCATGGGCATGGTATAGGGTTGCCAACCCTCCAGGATTGTCCTGGAATCTCCAGGAATTAAAGATTCGGTCATGTGATGAAATTTCCAGGAATGCGTCCAACCAAAATTGGCAACCCTAGGCACAGGTCACTTGCAGATTTAAACGAGTGTAAATGGTGAATTATCTGTAACTTGAAGTCTTTAAACCATGATTTGAGGATTTAGTAACTCAGCCAGAGATTAGGGGTTTGTTTACAGGAGCGGGTGGGTGAGGTTCTGTGGCCTGCAATGTGCAGGAGGTCAGACTAGATCATCACAACGGTCCCTTCTGACCTTAAAGTCTATGAGAATTGCTGAACATAAAGGCTCCCAAGTTCAAACTCAAGGTATTGTTTCATCTCAGAGACAAAGTTTTGAAGCATCAAATTCCAGCCTCTCACTGTCTGTCTGCATTCTTCTTCTTGTGTTGCTTTTATGGCTTCCCTGGGATTGAGCCCTTCATTCTAAACTTGGCAGTCCAGGAGACATTTTCAGTCAGCGTTCTAGAGAGAAAAAAACTTTTGGATTCTTTGCTCTAGTTTGAGCTTTTCAAATGGCAGCCCAAACTGGGTAACAATCCTCTGCACGTAAGGAAATGACACTTGTCCCTTTAAAACTATAAAACAAACACAACATTCACCTGTCTGACTATAGTGTTCTCTAGAACATCCTAAGAAAGCTCTCATATTCAACTTCTCCATGGCTTCTCTACCCTGGGCTAAAGCCATTTTATCTGCACTGAATTAAAACTCACTTTGGCTAGATCTATTTAAAATCAGTGTAACCAGTCAGTATAGAGGGGGCTCTGCTATGTTTAAAACCCGTTTACAAATCATGTACTATGCTAGAAATTGTACTATGCTAGAATATAGGCTAGAAAATGGTTTCTAAACTCACGTGTCCTCATCCATGCTGCCCTCCTAAGCTATGTTTAAAGAGTTAGCAAGAGCTGGTTTTAAACTAATAGCTGTATTTATAAAACACTGTCTCCTCCCACTGAAACTGTTGTGGCATTGTTCAGAATAAAACTGTTATGTTTAAAATATTTTATAAAGATCAACCTCAAAAATAAAAATCAAGGAGGAGGTGAAAAAAGAAGGTGGGGAGAAAGGGTGAAATAATAATATACCAATGGTGGTCAAATTAAAAATACTTTTGGAAAAAAGTGATCAGTGTTGCCAACATTCATGATTTTATCATGAGTATTGCTGTATATGGTATTTATTTAAAGCTCAGCTGCTGGGGTCAATGATTGAGAGAAACTTGGCTTAATTTTTTTTTTTTGAAGTATTAAGTTTCTAATTCTCATAAATGCTCAGAAAAGCTTGAAAATGTAAACCTGAGTGTACTGTGCTGAAACAGTTGTGGATGTTTAGTGTAGTGGTTGGTTGTGTTGGGAGAGGATAACTTGCGCCAGTCTCCCCATGAGGTTTGTGTGCATGGGGGTTCTTTTTAGAACCTAAGCTGACATCTAGAAAAAAAGAAAATCCCTGATGTATCAGATCTCATTTGGGTCTGCCTCTCTACCAAGCTTTGTGTAGATAGTACATTTGCCAGACAAATGCACTTTTCAGTGCACCAAAACTATATCCACAAATTCTGGTATAATTCCGAGAATAGTTTCATCTGGGGAAAAAAAGGAAAACTTTCAGAAATGTTTGTTTTTCATTTTGGTGGGGAAAAAAAATATCAATTTTAGTTCTAAACCATTTGAATTTTTCTTCCAGATTTTTTGGTTCAGCCACCAAAACGAAAAATTCACTCTGCTCCAGCAGTGAGCTGTATTAAAGTAAACCATGATTGAAATGTATGTGGTAACAGTTTCAAATCCAATCTAAATGGGGTCTGTGTCAATCTGAACCCGCACCCTGTGAGTTATGAGGCATCTTAAAAACTCCTGCTTGGGATCTAGTTCCATAAGCAGGTTGTCTTGATAGACTTTTTAATGCTTAATTCTTACATGAAGAGCAGGCAGATGGCAAGATTGTTTCTTTCTGACAACATTTAAAAAGCAAAGTTATATCTCTGTATTTCATTGTGTTTCTTCTCATCTTCAGCAGGAGCAGTTAAATAAAGCTTTTGGGGCAAATTCATCCCACTGACTTCCATGGAATTACATCCGAGATGAATCTAGTCCTTTATGGTTTTCTGGTGAGTGGGGTAGACATCGATCTAGCGGGGACGCGATACATCGATCCCCGAACGCGCTACTTCGAACTCCGTAACTTCAGCAGGGCGAGCGGAGTTCGCGGAGTCGAAGGGGGAGCCGCGGCCGTCGATCCCGCGCTGCTAGGACGCGAGGTAAGAGCGGGAAATTCGAAATAAGATACTTCGACTTCAGCTACGCTATTCTCGTAGCTGAAGTCGCGTATCTTATTTCGATCCCTGCCCCTAGTGTGGACCAGCCCTTTGTGTTAGCAGTAGTAAGCCACTTATTAAACTAATTTGGCATGAATTGGGATGCAATAGGATTTTGCCTTGTCAAGAAAGCAGTACAATATCTGGCTTTTTTTATGAATTTGAGCACATTTAGATTTTTTTTTTTTTAAATAAAGAAAACTGACATCTTGGTATAGTAGTCATGAGCAGAGATGTGCAACAGTAACTCTAGTACATCTCTAAATGCTTATTGTAACACAAGAAATTAGAGATGGGAAAGATGAGACCATTTACTAAGGGCATTCTGACCACTGTACATGAAGGATTAATCCCTACATCAATAGTATCCACCACCTTTCAGACAGGTCATATTTTTTCCAATAATATCAGTAGGGCAACATGTTAAAAATGTAAATTAATCCATCATATGCATTTGTTTATTGACAAATTACTTTAAAACATTAATACATGAGTAAGCAAGAGTTTAGTATAATTTTCAGCAATGGAAACTGAAATTTATCCATGGTTCATTTACTTCAAAATCATGAGTCCTTTGTTCATATTAGCAGGGTACTTAATAAATGAAAAGAATATTGTCTCAAACCAGATGTTGCTATAACTCTTTATGGCTTCATGAATAAGCATTCAAGATTTCACTAAAAAGGTTCTAATTATTCCATCTGCACTTACACTTATATAACCTTCATTTGTAATTAAAATCTATTTTTATCCTAATTGTGGGCTTGATTTTCTTAACTGGTAATATCAATGCAAATACCATTTTATGAAGTCATAACCACATGTTGTTATAATTACACATGCATACATGACTAAGCACTCATATCCACAAATAAGTATTAGTTTTGCCAGGAATTCCCCAAAGAAAGTCACACAGAACTTTTAGTAAATCTAACAGGAACTTGTGTGTCATCTCTTTACACATTCTGGGAGAATATTTGATACTGCAAGATTCAAAAGTTCATCCAACATCACATTACGGAGTTTGCTTTGACACGTGGTTGTCAAAAATAATTCGTTGTGCAAATTGAGTATTCATAAACATATGCTGAACCAGACATGTGGATATCTGTGCCACTTCAAACAAAAAAGCATAATCTGAGCATTGGAATAATTTTCAGAATTTTTCATGGATTAAGTTAACCATTTTTGCCAACAGTTTAAGCATTTTACTATGTTCACCATTTTGCAATTTTAATCTAAGAAGGATTGACAATGTACGAGTGTAAAAATCTGCTTCACTACCAGTTTATAATCCCCACAGTAAAGATTCTTAGCCAAAGATTTTTACAGAATAAACCTGCTAGTGCGTGCAAGTGTGGGTGTGTATGGATAGGTACATAGTTAACATGATTACAGGTATAAATTGCATATTTGCACATATCTGGCACACACTTACACATGTACTTAACTTTACTCACCTGAGTAGTCCCATGGGCTACTCATATGTTCAAAGTTAAACAGATGCACAAGTATTTGCAGGATAGCAGTCTAAGGGGGAGATCTTAAGAAGTGCCTAAAGGTATTAGGAGCACCATTCTTACTGACTTTCATTGGTACTTTTGTTCCTATATCCCTTGGCAGCTTTTGAAACTCTCCCCCTAAATGATCATGGGGAAATGCACATTTTCTGTATGCAACCATGGTAACGGTGCATATGGATTTGTTTCTTTTTTTAAAACCCTCTCCCAGCATGTCTGTCTGTTTTCATGGCCATAAAAAGAGGAGAGTCTGGAACTTTTTCAAATATAATATTCCATGGACAAATATCTTAAGTCCTCATTCAATTTTTACTCAGACAAATCTCCTATTACTGTTATTGGGAGTTTTGTCTGAGTAAGAACCTAGTGAAAAAGCAAGTAAGGACTTCACAATTTGGACTTTTGTTAATAGCACAACTGATGGAACAGTAGCCAGCGTGGTCTAAGAAAGAGGAATTGTTAAAGATTTATGTGATAAAGAATATATTTCTCACCCTCTCATTCAATATCTGTGCATCAGTCAGAATGAGACACTATGTAAAAAAATTAAAAATGGTAAAATTTAATGAAGTAATGAGGCTGGTGGTAAAGATGATCAATGGTCTTTGCATGGATGGAATTTACCACAGTCTTTTAAAAAAAATGTATGCAGGAAACTGAGGCACAGCAGCATAATGATGATGGAAGGTAGCTAAATAAAAGTTACTAAGTTCCATGAAACTGAACTCAAAACAGTTCTTAAAAGACCACGCACAAGTCTATTCATAGCTAGATAACGATAACTGGCTACACAGGTTGCATTTTTGTGTGTGAGCTAAACTCTCACTTGAACATTGTTAATCCTGTCTTTCTGAGCAAACTGTCAACTTCTGCAATCAATGACTAATACGATTGATTCAGGATTCCACATTCAATCTGCTTGGAGAGCAACTTGAAGATAGTAACTTCAGCCATTTTCCTATTGTCAGTGCTTCTGTTGAGAACAATCCCTACCACAAAGTATTCCTGAGTGACACTGTCACGGGGTGCACCACTCGACGGGCGCCTCCTCTTGGTACTCTGGGGAGTAGCTTGAGGTTGATGCCCCTTATCCATGGTTTGCACACCATCACTCTGTCTCTGCTGTCCACCTGCAGCCCCTCTCACAGCGTGAGGAACCACAGTGTCCTGTTTGTGGCTTGGCCCTCTGGCCATGTTCCCCCACTTCCGGGGGAGTTTAGCTCCTCAACAGTCCTAGGCAGTCCTCTCACTCCCTGCCTCAGTGCCACTCGCCCAATGGCTGGTAGTGAACCTGGGCCCACCCTCTTCTCTAGGTTCCAGCCCAGGGCCCTCAGCTCAGCAGTCTGGGCCTTCTCTCTCTGGCTGCACTGCTCTATCCCTGGGCTTCTTCCTACCACTAGTTCCCCAGGGCTCCCTGGGCCTACTAGTTCCCAAAGCCTCCTCCCTTTTCCCAGAGAGTGACTGCAGTTTCCACTCACTCCTCCCTTTCTCCTGGGAATATCTACATTTTCCCAGCAGCTCCTAAGCTTTATAGACCCTGCTGAGCCTCCTTAATCAGCTGCCTAATGGGTTAATTGGCCCATCTGGCCTGCATTAAACCCTGCAGCTGGGGTAGTCATCCCATCCCACACAACCACTTTGGATTCCTGGAGGACATTGATGAAGAGATTAATGGTTATTTCACTCACTTTAAAACCATGATCCCTTGTTCAGACTGGATGAAAATCGTTGAGGCTTTAGTGCAAGATATCTCCAGGCTGTTGAAAAGGATCAGCCTGAAGATACCCCAGGCAGAGGTGGAACATATCAATATTCTGAATACTGTGTTGGAAGGCACATAAAGAACTAGCACTGAAGGGTTCAGTACACCTGAAAGTAGTGCTGTAGTAGAGTGTCCCTTCTGAGTTACTGTAAATAAAACATTTACTGCTTGAACCATGTGCCTGTCTATACTTCTCGGGCCTGCTTGCATCACAACATGAGCCAGGCCCCAGCTCTTTAAGGTTTATTGTTGGGAAAAGACCCATGGGAAATCTGGAAAATTGTCCTTAGAGGAAAGTATCCTGTTCTGTGTGAAGTAGTCCAAAGTCATAGAATCATAGAATATCAGGGTTGGAAGGGACCTCAGGAGGTCATCTAGACCAACCCCCTGCTCAAAGCAGGACCAATCCCCAACTAAATCATCCCAGCCAGGGCTTTGTCAAGCATGACCTTAAAAACCTCTAAGGAAGGAGCTTCCACCACCTCCCTAGGTAACCCATTTCAGTGCTTCACCACCCTCCTACTGAAAATGTTTTTCCTGATATCCAACCTAAACCTCCCCCACTGCAACTTGAGACCATTACTCCTTGTTCTGTCATCTGGTACCACTGAGAACAATCTAGATCCATCCTCTTTGGAACCCCCTTTCAGGTAGTTGAAAGCAGCTATCAAATCCCCCCTCATTCTTCTCTTCTGCAGACTAAACAATCCCAGTTCCCTCAGCCTCTCCTCATAAGTCATGTGCTCCAGCCCCCTAACCATCCACACAGCTGGAGGAAAACACCACCTAAAAGATGCACAAAATGGGACCACTGCATCCTGCTGACTTCTTGAGAGAGAATGATTCTGGGTCCAAGAGAAACCAAATCAAATTGCTAGCTGTCTATTCATAAATATAAAAAAAGTTCTAACAATATACACTCTAGATCATCACCACAGGAACAGAAGTGAAGATTTTTCTGAAAAATTTCAGATACAATCAAAGATATGATCTGAGGGCCAGATGCGCAGCTGCTGTAAATCAGCATAACTTAATTAAAGTCAGTTTATATCTCTTGAGAATCTGGGCCATAGTATTTGTCTTTCTAAGAAGAATTGTTGTTAGACATTGTGCCCCTCTGCTTACTAGCAATTCTTTGCTTTGTTGTTTTTAAAACGCTAACGAAAATATAGCAATACTAATGGAGATCACTAATCAAAGTTTACAGCAAGTTTTGTGTATATTCCATTTGGTTCAAGTATGTAAACAAAAAATATTGAAACATGCAACTAAAAACCCTACTTTTAGTTTCCTGAGGGACCTCTGCCTTAAAACTGTGCTTGTCCCAAGCCCATGTGTAAAGGAGACTGCTCAGACAATTAAAAATACAACCTGAAATTTCTAGAAGTGGATGGAATTTTTCAGTTTTCTTTATAAAACAGCATTTTCTGCTTTTCAGATTTTAAAAAAATTAAATAGGGGGAATAAACAAGGATAGGAGTAATGTGCAGCTCTCAATGGGAAAAAATAAGAATTATATTTGATCAAATATTTATTTACAGTGCACTGTAGTCTTCTATTCAGCTCTTTGGAACGTCAGCCAAGTTTGGGTCATGAAAGCTGTACAGGCTGGGGCAAAAATATAAAAATAACTATTCTCACCATGAGATTCCACACCCAATGCCTTCTCCTGCGATGAGCTCACGCACGCGTGCTCTCCCACACACATTAGCTTCCCACCTGCAGGAAAATTTCACTTGCATGCACACATTTCAGTTAAACCTCTTCCCACCATGATACTCCTCCCTCCTCTTATTCCCAAACTCAACCACTTAGTTATCACTGCATGGTCTAACTCCTGATAGCCTCCTGTGGTGACAACAGTGTACAGGGTGATTCCCTATTTCTATCTCTGGCAGCAGCAGGAAGTGCAGTGACTCCCTCACTCTTGTTCCATATCTGAAGACAGAGCAGTGGGTTATAGTACAGCCAATTTCTGTGAGCTACACTGAGCAAGGAGCTGCAGGGTGGCAGCATCGCTCCAGGAAGCACTGTCACTCTGAGGCCCCATTCCCTTCCCGCTCTTCGAGGCACAATTCCTTTCTGCTTTTCCCATGCTCCAGTGGGGTAGTAATTAGCTGTTGGCCTATATCAATCCCCTTTGCCTGCTCAGCTGTACTGGCGGGTTTGTTGGAGAGATGGAGCCAAGATTTCCTCCACTCCCCACCCACTTGCTTCTGGGGAAGAGAAGAAGTAGTGGGTGTGCAGTGTCCATTTGGATCTGGGTACCAGCCCAGGCCCAGCATCCAGGTGAACCATGCAGGGCTTTAAGTGAGGTTCTTACTCCCCTCTCTATAGGCATGTAATCCATGTTATAATCTAGCCCCTTGAACTGAATGTACGAGTCAGGCAGCTGTTAAGGGTGTATGGGCAGTAGAGTGATGGAAAGGGTATTAGACTGGGTTGCATACCCAGAGTTGCATAAGAAAAGTACTAACTTGACTGTAATAAATTAAAACATGATCTTTGTATTATTGCCTGCCATCTGCAGGAGATTTTTCTCCAAAGGATGAAATGTGATAAATGGATTCATGAATCAATGCCAATCCAGGTCCCAGAGATTTAAAAAAAATTACCAACCCACTCTACACTGTGGGTGGATGGATTCCTTTATTCATTCCTTCTGCACAAAGAAAGTAGAATATTATGAATTAATACTGATAAACGTGAACTGATAAATTGACAAATTTACTGGTGGAAACTAACTAATGATTCTTTTTCATTCTACTCCATAAAACAGATGTAAAATTGGTGAACATAATTCTCAGGCTGCTCAATCTCAAATGTGAAACACAGGCAAGTTAAGTGTGTGCCAGAATGTGGGCTATGAATCTAGCAATAGATGGAGTTTAATTTCTTTGTATGTATTAAGGTTTTCTATTACCTCCGTTTCAATATTTAGCGTTTCTATTGTCGACAGTGTACCAATCAGTCTGTATCTAAAATAAGAGTTGGTTCTCATGTCCTTTTGAGACATAAAGCATGCTGGGTACTACCCTGGTGAGAAGAGAAGACAATTTTCTTCTGTAATGTTGCCCATAGAGAGTCTGCTCTGCCCTGACTGTGCAAGCTCATTTCCAAATCCAGCTGTTCAAGAAAAAGAAAATCTCAATTTCTCTCTAAATTTCCTATGATTTTTTTTTAAAACCTGAAAATTTTCAGTTTTCAAAAACCATTTTCAGTGAAAATGTTTGGTTTCTGAAAAAAATGTAATACTGAAAGTCAAAAAAGTTTTATTAAAATCAGAAAACAAACAAAAAACTGTTTTTTAAAATTGAAAAACCAGAAAATTTCAACCAAAATGAGTTGCTTTTTGATCAAAACAGTTTGCAGAAAATTTTCAAAGGAATCATGACCAGCTCTAGTTTTGAGTGCTTTCTGGGGAAAGAAAAAGAGGATAGTGTGGTTTGCAACCCTGTTTTTGTGGACATTGTGTGGATAACTCTGCTCTTTCTTTTTTTCCCCAGCACATGGAGACAATTGGTCTCCAGGATTTCTAGCACTTTTCATAGAGGCACATCGGGGCACCAACTGAGATTGGGCCAGGCTTTTGCCTTGGATGACCTTAAAGGCAGGGGGTAGCTACAACTGATATTTCCTTTACAAAAATCAAAAAGTGGAAACTGCTCTATAAAGGGTCTGTGAAGATACAAGAGTATTTTGGCCATGGAGATGAGTACTTAGAAAAATGTATAACAGTTTTCAGATAATCATGCTTTTCAGAAATTTTGCAAGGACTGTCATCTTTGTATGGCACACGATCTAGAGAAAACTACCAGAGACACAAATCTTATACTTGCCAAGAAAGTAGCCTAGCCCCTCTTTGGGTACTACAAATCCCTTAAAAAAATTAGGCTGCCATTCAGAGAATTTCTAAGATTTTTCACTAAAAGTATAGATAGGTTCCACCACAATTTGCCACTGGAAGCCCTCAGCTCCATTAACTATTTCTCTTCTCTGACACTGACTGCTCACCTTCCTAACTATAGCTGTGCTCAAGAACAGAGAACATGCTAGAGTCAGAGAAGCAGGCTGGCCAGCAGGGAAGAAGGGCTGTTTCTGTGCCAAGGGAAGAAACTGGCTTCAGTGCTGCTGTGTTGGTTCACCTGTATAGCAGCTACAGCAATGTGAAGAGTAAGGGGTGACCAAGAGGTGACGGGAGGAGCTTCAGGAAGGGACTTCAGTTGAGGAGTGAGCGGGAGGCAGCCAAGTGTAAGAAGGCCATTGGAGTGACCAACCAAGTATGTGTGTCTGTGAGGGGTCACAGATATCGGGGACAAGGAAGAAAATGGATATGGGGAAGCAATGGCATCATTTATGTACATTATCCATGCCCCCAATCGTACTCTTCCATTATTGTCCACTCCTTAAAATGTCCCTTTGCACCCCCATATCTGCCCCCTTCCTCTTGGGCATGTCCTGAGCCTCCCCCAGGCAGAGCTGCAAGTGAAAGGGATTTTGCGATGAAGACACAGAGGGTAAAATTTTCTAAAAATACGTACGGGACTTAAGAGCCTAAATCCCATTTTCAAAAACACCTAAACCTTTAGGAGCCTAAGCATTGGACTTAGGCACTTTTGAAAATTTTAACCAGAGCCTGCGAGTAGCACAACTGGTTAATGTGTAGGTTGAATATGGATTCCTTAACTGGATATTTCCTTGTTTTTCAGGATTGTGTGGGTTGGTGTTGCACTTAGTCAACCTTAACTTAAACCATTAACGTTTTGGGGATAAAATTAGTTTCAGGAAATAAATTCAGTGAAGATGGTAACTGATACCTGTTCTGACAAGGTTTCCCATGGTGAGGAGGGTTGGGAGCAATTAAGGACTATTTCTCACATTAAGGGATATCCATTGCCAAGCCCCAGGTAAACCAGAGCGAATTCAATGACTAAGTATATGTCTAATAAACTTCCTGAGATAGGAAACATTTCCTTACCTGGGTGAATCTAAATACTGATTAGAGCTGGCTTGGTGACCCTCAGCAAATAGACCTCTTTAAGGTAATTAACATTTACATAGTCCAGGTCTGCATGTGCCCCAGAATGGTATAAGACATGAACTGAGCATGGAAGTTCTCAGTTTTAGGCAAGCTGGAGTCACAATTCAAATATTAAAGAGTACAAAATTAAACTCCATATGTACAAACAAATCCATCTAGTAGGTGTCACTGAATTCTCTCCCAGATACCATGGTAATGTGTCCATTCAACATTTGTCCACATGATGCAGCCTCAAGCTCTAAGGGACGCTCTAAAGCTGCACTCTGGTGCAATCCCCCAGTATGATGCCCTTGTCTTGACTTGGAATGAGACAAGACTTTCACCATGAGCAAGTCTACATTTCAAATGCACTTCTGTCTGGATGGCTCTGCCTTGAATGCAAAGATTCTCTTCCAGGCACCATGTCTTCGAAAGATGGTCCGAGAGAATGTACCTTTAAACAAGATTCAGTCATGGAGTATTACTAATACAGCATGTCATGAAATTTCATTCAGCCCAATTTCATGGCAGTGACCAGTTGTTAAGGGAGCTTTTCACTCTTTGTTTGCAGCTTGAGAACACGGTGCTCTCTAAAGTACTATTAGAGGCACTTCTCTCCCCTCATGTGAAATTCTTCTCTGGGGAAGTTAATGAAAATAGCTGCCCTTTCCATTACCAGCCTCAAAGGAAGTTCAATCTGTTTAGTTTGTCAGAATAAAAATATTAAAATTACAGAAAAAATTAAAGAAAAACTCATATTATGTCATAGTATATATGGACAATGGCCATACTGTATGCTGTCTATACTAATTCATGAAAAGAATGTTTTGTGTTACTTCACTTACAATTTGGTGCTGGTTTTATATAATTATGCAGAATGGGAACATTTATGGTATAGCATGGAAGTGATATAAAATGGCATCCTTCTGCCAGGAACACACTGCTTGCTGTGGGAATAGGTTGCTATGGGAAACTGTTTCTGGTGCACAAAAGCAATTTTTTTCTAAATAATTTACCATTACTTCAGCTGTCTTGTTAGGGCTCTCTTTTCTTTTGTCATTTTCTGTATTACCTAAATCTGCTCTACAACCAGGCGCTACATGAAAAACAACCTTCCACCATTTATCTCAAGTCTCAGCTGGAAAAGCTCAGGTCCTTGGCACTGAAGTTAGGTGCTTTTTCCTTTACAGTTAATGAGGAAGGTTGGGAATGGTTCATAGAGTAGATTAAATTCAGATTTCCCCATACTGGAAAGACATTAGATTGGACTCAGAGCCACTAGATGAGTCAGAACACAGTCCATGAGGCTACTTCTTAAAGTGAATTTATTGCTCATGAAAGGTGCTGGGTTTACAGTTCTAGAGACTGCATGAGCAATGGTAATGCAAACCCCCATATAACATGGATTTATTTCCATTAGATTTGCCTGTAAAGAACTCTGCACTCCCCCACTCTATGGATGACTCAGTTACTATTTCTTCAGAGATCCCCCCCTACACACACACCCTCTCCATTCTTCCATCATAATCCATCCAAGAGAAATTGATTGGGTTGTTGCCAAAAGGCTATTTTTTGTTGTGCTCTGAATATGTCAGGCTATGTCTCATCTCTTCCATTAAGGTCTTTCACAGTCAATAGACCTCTATTGAGTTGTCCCTTGCTCATAAGATTTTCACCCTGGGTTTAGTCAGCAACAACATTTCCATTCAGTGGATACCCCAACTTATTAAGGGTCTTAAAGATTATAACCTGGACCTTGAAGAATATATGAATTTAGATGTGGAGTATTGGCGCGATGTGTCCTTGTATGCTTAACAAACAGGCTGATGATTAGGGGGCTGGAGCACATGACTTATGAGGAAAGGCTGAGGGAACTGGGATTGTTTAGTCTGCAGAAGAGAAGAATGAGGGGGGGATTTGCTAGCTGCTTTCAACTACCTGAAAGGGGGTTCCAAAGAGGATGGATCTAGACTGTTCTCAGTAGTACCAGATGACAGAACAAGGAGTAATGGTCTCAAGTTGCAGTGGGGGAGGTTTAGGTTGGATATTAGGAAAAACTTTTTCAGTAGGAGGGTGGTGAAGCACTGGAATGGGTTACCTAGGGAAGTGGTGGAATCTCCTTCCTTAGAGGTTTTTAAGGTCATGCTTGACAAAGCCCTGGCTGGGATGATTT
Organism: Platysternon megacephalum; assembly: GCA_003942145.1. Taxonomy (NCBI): domain Eukaryota; kingdom Metazoa; phylum Chordata; order Testudines; family Platysternidae; genus Platysternon; species Platysternon megacephalum. The sequence continues at coordinate 8,696,818 of QXTE01000019.1, read as the reverse complement.
AGTTGGGGATTGGTCCTGCTTTGAGCAGGGGGTTGGACTAGATGACCTCCTGAGGTCCCTTCCAACCCTGATAGTCTATGATTCTATGATATTCTATATTGTACATTTTGAAATGTCAATATGTAGTGTTCACCTTTAACCCTAGGTCAGCCAGTTGCAGTAATCTAACCAGAAGAACAGAGCTCACAGTGGCAAGTTTCTCCTGATTCAAGAGGAAATGACATAGGAACTCCTTTGCAGAATTTAAGAGAAGCTGCAGATTCCTCTTGAGGAAGTTCAGGATCTTCAACACAAGCTCCTGGACATCCTTCAGTCCTCTGTCTCCAGTAGAATGCTTACTGAAGCCACCCTGGAGACAGCTAGAGTGGTCTGGCATATCCCAGCTATCTGTGCCCCTACTCCAAAGAGGGCATAAGAACAGCCATACTGGGTCAGACCAAAGGTCCATCTAGCCCAATATCCTGTCTTCTGACAGTGGCCAATGCCAGGTGCTCCAGAGGGAATGAACAGAACCGGTAATCATCACGTGATCCATTCCCTGTCTCCCATTCTCAGCTTCAGAGAAAGGGTACTATGTCCCAGCCAAAGGGGCAGAATTTCTGTTCTCTTATCCTGCTCCTAATTATTTAGTGGTCCAAGCTGCTGCAGAGAGATCTAGGCAGCAACACCCCTGATCCCCCCTGACTGATAAGGAGTGCAAGTGTCTCAACTTTTTGGGAAGGAAGGTCTTTTCTTCTTCTAGTCTTCAGTTCAGGATAGCCAATTACCAAGCACTAATAGTCAGCACTAATAGTCAACAGTCAGTCACTAAGTACAACTTTCTGAACTATTTGAAATTCACAGACTTTACTGACAGTCTCACACAGCAGGATAGAGCTCATATCCCAGCTCTCATAGAAGAAGGCATAATGGTCATCAGGACTGCTCTCCAATCAGCATTAGATGAGGCTGATACATCTTCCAGGGCAATGGCTACTGCTGGAGAGCTGCATCCAATACCTCCCAACTCTCCCTCACTCTTTGGGGGTCATCTAGCACTCTATTTCAACACCTGGAATGCAATAACAATGAACAAATGCGTGTTCAGAATCATCCATTCCAGCTATACTATAGAGTTTGCGTCCCTACCCCCTCCAAAACCCCTTTCCTCACCCCTTCTCAGGTGCCACTCTCATGAGAACATTCTCAAACAAGATGTGGAATCTCTCTTACAGCGAGGAGCGAAAAAGCAGGTTCCTCTTCAATACCAAGGGAGGGGGTTTTACTTGACATATTTCCTAGTCCCCAAAAAGAAAGGGTTGGAGACCCACTCTCACCGGCTTTATTTGCAAACTCAAGTTTCACATGGTCATGTTGGGTTCTACAATTCCATCCTTGGAAAAGGAAATGTGGCTTACAATTCTTGACATGAAGGATGCCTACTTTCACTTGGACACCCACCCCACTTACTGATGCCTTCTCAGATTCATAGTCTGCTCCGAGCCCTTTCAGTACAGAATACTGCCTTTTGGCATTACTGCTGTCCCTAGCGTCTTTACCAAACTTTTCTCTGTCATAGCAGCCTACATCTGATGCCATGGTTTCACCATCTTCCCGTACCCTCGATGATTGGCTCCTCGTTGCTAGGTCACACCAAGAGGCCCGGGCGACAACTTCAATAATGCTACAACTCCTCCCCTCTCTGGGGATCAGAGTAAATGCTGAAAAATTCCCTCTCACCTGTACACAGACTTTGGACTTCATCCAAGTATCCTTAAATTCCATCATGGCAAGGGTTTATTTGTTGAGAGACAGGTTTCAGGCTATGAATGTTATCATAGACCAGATCATAACCAACCCCAGAGTGCCTGTCAAGACCTGTATCTCTCTCCTAAGCTTTATGTCCTCATGCACTTATGTCACACTTTTTGCAAGACTCCACCTTCGTTGCATACAAGCATGGCTTCAAATTCTACTTGCAAACTGACAGTCCATCAGCACCATAATGCCTGTTCCCACCAAAATGATATCGTTCCTGTCATGGTGAAAGAATCCCCATCAGGCATGCATCAGCATTTCCTTCCTCACCGCTGCACCAGACAAGACAATCATTACTGATGCTGGGCTGGGGGAGCTCATATGGACAACCATACAGCGCAAGGCCCCTGGATATCTCAAGATACACATCAACGTTCTCAAGCTGTGTATAGTTTGAAGGGCTTGCAAAACCTTTCTCCTGTTCATTCAAGGTCACCATGCCCTCAAAATGTCAGACACCATCACAACTGTCTTTTACATCAACAAACAGGGAGGAGTGAGATCCACGCCCCTGTGTGCAGGAGTGGTCAGTTTGTGGAACTGGTGCAGCAGTAGTCAGACTACCCTGTCGGCAGGCTACCTCCCAGGAAACCAGAATGTGCTAGTGGACTTTCGCAGTAGACACTTTATGGTTGATCACAAGTGGGAGCTACATGATTCTGTGGTAAACAATATTTTTGCTCTTTGGGGGACCCCCTACCAGGGACCTGTTAGCCTCCCAAACAAACAGAAAGTGCAACATGTGCTGTTCCACAGGAGCCCTGGGTTGCCACTCAAAAGGAAACACTCTACTCCTTCCATGGTCAGATCATCTGAACTGTGCCTTCCCTTCACCATCACTCATGCCTCGAGTTTTATGCAAGATTTGGCAGGACCGGTCATGAGTCATTCTCATTGCCCCCCAATTGGCCCAGACTGTTTTGGTTCCCAAACCTCCTTTGCATGTCATCTCAGGCACTGATAATTATTCCTACATTTCCAGATCTCCTGACTCAAGGGAAACAGCAAAATCAGACATCCGAACCCATGGCTGCGTCATCTCAGAGCCTGGATTTTGGATGGGCATCATTAAGGCTACGTTTTAGTCATGAGTATTTTCAGTAAAAGTCATGGACAGGTCACGGGCAGTAAACAAAAATTCACGGCCCATGTCCTGTCCATGACTTCTACTATATACCCCCGACCAAAACTTGGGGGGCAGCTCAGGGGGACAGCCCTGGGGCGTAGCCTGGGTGGGGCACAGTGGGTGCGGCCCAAGAGGGGCACCGCAGGTGCTCGGGGGAGGTGGCAGGGCTGGGGCAGATTCCCTGTGTGACTTCTGGGAAGCGGCGACCTCCAGCTCCTAGCTCCACATGCTGCCTCTGCTCTGCCCCAAGTCCCAGTTCTGCAACTCCCATTGACTGGGAACCACGGCCAATGGGAGCTGCACGGGCGGTGCCTGTGGGTGGAGGCAGCACATGGAGCTAGGAGCTGAGGGAGAGGAGTTCCTGTCACCATTCTGGGGTGCCCCCCCAGGTAAGCACCACCCTGCAACCCAATCCCCATCCCTGGGCCCCCCCACATCCAAACTCCTGCTGCTGGTGGGGGGTTGGTGTGAGTGGTCCAGGGGCTGCCTGAGCTGCTCAGGTGACTCCTGGGCCAGCCGCACGGGCCCTTGCAGAAGTCACGGAAGTCACAGAAAGTCACGGAATCCGTGACTTTGTGTGACCTCCGTGACCAACACAGAGCCTTAGGCATCATCCATAGAGCAATCATTGTTCTCTCAGTACTCACTAAGCTTCATTTTGAACCATTAGCTTCTTGCTCCATGTCTCTTGTATCTATGAAAGTCACATTCCTGGTAACCATCACCTCAGCCAGGCGGGTTGGTGGGCTTGAGTGCTGATGAGGATCCTCTTTACACTATATTCCGTAAGGACAAGGCTTCATTACGTTACACCCTAATTCACCCCCAAAGTTTTTGTCTCAGAGTTTCACCTGAACCAGTCTGTCCCCTTACCTGGGTTGTTCCCCAAACCTCACACATCCTCAGAGGCTCCACTCCCTTGACGTTTGGTGAGTCTTAACCTTTTACCTGCAGAGAACAACAACAATTAGGACATCCCATCGACTATTTGTCGCCACAGCAGAAAGGGTCGGGGACAGGGCATATCCCCACAAAAAAAATCTCAAATTGGACCTCAGGCTGTATTTTGCTCTGCTATTTCCAGTCTAATCTTCTCCATCTTTGTGGAGTAATTGCTCATTCTACAAGAGTGCAAGCAACATCTATGGCGTCACTTCAAAAGGTGCCTCTACTTAATATTTGTAAGGCAGCTATGTGGAGCTCAGTCCACATGTTTGCGAGACACTATGCCTTGGTACAGGACTCCTCTGCTCATGCATCTTTGGGAATAGCAGTCCTTTGTTCATCTCTGCAGTCTATAACCTCGCACCCTCCACCTGTTTGAGTACTGCTTGTCAATCACCCACAGTGGAATACACCTAGGGACCAGCACTCGAAGAAGAGGAGAAAGTTACTTACCTTGTCGTAACTGGAAGTTCTTCGAGACATGTGGTCCCTATCTGTATTCCACTACCTTCCCTCCTTCCCCTCTGCTTCAGTTCTTCTCTGAGCTGCAGTGGAGAAGTAACTGGAGAGACTGTCAGACCACCCTGCCCTTTATCTCCTTGGTCGGCAGCATGAAGTCAAGGCACACGTGCGGACCAACGGACACTGTTTTCAAAATTCTCTGGCTCCAGGTGCATGGTACACATGCATACCCACAGTGGAATACAAATAGGGACCACTCATCTTGAAGAACCTCCAGTTACTATAAGCTAAGTAACTTTCTTTACTCTAGTCCAGGGGTCGGCAACCTTTCAGAAGTGCTGTGCCGAGTCTTCATTTATTCACTCTAATTTAAGGTTTCGCGTGCCAGTAATACATTTTAACATTTTTAGAATATCTTTCTATAAGTCTATAATATATAACTAAACTATTGTTGTATGTAAAGTAAATAAGCTTTTTAAAATGTTTAAGAAGCTTCATTTAAAATTAAATTAAAATGCAGAGCCCCCGGACCGGTGGCCAGGACCTGGGCAGTGTGAGTGCCACTGAAAATCAGCTCGCGTGCCGCCTTCGGCACCCGTGCCATAGGTTGCCTACCCCTGCTCTAGTCTGAGTAAGCATATATCACAAATCATTTACATTTTTCAGTGCAAAGGGGATTCAATCCTATTCTTCTCCGCAAATGTGAAATTGTTAAATTATATACTGAGCTCCCCTGCAGAGACCATCAATAACAGTGCTTTCTGGGAACCAATCGGAACTAAAGAAAGGAAAATGATGCTGTGTAATTTTACACAGGATGGCAGTTATAGGAGCAGTTGTTGTGATTTTATGGAGTCAAAGAAATTGATTCCCTGTAAGTAGGATCACAATCTGTAATAATATGCCATTGTATGATGGGCTTTTATCCTGTAATTGTTACCTGCTGTAAATATTTCAGTGCAAACAAGCTGAGCAGCATAGCACAGCTGAACCCAAGCAGAAATCAGAGCTCTCCCTCTTCCCAGGCAGGAAAAAGCTATCAGCATGATCTGCCCTTGGAAACTATGGACCCCAACAAATTACAAAAGCTACTTGTAGCAAACCACACCCAGCCAAGAAACGTAGGAATGAAAGAACTGGTGAAGCCCAGAACAGTACTGGTGAACTCTACAACAGTGCCCCTCCCCATCTGCACAGCTTGGTTCTTGGATGGCCCATCACAGACTAAAAGGGAAGGAAAAAGACTTGAGCATCAATATCTATATCTATATATCACAGTCTTATTCAGACAGACTCCAACACAAGGGATTCTTACAGATCTAAGCCATAGCTTTGGAGGAAGCTAAAAGAACCTAACTCTCCTCTGCCAATAGTGGAAGCAAATTCACACCTGGCAGAACATTTCTGAGCTGTCTCACATCTGTCTCAAGCCTGGACATTTCTCAACCTCAGGACCTAGCATTTCTTGCTGCAGGGAATTATCATTTTACTTCATAGAGAAGACCTCTCACATCTGGGAGGGCCTCACAGGGCACAAGAAGAAGAAGAGAAATTCAAGGCCAAAGATGTAACCCCCTCTTTGCAAAAAATCAGCATGATCATATGAGTGTGGTCACAGAAGCACTAGCAGCAAACAGAACCAACATCTGTGACTGACCATGGCACTTTCTGGCTAGGAAAATTGAGTAGAGAACACCTTGGACCCTTACTAACAGACTGTCATCACCTCCTTTCATGAGGGAAGCCTGCCTCCCATTCTAAAGCACACAGTAATCTGACCCACACTAAAGAAACTATCATTTGATGCTGGTGAACTTGCCAACTACTGTTTGGTATAAAATCTCTCTTTTCTAAGCAAGCTAATCAAAAAGCTAAGAGAAAACCAAAAACAATCTCCAGTGCCATCTGTCAACTACCTGTATCTTGGATCCCTCTCCACCAGGTTCAGGCCAGAGCACAGCATAGAAATTGCACTTGTTGATCTGGTGTATGAACTCTTTCTGTCCATGGGAAAGGGAACTACAGCTACCCTCACCCAGCTGGACCTCTCTATGGCATTCAACACTGTTGATCACCAAACACTTCCTCCAAGGAGACCCAGGAGTGAATAGACGCACCCTGAATGGTTCAGGTCCTTCCTTTCAGATGTCCTGATGAGCAGTTGTTCCCCTACTCCCAGAGTCTTCACCTAAGGTGTCCCACAAACACTGTCCTGTCCCCAACTCTAATAAATGTCTATATAAAGTCACTGGAGGAAGGTGGTTAGACAACAAGAACAGGAGATGAGAATGACCCTGGACTTCACAGCTTTCAGAACTAAATGCAATACCCATTGATTCTTTTGGCTTTTCAACAATAGCTCTTCATGGAAAGACACACATAGTCAACTCTTACATGTTTAAACACAGCTGGTTAAAAAAAATCGACTGCCCATCCCAGTTTTACAAGAAGAGAGAGGGAGATGATTTTTGTTACTTTCGTTGTTACCTTTTACAGGGGAGGAGCTCAGAAACTATGGCGTTAAAAACCACATATGAAGATGGCTAGTAGATGATATAGAGACTGCTTCCACTTAGCATCAAGGTCAGACACTAATGCAATAATTTAAATTCATCCTAAGTATAACTCAACATTTTATTCAGCAGTGACTGTTTTGAAGCTCTCAGAAACATTAGGCCAGGGATGACTTTGGCGCAGTATTGCTAAGATTCTTATCAGATACATCTAAGGTTTAGTCTACACTACCAACTTATGTCAGTATAACTACATTGCTCAGAGAAGATCCACAGCCCGGCGCGACATAGTTATACTGACCTACCCCTCCCACCCCCGGTGTAGACAGCGCTATGTCAATGGGAGGGCTACTCCTGTTGACACAGCTACTACCTCTCGGGGGGGTGGATTAACTATGCCAACAGGAGAAGCTCTCCCATTGGCATGGTAGCGTCCTCACTAAAGCGCTACAGCGGCGCAGCTGCACCAGTGCAGTGCTGTACATGTAGACAAGCCCTCAGTTTATACACTATGTGTATCTCACCACTGGGATTAACTGTAGGACAAACCAAAGGCCAGTGCTGCACTTTTGGAAAGGCCATTTTACCTGTGAAGGAGCAAAGCAGACTCAATAACCATGGCTGGCCTCTTTTCTTACATCTCTTTGTGAGCAGTCTCAATTCTGAGGCCTGTGTGATTGAAGTGCCAGAGTTGACTGGAGGGCAACAATTCCATTTCATGGCAATTTTTGAGGTTTTGAAATTTAGTTTTGTTTCACATTGGAATGAAAGTAAAACCTTTCAAATGTGTTCACCAAGAGGGAATAGTGTTGAAATGTCTGATTCTGGATCAAAACCTGAAATTTTTGAAGTTGGAAGCAATGTGGTGTGTATGTAGCCTGGTGGTTAAGCAGTAGGATGGAAAATAGGTGACCCAGGTTTAAATCCCTATTCTGCTGGTTGCCTCCCAGCTCAGGGACAGTAGGGTCTTGAATCTGTCTTCCACATCCCAGGCCAGTGCTGTGACTAGCAGGCTGTGGAGTATGGCAGATTCTCTCTCTCACAAAACTACTAAGTCTCTGTCAAACATTTCAGCAGTGATGAAACATCATACTTAATAAAATTTTGTCAAAAATGTTCCGACCACTTGTAGTCAGGGTCACTTAGTGTGACTCTGTCCTGTTGTTATTGTGGCCTGTGTTTCCTTTTTATTGGTTCAAAGCTCCTCAGATCACAGGTTAAAGATGAGGTGCAACTTTAGCTGTATTTCTGATTCCTCAAGCTTGTCAGTGAGCATCTTTGCTAGAGATAAATAAATTACATGCTCTGCCTCCCTTTTGTCATTTTTCCATGCACCTGAACTTTAATAGGTTTGCTTCAGATTTGTAAAATATGCCCCTAAAATGCCACCTCTTGAGTCTGCTACTTTGGAGCCTCCTGCAGCTGAGTTGCAGAGCATTCTATGGTGTGTCGCCAGTGGGAACTGGCTGCAGTACGTCAGATAGAGCCCCATTCTGCTCCCAGTGAAGTCAAAGGCAAAATTTCATTGATTTCAATGGAAGACGGTCAGGCACACAGTATCAATCTGAATCTACATAAGACTATTTCCTGAGTGAGCAGCAGCATCCTGACAGGAGAGGATCAGTTGACTCAAGGATATTATTATTTTGCGGGTATCTTTTATATCTTTAAGTATCTTTATTATTTTGCAGATATCTTTTGTATCGTTCAATATCTTTTGGGAACTAGCAATAATTTGTTAGCAGAAAGGAAAGGAGGTATAGAAAAGGCAGCAGGCAAGAACCATGGCAGATGAGGAGAGGGGTCTCAGAGAGAGAAAGAGTGGAGAGTTTCAAAGACATAAATTCACTAGGGACTTGGGAGCAAGGACATGGGGAACAGTTAACTATTTTAGGCAACAAAAGCAATGTGAGAAGAAAAATAACAAAGGAAACTGAAAGGAGGGCTATGTGGGGCGGAAATCATGCTTTTCTGTTAGAAGTTGTAATTATTTAGATTACAAATACAAATTTAGACCTTCAAATATAGAGAATGCCAAATCTAAGGCTTTCCTGTCAAATGTTTTCCAGTGAAAATGCTCTTGAAACCCTATTTTATACAGAATATTTGCCAAGCTAAGAGCCTTTCTTGCATCATCATACAATACAAGTTGCAATTCTTTTTCTTTTCTTTTGATACAGCCTGGACAGTGACAATTAAGCTTTCCCTCAGTGTTTCTCACTTCAGTTTTGGAAGGATCACTGATAGGGAAGGGTTACTTATCAATCATTGTTGTTCTTTGAGGTACACTGCCTCTGTATATCCTCTCTTGTGGGATGCCTGTGCATTTATGCTGAGCTTGGAAACACCCAGAGGAGCAGTGCCCTCCATTAGAGCCATACAAACATCCTTTTGTGTATCTGAATGTTCAGACCCAAAGGCTACTCAGCACCAACAATCCTTGGTTCTTTATAGCATGTACTTGGGGATACACACCTTTTACAGCTTTGGGTGTGAATACGAGGATACCAGGAGGTGCTCTCATAACTCAATGGCGTTGATCTTCTATAGAGCTCATTGTGGGCATCCACATCTCAAAGGTCGGAATATGCAGAGGCAGACCTCCCCGGACAATTCATTTCCCATGCCAATTCAGTTCTTGGTTTGTTTCTTGAGATTGACAGGCAGTGCTGACTGTGATCTGGACATATGCCACTGGGAACTGGACTGAGATCACCAACTTCTTTCATGTTGGCAGCCAAACAGTGAGCAGGTGTTAACAACTTTCCGTCACTACCAACCTGGGCCAGATTTAAACCTTGAGAAAAATGGCTCACTGGCGATCCCTTGAGCCATCCTGTCCCTCTGTAAGGGTCACATTTTCAGTAGAACACTGAGAGGAATTACCACTCATTTCTGATAATGTTAAAGGAGTTGTGTTTTACTGATAGCTTTCAAGGGCAGAGGGGACCATTATGATCACCTAGTCTGACCTCCTGTCTAACACAGGCCATAGAACTTCCCCAAAATAATTCCTAGAACACATCTTTTAGAAAAACATCCCATTTTGATTTAAAAATTTGATTCCCAGTGCATCAGACTGAAAATTGTACTTCTAAGTAGTTTCAAAGTTCTGTTACAGAAGTCACTGACCTCTTTTCAAGTGCCAGTACTTCCAAAATTCACATGAGATGCCTGCAAATGCAACAGTTTATCTGACCAAACTAACAGCACAATGGCAAACTCTTTCTTGGTGAAATTCCAGAGATTTCAGTAGAGTTATATCAGAGATGGATGATCTACAGGGCCGGCTCCAGGGTTTTTGCCTCCCCAAGCAGCGGGAAAAAAAACAAAAACCGCGATCGCGATCGGCGGCAGCTCCACCATGCCTTTTTCTTTTTTGGCAGCAATTCGGCGGCCGGTCCTTCCCTCTGAGAGGGACCGAGGGACCCGCCGCCGAATTGCCGCTGAAGAGCTGGACGTGCCGCCCCTTCCCCTTGGCCGCCCCAAGCACCTGCTTGCTGAGCTGGTGCCTGGAGCCAGCCCAATGATCTATGTCCTTTTAGAAACAGGAGAAAACCATCAAGTCCAACGTTCTTGTTGTTTTTGTTTGTGAGCTTTTTAGTTTACCTTTGCCCACCTTTCTGCTATTTCCACTATTACCCTGTTCAAACGGGGGAATGTATTGACTAAACAAAGTACCTTGGCTGTTAAAATGAACTCTTTTGTTTATTTTTAATTGGATTACCACAAAATAATGATCCTTAGCAATTCTATAGATCTTTACATCTTCAAATTGCAGAGAACACTTTAATTTTGTTAATCCTCAAAACACCCATGTGAAGTTGGTAGTACTTCCTAACTCCTGTGGGACTTGCACTATTGAAACTTGAAAATGCTCATCGTAATCGTTTTTGAATGTAAGAAAAGAAAAGAAAAGAAAAGAAAAGAAAAGAAAAGAAAAGAAAAGAAAAGAAAGATTACTTGCTCTTGGCCAGGACTGGATGATAAGATTTAACCCAGAGCAAATTTTGTGTTGGCTGATGATGACTCGGAAACAGGAGTTAAAATAGAAGTGCTGATAGATCATGAACTATAATGGCATGACTGAAACTTCTGTAATTGTATGTGTTTTTCCTGTGCATTGGGACTCTTGTTCTCCTCTTTTCTCACTAACACAAAATGACAAGCCTCCTATGCCTACATATAGTAAGTGCCTTAATGGATTTGGACAGCTGGTCACTGGTTTCTAAGATGCGGTCATTAGGTTTTTCTTGGAAGCAGGTGCTATTTCTGGGTTGAGCTCTGCTCTTCCCTCTCCCCCTTCTAACCTTTTGATCTCTGCTAATGATTAACAATGCTGGGTTTTGCATGACTGTATGGTAGCTGCCCTTACTCTTACTGCTGGACAGATTTAAAAAAAAAATCATATTTGTCGGTCCTTCATGGTTTTATAAAGCGTTTAGATCTGTATTTTAGACAATGTTGATATAGGAATTGAGTAAATGTTTACTCTGCTTCAATTTGCTACCATTCCCATTTACAGGATGCCACAGGATAACACAACTGCCATCTGTTTCTCCTTGTGTTTCAACATGACTTCTCTGTCTCATGCTGGTAGGAAAGGGCTGGCCATGCAGACTATGGCCTAAGCAGGAGCGTGTCTAGACTCTAACCTAGCACCATCTCTAGTGAGGTATTGTATTGCTTTTGGAGCTCTGCTTATGACACTTCGAAATGCCTAACAAGAGTTGTTGTAGAATGACATAAGCCTAGTGCGGGAGCTGAGTATGCCACATCTGCAGGTGCCCAGCCCGTTCTCGCTTACAGACAGCCCCCCAACCTGAAGCAAATACTCACTAGCAACCACACACCACACAACAAAAACACTAACCCAGGAACCAATCCTTGTAACAAAGCCCGTTGCCAACTCTGTCCACATATCTATTCAAGTGACACCATCATAGGGCCTAATCACATCAGCCACACCATCAAGGGCTCATTCACCTGCACATCTACCAATGTGATATATGCCATCATGTGCCAGCAATGCCCCTCTGCCATGTACATTGGCCAAACCAAACAGTCTCTACGCAAAAGAATAAATGGACACAAATCATACGTCAAGAATTATAACATTCAAAAACCAGTCGGAGAACACTTCAGCCTCCCTGGACACTCAATTACAGACCTAAAAGTCGAAATTCTTCAACAAAAAAACTTCAAAAACAGACTCCAACAAGAAACTGCAGAACTGGAATTAATTTGCAAACTGGACACCATCAAATTAGGCTTGAATAAAGACTGGGAGTGGATGGGTCATTATACAAACTAAAAACTATTTCCCCATGCTAATTTTCCCCCCTACTGTTACTCACACCTTCTTGTCAACTGTTTGAAATGGGCCATCCTGATTATCACTACAAAAGTTTTTTTTTCTCCTTCTGATAATAGACCACCTTAACTGATTTGTCTCGTTAGAGTTGGTATGGCAACCCCCATCTTTTCATGTTCTCTGTATATATATATATATATATATATATATCTTCCTACTGTATTTTCCACTCCATGCATCTGATGAAGTGGGTTTTAGCCCACAAAAGCTCATGCCCAAATAAATTTGTTAGTCTCTAAGGTGCCACAAGTACTCCTCGTTCTTTTTGCTGATACAGACTAACATGGCTACCACTCTGAAACCTTATAGTACTGTATCTCTTCATGGCATTTGCAGCATCCCTCCCTTCCTAGTGGTCAAAAAAGGAGAAAAGGCATCATTTGGCCCATAGAATTAGAATAATAGTTGTGTACTCCTGAAGGCCTTAAAGTTTTGTGACTAATGATATTGATTATTTTAGAGTCTATTCTGAGCTGTTTCCAGCAGAAGCAGCTAAATCAGGAATTAATTGTGCCTAGGTTCTTCCTGACTCAGTGTTGCTCTGTTCTTCAGATTGACTAATATTAATGTTTTCTGTTGGAAGAACACTTTGTCACCATCACTGCTCGTTAAAGGCAGCAACAAATTAATTCCCACACATTAACCCTCTCTGATATTTACAATGGCCACACTAATTAAACAAAGACAATTTAGCATTAGCTCTTCTGAATTTAACGTAGAAGTAAAGGATCTGAGCCCTATTTCTAAAGAGCCTACAGAAAATATGTCACTTTTATTGTAACATAGCTATGTGATAAATTATCAAGGTGGTGAATAGAGAATTAGAGGCACCCTCTGAGTAATCAGGATAGATTGGAATAATCAGGATATATTTGACATTAGGGGAATAGTAGAATTCAAGATAATGACACCTTCTTACTCAACATATCTGCTCCATCTGCATCTTCACGTCATATTTGCTTAATTAATAACACTTTGCTCTTCTGTAGCACCTTTCATCTGAGGACAATAAAGCAAATTACAAACATCAGGTAATTGTACTTAAGTTTCCCAACACCAGTGGTCAAGTAGGTAAGTGTTATAACCAGTTTACAGAATTTGGAGGGTTCTGCCATCAAGCCACTCCACCTCACTCTTTACTATGTTTGTACATCAAAAGGAAATATATATGAGAGCTCACGATAATTATTGAACTAGTTTTATAGAGTTTAGGGCCATAGTGCCATTAGGATCATCTCATCTGACCTCTTCTTTATCACAGACTATTACATTTCACCCAGATACCTCTATATAAAGACCAATAACTACAGTTAGACTAAAGCAGCGGTTCTCAACCAGGGGTATGTGTACCCCTGGGGGTACACAGGGATCTTCCAGGGGGTACATCAACTCATCTAGATATTTGCCTTGTTTTACAACAGGCTACAGAAAAAGCACTACCAAGTCAGTACAAACTAAAATTTCATACAGACTATGACTTGTTTATACTGCTCTATATACTACACACTGAAATGTACGTACAATATTTATATTCCAATTGATTTATTTTATAATTATATGGTAAAAATGAGAAAGTAAGCAATTTTTCAATAATAGTGTTCTGTGACACTTGTGTATTTTTATGTCTGATTTTGTAAGCAATCAGGTGAACTTGGGGGTATGCAAGACAAATCAGACTCCCAAAAAGGATACAGTAGTCTGGAAAGGTTGAGAGCCACTGGACTAAAGCATTTTATTTCTCAGGGTACTAAACTGCTGTGTGCCAAAAGCAGAGAACAGGAGAGACTGAGGTGCCACCAATGCCAGCATTCCCTGCAATGGCAGGGAATTGATTAGATGAGACATGCAGATGATCCTGGCAGGCACCTATTAGGTGATAAACACCAAGGTTCCTGCCAGTATGACATGGAGGAAAATTCCTTCCCACCCCCAAATCCGATGATCAGTGTGACCTGGACCAGCAGTCAAGCCTCCAAGAAAGAGGATTCTCTGTATTACCTCAGCCCTCTAGAATACCCCCATCTTCAGCTGTGACCAGTCCCTGATGCTTCAGAAGATGAAAAATACCTGCCAGAATACCTCTGGCAAATGTGCATTGGGGGAAAAAAATCCTTCCTGGCACCTGTGGGCAACTAATTGAAGCCCTGAAGCATGAGATTTGATTATAATCATTCTCCTAATGCAGAGCTGCATGGGTTCTGATCATGTTGAGGACATAGAAGGCAGTCCTGTTCTCCCCATGCCCCATGAAGGTAGAGAATGAACAGGAGACATATATTCACAAACTCCAAGGCCAGAAGGGACCACCATAACCATCCAGTCAGAGCCCCTGCACACATAGGCCACAGAATTTCTCCCAGTAGCTGAATTAAAACATATCATTTAGAAAGATATCTAATCTTGTTTTAAAGACTCTGAGGAATAGTGAGTCCATCACTTTGCTAGTAAACTGTTCCAATGCATAATTACTCTCACAGTTCAAGGTTTAATTTGTTTAATTTCAACTTCCAATCATTGGACCTTGCTATGCTTTTGTCAGCAAGATTGAAGAGTCCCCTTCCCCACTGTCATGTCTTTTCCATGTGTAAGTATTTATATACAGATGGATCAAGTCACCTCTAAACCTTCTCTTCGATAAGCTCCTTAAGACTCATATCATAAAGCTTGTGTTCCATCCCCTGGATCACTTTTGTGGCCCTCCTTTGAACTCGCTCCAATATTTCCATATTCTTCTTGAAGTGTGGGCACCAGAACCAGACACAGTGTTCTAGCAGTGGTCTTACCAGTGCTATATACAGATCACTACCCTACTTCTACTTGATACTCCTCTTTTTATACATCCAATGATCTCATTAGCCCGTTTTGCCACAGCATTGCACTCAGAGCTCATACTGAGGTTGTTATCTATGATGATTCTTAAGTTCTGCTCCGAGTCACTGCTTTCCAAGACAGAATCTCTTATCCTGTGTGTAGCCTGTGTCCTTGGTTCTCAGGTGTATTATCTTGCATTTGGCTGTATTCAAACACATTTTGTTGGATTGTGACCATTTAACCAGGTGCTCCTGATCCCTTTATAACAGTAACCTGTATTCCTCATTATTTACGAGCCCACCAATCTTTGTGTCCTCTGCAAACTATACCAGCAAAGATTTTATCTCATCATTAGTTTGTTAATAAAAATATTAAATAGCATGGGACAAAGAACCAATCCCTGGGGATGCCACTAGAAATGGTCCTGTTCATTGATAGCCCCCACTTATAACAAACATTTTAAGATCGGTCAGTAATTCAGTTTTTAATTCATCTAATGCTTGCCCTATTAGCTCATATGTCACGTGGTGCTTAGTCAAATGCCTTGGAGAAATCCAAGTTTGTGATATTAAAATGGTTGCTTTTCTCAACCAGGTCTGTAATCCTGTCAAAAAAAAAAAAAAAAAAAAGACAACAGGCTAGTTTGACAAGACCCATCTTCCATGACTGGCATTAATTATATTTTTAGCCTCTAATTCTTTGTGGCTAGAGTCCCAAATTAAGTGTTCCACTATGCTACCTGGGATCGATGTCAGGCCTATTGGTCGCAGGGTCATCCCTTATACACTTTTAAAATACTGGAACTATACTGGCAGTCCTCCAAACGCTTTGGAATTTTCCCAGTTTTCCAGGATTTGTTAAAAAATTACCATTAGTGGGTCAGAGAGCTCTTCAGCTAATTCCTTTACGACTCTTGGGTGAAGTTATCCAGGCCTGTTGATTTGAAAAGTTAGGTTAGGTTCTTGTAAAATTTCTGAATATATAGCCAAGAATAGTTAGTAAGGGGGGTTTCTTATAAGCAATAGTAAAGATCGAGCCTGGACACTTGTAACATGACCCAGGAATGGGGCGCATGCCAAAGAGTTGGATCACACAATGAATGAAAGGCCACATGATCATGTCCTTTTCTCCCATGAGTGAAGCTGTTACAGCCATTCTTATTGCTATTGTATTAGCACTAATGTTATTAACAGTGATAGTAGAGTTACTGGAGGCTAGTCCAGCCAATCATTTCCCTTCGCTGCCTATCATTAAGTGAATTAACACAAGTACCATTGCTAATGCTACGGGTGTAATACAAATACCACTATAATGGTGGCAAGGGAGGGAAAAGGATTGGCTGAAATATACATTGTTCCCCTCATCTAAGGCACAGCAATTTGTATAGTGGGGATGGTTGATAGAGATTTTGGGTGCAGAGGGGACACAAAAGTTAGAACTCGTAGCATAACGTCCTCCAAACTAAGTGATTTAACAACTTTTTCCCCTAAGCAAGGGACACAAAACTAATTGATTTTGCTAAAATAAAACACACACGACCCCAGGACTAGGGAGGGAGAATTCATTCACACAGTTAAAAATAAAGTCAGGCTTGGGGACAGGGAATTAATTCATTTTGTTCAAACCCCGCCACCCCCAGACTTGTGAACAAAGAATATGAAAAATAAAATCCCTCAAGCTTGTGCTGCTACAATAAAACTGAAGGCTTGGCACATTAAAAAAGAGTCTTAATTTGCTCAGGGAAAAGGGGTGCCAAAATCCCTCAGGAACAGGGTATTTAAAAAGACACGCTTATTTCCAGCTTTAAAAGGAGGGTAGTTTCCATCATATAAAATCTGTGCAAATTGTCTGCTTAGAAAAAAGTCTACTAGTATCCCACAGCCTTTCTGTATGCTGTACATTGTTCTCCATTCTGTGGGCTCTTGTTATGGAGCAGCCAGGAATAATTCAGTAACATGGCATCTCTCCTTATAGAAGTCCTTCTTGACTAAAGCAAAATAAGAAAAGTTGTCCTTCTGTAGCCTAGCCAGGGTTTACTGCTGTAGACTAGAAGAGGGGACAGGGTTGAAGCACCAGCTCAGGTTCTTATTACTAACTGTAGTATAGGTGTTGATGATTGTTATTAATTTGTATTACCATAGCGCCTAGGAGGTCAAATCAAGAACCAAGATCCCATTGTGCTAGGCTCCATGGGGTGCACGTGCCAGGGCTTGGGGCTTCAGCAGGAGCAGGGCTGACGCTCCATGACACTCCTACCCGCAGGGCTGAACCCCCGAGCCCAGGCAGGCACCTCCCATGGGGCTGAAGCCCTGAGGCCCGGCAGGCACGCTCCAGGTCTTGAACTTCTGAAGATTGTTGTATGCAGTTTGGAGGGTCACTTAAGTTTGGCTACCCCTGATCTATACTATAAGGCAGGAGAGTAAAAGGAAACAATGAGGCAATATTGGTCAGCATGTTAGCCAATGGTCTCACACACCAGTAGTCTAGCTGTGGCCAAGGTTTTTGTAGGCATCGTGGCAGAGAAGAGTTATAAGGAGGATTTTGAAGCAGGATAATGCATTAGTTTTGCAGATGGCTGTGGGGCGCTCTTCCCAAGTGTGAAGGACAGGATGGGAGAGCACAAAGGAGCTTGTCTGAAATTTTAACAAGTGGGCACTGGAAGCTGGCATAATGGACCAATCAGAGGAGTCAACAATTCGATAGTGTATAAGAGATGACAGGAAGGGTTGGGATAGGCCATGAAAGGCCTTGAAAATGAAGACAAGGTGCTTATGTTTGATATGATAGAGAAGGGGGAGTCAAGACTGCATTTCTCAAGGCCAGAGACAGGGATGTTGCAGTAAATCAAGACGTGATATCATGCCAGCCTGGAGGAGAGATTTAGCTGAGTGGATGGAGAGGAAAGGCCACATTTTAGAGATATTATGCAGAAAGAATCAGCAAGATTTAGACATAGAATGGCTGTGAGGACCTAGAGAGAGAGGTCTGAGTCAAAGATGACCCCCAGGTTATGGACCTGATTGACAGGCAGGAAGGTAGTGATGTCCAGTGATCAAGAAAGGAGGTGAGGAAAAGGACTTGAGGGGAAAGATTTTTTTTGCTAAAACAAAGAGTTTTGTTTTAGCCATGTTGAACTTAAGCTTAAGGCTGGATACACACAAGGAAATGTCAGAGAGACAAGCCAAGATTTTAGTTTGGACAGAAGGAGACATGTCTGCAGGAGAGAGGTATATCGGTAAGTCTTCAGTGCATAGAGATAGTAGTTGAATTTGTGTTTATGGAAGAGATTAGCCAAACGTAAGCTGTAAAGGGAGAAGAGAAGGGACTGAGGATAGAGCCTTGTAGAACTCCCTGTGACATATAGGTGCCAACGGGCAAAGAGTTCACTGTTATTTACAAGCAACTCCTGCCTCAGACCTGACAAACTCACTACACCTATACACCACTTTCATAGTATTTATCCATAAAGGGTAGCATGTGAAGTCTCTACTGAAAGTTTGTAACTGACTGATAATCATTGCAAGATGTGTATACGGGTAATACTGTATTTAAGGAATAAAGTAACTATATTGAAAATGCCCTTATGGTCTTGGACTGAAAGTGAAAGGGAATAATAGGTCTCAGTGACGGCCCACTCAAGCAGGAGAGAGTTGTCACCCCTCCCTGGGTAGCCAATTATGTAATGTGTTGCTCACTTGTTCACCTTTGCACCAATCCAGAAAAGTCAATGGAAAACCATCAAAGACAAATTATAAACATCAAAACCACTTAGAAGTGAAAAGGAACTTCTGTCTGGGAATAGAGACAAAAGACTGATTCAGTATATCACAGGGTGGAAAAGGATGCTCTGGAGCCATTCACTCAGGAGGCACCTTGATAAGCATGAAAGACCGGCTCCTAACTCCTTGGAGCTGGCAAGCGCTGCAAAAGACTGAACTGAGAATCTACTTTATTAGATAGGAAAGGCAACTATTAATAAGTGTAGGCTCTAATTCATGTGTTATGGTTTTGATTTGTATGTTACCATTTGTTACCATCACTTACACTTGTTTCTATTTGAATCTCTATTCTTTCTTAAATAAATTGCCTTTTGTTGTATTCTAACTGAATGCAAGTGCTGTGTGAGATACAGGAGCAGTGGGCTAAGGTACATCTGGTAAAATGGGGTACATTGTTCCTTTGGGAATGGAGGCTCTGGGGCTTCTGTGGGAATACAGTGATCAGGGGCTGGATACCTCAGGGGGGCACTTTGAAGGAACTCAGAAGCTGGGGTGTGCCTATTGTCAACCTGCAGAGCATAGGCAGAGCTGGTATAACTGGGGGAGAGTGCTTGAGGGGCAGACAAGCTGGTTGTTAGGGAACTAACACCCCACTAGCACAGGCAAGACTCCCTCACGCTGGAAGCAGGTGGCAACAAAGTGACTAGTAGCCCTGGGTGCCCTAAGAAGCATCACGCCCCACAGAAAGTTGGAGGTAGGATGAGGAGGATCCTGTGAAGGACACACTGAAGGAACAATTAGAGAGGAAGGAGGAGAACCAGGAGAGGACAGAGTCACAGAAGTCAAGGGAGGACAAGATATCAAGAGGAGGAGTGTGGTTGAGGGTGCTGAAGTTGGCTGACAGGTCAGGGAGATGAGGAAGGAGTACTGATTCTGAGTTTTGGCTAGGAATAAGCCCTTAGAGACTGTGGTGAGACCATTTTCAGTGGAGTGCAAGGGATGAAAGTGCACTGGAGAGGGTCTTGGAAGGAATTGGAAGAGAGGAACTTCAGACATCAATTGTAGATATGCTTGTCATGTCACCCTTGACTCCTCCACTTTAGTGCCTGAAATTCCCATTCTGAAACCAGCTTTCAAGAGAACATTGCAAGCTCATTGGCTTCATGACTATTCTTGGCTGCTGTCAGTGCAGATGGCGATAACATGACATGTACTATGTGCAAAATCCCTGGGAAGAAGAGAAGAATATGTGAACTGGGGGCACACACAAATATAGAACTAGTCTTCTGCAAAGGCATGCAGACAACGTAGATCACAAAACAGATGTTATTTCTAAGGATGAAAAATGATTTTTCCAAAAGTAGAAAAAAGGTCATTACAAAGAAGATGTCATAATTATGGAGCTTAAAACTGTTCATTGACCTGTGGCTGAACCCACCTGTGGCAGAAAGTCTTTCCGTGCATGTGTAGAAGAACTTAATAGAGATGCTTTCTAAAGTAAAATTCCCATCTATTGACCAATTACAATTTTTACCCAAACACTCATTATGTGGCTAATATTCAAATAACCTCTGGGACTGGCTAAGCAATAGCTTCAGCTTTTCAGGAGTTGCTGGCCATTAAAATAATTAATATGCCCAAACTTATGGCCTTTGGGAGAAAGTACTAAAGTGATGACTGATATGGTGGATGGTATTACTGGACATCTGTTGAAGTTAATAAGTCCTGCACTAATAAAATACAACTATTTTAGCTACAGAAAAGCTTGAGGGAGCAATTAGTTGCTGATGCAGTTCCTTATTTGAAAGAAAATCAAGCAACTATGGCAGGTCTTTATGTTATTTTAAATCTTCTCCCAAACATAAGATTAATGAATTAGTAAATGAACCATCACTGAAAGTAAAGGGAATTCATGGAACTGGACCCTCAGCATGCAGGACTTTGGTACTTTCCATCCTGCCCCTGGACATACCCCTACTTGGCCCTTTTCTTTCCTGACATAACCTTTATGTTGAGGGAGAGGAGGGGAGAGCAGAGAATGGGGGCATAAACATACATGTGTGTGTCTATGGACATATATAAAAACAAGGAACTTGATTTTCAAAAATGCCAAGCACTCAATAGCTCTTATAAATTTCAGTGGGGACTTTCGGGTGGTCAGCTCATTTGAAAATCACGCCACTTATTTAGGTGGCTAAATATGGATTTATGCTCTAATTTTAGACACCTATTTTTGAAACCCTGTCACTCTCATCCACTAGTAAAAGGCAGTCAGCTATATACCTCTGAAGGAGAATACTGAGGCTATTTTTTCAGAAACAGCACATAGCAGCACTACCATTACCACCAGCTGAACTAGATCAGTGCAACAATTATCCAGATTTCTTCAAGTGCATGAAAAATTTAAATAGATCAAATGGGCTTAATTCTACCCTGACTGGGTTCAATTGCCAGTGAGGTGCTTCTATTCAGGTTTTTATACTATGCTCATTACCATGATATTTGAGCATCTTGGTGGTATCTGAGCCTGAAGGTAGAATTGGATTCCATGCAATTAACTAAATTGGAATCTGACCAAGACACCTCTTACTAGGATAAAATGATGATTGAGCTCTTACAAAGCCATTTAAAAGTAAGTCCAACCAATGTAAATAGTCTTTCTTTAATCACTTTCTCCTCTTGGCTCTCACTTGTGTTTTTGGAGTGCATTAGGTTAATCTCAGCCAACTTTTATAATGTTGTCTGGCTCTGCCCTGAGCAAATGATGGCATTAGACATAACAATAACATACTGTGGTGAGTCTCCAACAGAGGGAAAACATAGTCTGCTAACTCTTTTGTAAGTGATAATAATGGGAATTTACAGCACCAGCAAAATCCATGTCAGGATACTCTCAAGGCCTTCTAATGCTTCAGTACAATACAATTCAACTTGTTTTTTTGCAATGTCCTTAATACGCAGCATTGATAAAGAATGATAATAACTTTGGGCCCAATTCTGGTACTATTCAACATGAGTAGTGGTATCTTACTCCAGGAATAGACCCATTGAGTATGGCATACTCACTGTGAGGAAATCTATCATAATCAGGACTTTGGGTTGTTTTTTTTATAATGTAGCCTATACATGATATTAACATGTATAGACAGTTTCAAGTGTTAAAAGCAAGCACGTTTTAAATGACTTATTGTAAAATGATGTAAATAGATACAATGATATACATGCCACGCACAAAGTGCAAAATAATGGCATACAAATCATAGGTACAGGTCTGTCGCATCTTACGCACATTTAACATGCACAATTTCAGCTTTACGCAGTCAGCAAAAACAAACAAAAAACAAAAAAAAGAGAAAAATAACAATTTAAATACTATTCCTGTAGTGCGGGCGATTCCGCCCACCATTACACTCAATGGAATTTTGACTATACGCGTTTTTCGCTTTACGCGCTGACCGCAGAACGTAACCCCAGCATAAGATGAGACAGACCTGTATACCAATACAGACATCAATTTGACCAGTTATGCCCACGGCACATTTTATGAGCTTTATTAATCTAAATTCCTAAATGATAGGATGCTTAATGGAGTATGACAGATCCATACCTACATTGTGGCTGCTGGAATCCCTTATAAAACTCTCTTTAGAGGACTCCTATTAAAATACAGTGTGATAAATTTACTTCAGACTTAAGACAGTTTGTACTCCTTTTGAGTCTTCCACTTCAGGTTTTATGGAGTTTACAAGCTCCTCTAGAGAACTAATCAATTAAAAAAAAAATCAGCACAATCCATTCTTTTCAAGGGTCATAGAAGCTCTGCAGGCAAACTGGTACAATTTGTAACCTCTATGAGTATTTCTACACAGTGAACAGCAGCCCATGGCAGCCAGTTGACAGACTCAGGCTCGCGAGGTTCGTGCAGCAGTATTGCAAATAGCTACGTAGACACTGCGACTCAGTCTGGAGTTCGGGCTCTGAAGCGTAGGGAGTGGGGGTGGGCTCGAGATCCCAAGCTGCAACACCTACACAGCTATTTTTACTATCATAGCATCAGCCCAAATCTGTTGACCCCAGGCTGTGGGACTCTCTGTTGTGTAGATGTATCCATTAGTTTCTTTCATCAGGTTCACACATCTTGCGAGGGCCAACAAAAAGCTAGCAGCATTATGATGGCAGTCAGTCCTTCATTGCAGGGATCACAGGGTTAATCACAGAAGACCTGATCCAGTCCTTATTTGGGCAAGTTCCATTCTCTCAGTGGGAGTTTGTCTGGGTAAAGATTTCAGGATTTGACATACAGCGTTTACAAGTTCTATAGGCAAACTAGTGGAGATAGTAACCTTCACGAGTCATTCCTTTCAGGACTAATAGATTTTATTGGAACAGGTGACTGATTTTATAATCCCTTCAAGTCCTTCCTTTTATGTATACAGACTTTGCAAATTCTGCAAATAAACTGATGGAAGCTTCTTGCAAGTTACAATCTCTACCTGGTGCCTTAGTGAGACTATAACCACTCCTAGAGATCTCACACAAGTTACAACAAGCACTAGGAGAGCCAGCTCCTGCTTAAGGCATAGAACATCTGCTTACTGTTGGTCTCAGATGAAGAGCCACTCCCAAAGCTTCTCCCCAGAGAACAGCAAACATTGTCTGCAGAGGAAGAATGACTCCTTCATGCTAAACAAAACTTTGACTCTCCTCAATGGGTATATCGTCACTGCACAGCTAGTGTAGGTAACTAGCACCCAGGTCTGAGCACCCAAGTTAGCCTAGCCTGGTCCCCACAGCAAAGCCCCTTCTGCATTATTGTCTCCTCACTGTTTCTTTACTCGCTTCTGTGTGTCTGGGGGCATATCTCAGTGTTCTTTGGGCTGAGATGTTCCAGGGTTCTTTCTCAGTCAATTGTGTGAATTCCAAGAGAATCTGTCTGTCTGTCCTTTGGGGAAAATATGGGAAGAGCACCAGAGGACTATCAGCACCCAAGTGACTTTACCAGTATCCTCACTGCAAAGTGGGCAGGTTCCAGCCTGAGTTAAAGCAGACCCCAAGGTGTAACCCACACCCTCAGCCAGGTAAACTAGTTCAGGCTTAACACACCTCCAAACCCAAGTCAGAGAGTTTTCTGTGTGGATAGTTGGGAGGGTTTGAATTAAAGCCTGAATTTAACATGCAGTGAAGACATGGGTGACCAGCCCTACCTCATCCTAGCCCTGACCAAGTGCCATAAAAAGTGGGTGAACTGGGGGACAGTGTGCAGTTGAATCTATTGGGGGGGGGGTTACTTGTGAAAGTGTGTGGCCCATGTTGGAAATGCATACTAGGAACAGTAGGGTGGGTGAGAAAATAAGGGTTTCTGCTACATAGGCTGATGGTATCTGGAGAAAGAAGGAGCAAGTTAATGTTGTTTCTAAAATTTAATTCCATATTTTCTCTCATTCACTTTTTATAAATATAGGCATCTGAAAATGTTGTTTTAGTTTAATTATGTGCAACTTTAACTCCATCTTGAGAAAGTTTTCTCCCCTCACAGAAAACTGTTGTATAAGGGCTTGCCTAGACCAAAAGCTAGTGCATGTCAAGATGGGGTGTGAATCTACCTTGCATTAGCCTGCTGTGCACTAACTGTCCCTCTGGAGCCTGCTGACTTGCACTAAAAAATTATCAAAGTGCACTAGTGCATGGCCACAGTTAGTGCATGGCTAGTGTAAGGCAGATTGACACCCCGACTTGCCATGTACTAATCATTAGTCTAGACAAGACCTAAGATTCCAAGGCCCAATCCTGCAAAGTGCTGAGTGCCCTCTACTCCTTTGTAGCCAATGAGAAAAGAGGATTCCTCAGCAGCACCTTCCAGGACCAAGCCTGACTAGTTTGTAGAGGTCACTACATTCACACATAAACAGTTTCTTATAATCAGTTTGTATAATAATATACAGTAGGGAATTGAGCCAAAAACTGAGATATGCTCTACAATTAAGCCACTCCACATTTGGAATGAGGAAATGGTGCCAACGACCTAGAAGTGAGTGTTTACTGTACTTCATTCTATGCTGTTCTATTTTTGAGTTTCAAAGCTTACATTTCTGTGGGATAAAATGTCCATTTTTACTTGGAACAACTTACAGTGGGAGGAGCAGCAAGCACATACAGTAAAAGATGCATTGCAATGTATGTACACAGGGGGCAGAGCTAAGGCTGTGCATGGAACCTTAACTTTGGCAGTTCCTGGCTTTGGTGTGATGAACAGTGCAAACTTTATGTTCTCTAAACATATCTTTTTGATGTGGTTTATTTAATGTGTTGCAACAAAGAAAAAGCCATGAGCAATCCAAGCGTTGATTTAATTGGATGCCTTTTTACAGCTATCTTTGGAAACCTCCCATGGTAAACTCACAGGAAGAGGAAATGGCCTAGGAGACTCTATGGTTATGTCTACACTGCAGCTGGGAGCGTGCTTCTCCACTCAGGTAGACAGACACCTGCTAGTTCTGCTTGCGCTAGAGTGTTAAAAATAGCCTGGGGAGAGTAGTATGGGCAGCAGCTCAGGCTAGCCACCCGAGTACGTACCTATGGATCTGGTGGGTTAGCACTGAGGCAGCTAGCCCGAGCTGCCTCCCATGCTACCCTGCTGTTTTTAGCACACTAGCTCGAGCAGAGTTAACATATGTCTGTCTTCCTGTGCTGGGAAGCACCCTCCCAGCTGAGGTTTACCCTGTGGTGTTCTCAGTAAATGCTACTCTCAGGGACTAGCCATGGGGGAGGCAGAGTTCATGGTCTCCGAACACTGTGGAGCCCAGGGGAAGTGCAGTTGCCTTTCTATGGTGCTCTTCTAAGCCATCGTCTCCCATCTAGCAGCATAGCTCCCTGAGAAGCAGCATTACCATGGGCCAAGGTAATCCTCCTGTAATGTACTACCCATCAACAGAGAGGGGATATACCTAGAGCAGGAGTTAACGCTACTTTTAGCTACAATAACTCCAGCTGGTTTTGCTTACAGTACTTCTGCCAGCCTCTGAGAGGAGCATGGCATTTAAACCAGCTGTTCCCCAGTGCTACCCCTTCCATGTCGAATAACCCAGAACCTGGAGATCTAATTGAGCAGCATTGGCTTCTGGAAGGGTGGGAAGTTCCATAGATTCCTGGGATGGGGAAGCCTGCCAGACTTGCTCCATTCCCTCACTTCTGCTGTTTTTGCAGCTTTCCCACTCCTTTTTACTTTCTCTGCACCTCGCAGGAGGAGGAACTACAGGGGCCTCAATCTCTGCCATAACTACATTAGTGTCCTCCTAACATAGCTCTTTGTAAAAGCATGAATTTATGGTTCATTTTACATATTTAAAATGGCCCCTTCATAAATGTCTAACTCTCATTTGACCTAATTTGAACCATTAGCTTTTACTAAAATGTTGGCTTTGTCTAACAACTTCCTATCTCTTTAATCATCTCAGGAGACTCTCCATAGTACGTTCAGTAATAATAGGAAAGATCATGCCATATATTAATGTGATAATGCACAGGGTAATCTCAGAGATGAAAGCATAGAAATGATACGCCTGTACTTACACTCTGTATATCTGCTTTTTTTCCTGCTAAACAGCTGCTCTGACTCAGATGCTAATGTTGTCTTACATAATTGCCTTTGATTTGCTGGACTTACAGTATACACAGAAAGTGCTTTTCCGCTGTATGCTTCCCACTTGCAGTTTCTTTGTATGTTTCCCAACTCTGTCCCTGAACTTTTGCATAGCAAATATGATTAAAGCAAAGAGTCATATATTGGTGTTTGTGTGGAAATGAACTGTGATTCATTCTTCCCAGTTGCTGTGCTCTTGGGCATCTGCATTTGGGCAGGACTCAATTAATGACTTTTTAACAGCAAAGCAAGTTCCCTGAACTGAATTGTCCACATCATAAAGCAGAATGAAAAGTGCTTTTTTCATACTCTGATTTTGAAATTTAATCTACATTCGTCCAGCTGGAGTCTCAGATTCCCTGTGGACAAGTGTCCACATTGCAGTTGCAAATAATTGACTGTCTTGTTGATAATGTCACGGAAGAGGCAAAGGACTAAAGAGGCATTAAGACTGACCTGTCCTCCCACACATGGGAATGGTCACTCCAAATCAGAGTTGAGGCAGGCTGAAGGGGAAGTTGCTGACAATATTTCTGCCATTGGGTATGAGCACCATATAAAATCCTTCTGAGGTCTTAAATAGAGGACTTTGGTTTGCAAGTCTGTTACTCCAGCAACATTTACTATCACGAAATTCACATTTCTTAAAATAGCATAGTTAGGTCCCAGTTCTGCAGTCTGATCCACTGGGACCCAGACTGAGACCATCAAAGTCCGTTTCCTTACCTCTCCTGAGTAGTTCTCAGATGGTAACAACTTTTGGTCACTACAGACCTGGGCTGAATTTGAACTACTAGCCCAATGTGAGAAGTTGTCTATCCCATTAAGACATGCAGTCCCCCTTCCCAATGCATTCTTCATAATATAATTAGATAAGCTGCTGACATAGGACTAATGAAGGTAGTGAACCGAAAGCACTCTTATTCCAACAGGCATTGCTTCTGATCAGTCTAGCTTTCTGAGCTGGCCTGAGTTGGATAGGACTGTTCTTTATTTTGTGAAATCTGGTGGTGAGTTTTCCTATCTTCACCACAACTGGTGAGACTCCTAAAGATAAAGAATCTCTTAAGATCGGAATAAAAAAAGGTTCTCATGTGGGCATGGAAGCACAAGTTGATGTTGTGAACAGCTGCCCTGTGAAAGATAAATGCACTCTGCTACAATCCGTTCTGGATTTTTCTGGGGCTGCAATTTAGTCGAGACAGAATGAAAGTAGTATCAATACTTTAAATAAGAATGTCGATGCATCAGCTACTGTGTGTGTCAGCATGTGATGGAAGGCTGGCAAAAATACACTCCAGATGGAACCTCCTTGCCTCAGCTATATTTCCAATAATAATAAAAGGACCCAGAACTCCTCTACAGAAGATCTCATTGCCAGCTTCCTTTATGCAGTGTTATAAAATTAGCTCCCAGGGAAAGAATGGTAAGAGACTTTTCTATGGAAGGTAAATTGTGTGGAGTTGATCATAATTTTTTTTATTGAAATCTGTTATCCTAGAAGTGAGATATACAAATATATAAGGAAATGACGGATTGAATCTCCCTGCTGGTGAGTCAGTGTTGGCAGCTCTGCAGTGTTTCATAAATTTAGAGCCAAACGGAGCACCCTCCAATAAAAATTTGTGATAGCAATGCTGGATTCAAGGTCCTGTTGACTTAGCTGACACCCTGTTCTGGCATTAGATCCATAGCAATATAAAACCTTTTCCAGAGAAATTGCTTTCCACTAAATACTGGATCAGGCAGTACCATGTTAGTATTGCAGATAAGAGCACAAATTGGCAATACCTTTTACAGACCATTTCCCCCCTGTATTTAGTTACCTTTTATGATCTGTAAAAAACATTTGCTGGAGTATCTCAACAAAACAATGAGCTGTGCATTCCCTGGGCCAGACCTACATGGTACTATGTACAGTAAGCTGCATAAATGGGCATTTGGAAACAGATTCACAGTCTCGGTCTCTGAAAGCTACATGCCCTATTGTGGAGCATCATCATATCAGGGAAGTCATGTACAATAATGGAAGTAGAGCCTGGAGGCAAATCCAGCAGCTGATACCTTTCAGCACCTCCTCAAGCCTCTTGTTTGCTGCAACTCTTGGTCAAACACCAAAAGACAAATGTTCAGCGCAATTCCTTGGTAACAAAATAGTAAATGTTAAACTTTCAGAAGGCAATTTTAGTTGTGCAAATTTGCTTGTCTCTTATTGAGAAGGATCTTTGGCCTAGTAATGAAGAAGATTCTAGCTGGCAGTAGTGACTAAGGTCTTAATCCTACTATTCAATTGCTTAAAGTTCAGCACATGCATAAATGTCTAGAGTCTGAGCCTAGCCAATTATGACAATGTCAGAAGCTCTCCAATAAAAGGCTCCACTCCAAGTTAGATTATGTAATAGCTATCCATTTTCGGGTTGTATACTGTTGTATCTGAGTACTTTAAATGTAAAATCCAACAGCAAAATCCCTGTGGGTCTTCAGAGTCTCTGGAGCTTCTTCCTTTTTGGGGTATCGCCAGAGCCTTTGTGAATCCAGTTGGGAGTGGGCGGTGGAGGCATACATTTATAATCTATTTTATTTTTTGTTTTGAGTCATGGTTTAATTGTTTGTTTAAATTATTTTCTTAGGTCACCAAACATTTCAGTAAGGGATGAAGCCTGCTGCAAAGCTCAGATCCCAGTCCAGTTTTAGTTTGGGTCCATCTCTAGCCTCCACACCCTAGAAAGTACAGTACTGCCACTAGCTGTAGGACCACCCTCTCTGGCCCTGCATGTAATTAGTACAAAGCTTAATTTTAGTTCAGAAGTTAATTAATGTGGCGGGGAGGGATAGCTCAGTGGTTTGAGCATTGGCCTGCTAAACCCAGGGTTGAGAGTTCAATCCTTGAGGGGACCACTTAGGGATCTGGGGCAAAATTGGTCCTGCTAGTGAAGGCAGGGGGCTGGACTCGATGACCCTTCGGGGTCCCTTCCAGCTCTAGGAGATAGGTATATCTCCATATATTATTATTATTAATTAAAATACTCTGGAAAGGAAAACAAAACTGCACATAGTCTTCTTAGGACAAAGATTGTGCAAGGGAAAACCTTCCATTGGAGAAAGAACAGGACAGAACTATTGATTAATGATCTGGAATACAGCAAGCAAGTAATAAAGAATTTCAAATACGAACAGAGAGTATTGGTAACTCAGTGTGATACTGAATAAGAGGCAGCTTATGAAGAAGACATTCTGCTCATGAGAACAGGAGACCTCTCAATCATCTCATATCTGCCATCCTGCTTCCTTTCTACTGCAGCTCTCTCATCCACAATAAGGAGAAGCTGGACAGGTATATGGATATGTTCAATATAATACAAGATGCTTAAGGCCCTGATTAAACAAAGCATTTGAGTTGTTGAACGCATGAGTAGTCCCACTCACATGCTTACAGTTAAATGCTTTGCTGAGCTGGAGCTTTGATCCTTTGGATGAAAGTGAATTTGGATTGTTGTAACACACACACAGTGAAAAGGGAACAGGTTAGTGGATCTCTAGCTACTCCTGAGAAGTCAGTAATGATATTGACTGCTATACTGGTACGCTCAACTGTGGCTTCAGAAATTTATATGCACATTCTATCACTAAATACAACTGTGTAAATATTGCCAGTTTTATGGTGTGAGCAGCTAAACTGGGAAGGCCAACATAGCAGGCTTACATTACTATAGTGCCTCCAATTTCAAATGAGGCCAAAAGACTGCCAGCCTCATTTTCAAATGAA
Organism: Platysternon megacephalum; assembly: GCA_003942145.1. Taxonomy (NCBI): domain Eukaryota; kingdom Metazoa; phylum Chordata; order Testudines; family Platysternidae; genus Platysternon; species Platysternon megacephalum. The sequence goes on along the minus strand of QXTE01000019.1, from coordinate 8,666,666 downwards.
AGCAGTCCTATGGTGGACTGAACTGAAATTATAACTAGCAACAACTACTTACAGATTAGGTACTGTTATGCATACAAGCTGCCTGACTGGGGAGTTTTCTCCATTTCTACAGCAGAAGTGAAGTAAGAGTAGCAAAACAAGCACTAGAAACTATTACTTACTAAGTAAAAACATAAAACATTACATTAAACATCCAATAGGAAAGAGAAAAGGTAGAGACAAAGGATGGATACAAATAGTACAAGGTGGAGTGTGAGAATATGCTTGAAAACTAGGGGAAATCATAACAGGAGTTGAGACCACTTACCACCTCCAAGCAAGAGGAATGCATCAAACATCAGCCAGTTGCAAAATAGCCACTTTAATTCTAACACTGCTGGTCTCTGACAAATTAAAAGGGCCAGCCCCAGAAAGGCATGCTGGGAAAAGAGGGCATATGTCCACTGGGGAGAGTCATAGGGACCTGGTAGTCTCTAGGTGTTCCTAGAGAAGAGGCTGCATCAGTGCTTTGCATGCCACCACTATATTACAAAGAGTTCTGTTTTTTGCAATAATCCTTTCATGTGCATGGCGCAAATCCATAACCCTGCTCTACTCTTTTTGCACCACTCACACAGCAGATGGGGAGTGGAAACCTACCATTACTCCCAAGTAGGGATGGGAATACCTCTGTCATGGGAGCATCCACAGTAGGTGCGGAACTAGCAGAGCCAGTTCCTATGCCTCCATCCCTGTAACCCCTAATGCAAGAGGCAGGGAGGGGGAGTAGCCAGAGTGAGATGTGCTCTGGGAAACACCAACTGGCATATTGTCCCTAGGGCCTAAGCAGCTCCTGGGTCCCGGGCTGGAGAGAGAATCAGGGAGCCATTATCTGACAGCCATCCCTCCCTGCCAAGCCCTGTGGAAGCTGGGTGCTGCAGAGAATCTGACCCTGTATTTACTAGACATCCAAGGCTAGATTTCTGATGAACGAGTTAGTGCACAACTAGGACTTCAGGTGAGCAACATTGCTCTTGCAAAAACTTAGAATAATTTTAATTTGAATGGGGAACTGCAGTTGCACTTCTTAAAATAGGTGTAAGGATTTGTGCACACAAATGTACATGGTTAAGATCCCAATTTAGCATGTGCAAATGTATCAATTAAGTTTAGGAATGAATTATCACCCTATTTTGACAATAGGGTCGCTTGCTTAAAATGTTGGTCTCACTCTCAGATCCTTCCACTTGTCTTTGCTCTCACTTTGGCAATAACTTTTATATGTCAATGTTATTGGTTAAAAATGTAATTGTGGATATGATTGTGAACTGTGCGTCCAATTGCCTATTTTGCTTGAGTAATTAAGGTATAACTCTTTGCAAAAGTACCTGTGTGCAAAACAGTGCTGTGTTCTTTGTTCAGTCACTGCTGCTGCACACCATGGATCAGTAAGATTTGGTATGTGCCCTTTCTGAAGGTTTACTGTATATCAGATTAAAGAAGGTTTGAATGGCTAGTTGATCCAGGTGCAGCATTCCAACGGAGACCCAAATTTTACAGCAGAGACACTGAGTTTTTCATCTTCCTCTGCAGCATGGGACACGGGTCACTTGCAAGTTTAAACTAGTGTAAATGGTGAATTCTCTGTTAACTTGAAGTCTTTAAATCATGATTTGAGGAGTTCAGTAACTCAGCCAGAGGTTAGGGGTCTATTAACAGGAGCAGGTGCATGAGGTTCTGTGGCCTGCCATGTGCAGGAGGTCAGACTAGATACACATGATGGTCCCTTCTGGCCTTAAAGTCTATGAGTCTATGAACTCCTCCCTCATCCCCAGTAAGCAGGTTTGGGGCACACATATTTGTTTGATCTCAGGCACATTTAGCCTTACTTCATACAAACAACTCTCATTAACAAAGATACAGGCAGTGCAATGGCAAATATGTTCTGGTTTCACAGCCACTATGCCTTGTCTCATGGGCAGAGACAATTTTGCAAGCATGGCTGACTTCCCCAACCCTATTAAGTAGATCATGTATAAAGGGGATTGTTTTGACTCCGAGTGGACTTCCACTTATTTCATTTACAGAGGGCAAAGTGACCAGGCTGCATGTGGCTATCCCTCATGGGGGTTAAGGAAGATGAAATCCACTCCCAAACCTGGGGCTACAGTACTCTGCTGCTGCCATTACTTCAGACTAGGGGGTGAGTAGTGGCCACTGCTCCTTCATACCTTTTACATAGGGGTCCCTGGCCCCTGGATCCAAATCTGGTTCTTCCCCTGGCCACCCCCACGCAGGAATGCCATGGGGATTCCAAGAATCAGGGGTCTTTGTGTGGGCCCTCCTCCCATGGATAAATTTCACCCTATATGAGTGAATCATTCCTAAAAAAGGAAGCAAAGTTTATTTTAATTCCTAGCATTCTCTCTGTCAAGCCAGAGTATATGGTTCTTTTCTCACAATTTCTAACAAATCGGAACCTGGTTCCTGAAATAGGTGTTAAATCCCATCTAGAACACTGAGATCCTGTAGGTTGGGTCTATGGATGGTTCTGCTGGTGGAGCAAAGACAAGATACAATTTCCTGTACCAGCTATGTTAAGGAGGGTTAGACAGAATGACTTTAACCAAGATATCAAAATCTTCCCCCTCACCAACGACAAAGAGTGAAGATCAAAAAATATTTCTATATTAAAGACAAAACCAATTTCATGTTAGTTGCTGCTCTGTATAACTCTATGGACTATCCCATACTCCTCATATATGTACTTTCATCACCCTTGCTTATTTTTAATATTCATTATAAAAGATTTTAATATCATTTTCACACCTATTTCTTCAGGGGCTGCTTTTGCTGTTTAAAACTAAGGTCTCAGTGCAACAAGCCTCATGAAAGGTGATGAGCACCTTTCAATTCGCACTGAAGACAGTTGAGGGTGCTCATTCTGACTGAGCCCTGAGGAGAATAAGGAAAACTGGGAAGGCTTAAGGTTCCATTTCTAAAAAGCTTTATCTATATAGAGCCAAATTATGAGGTCTTTATTCAGGGTATGTCTACACTTAAAATGCTACAGTGGTATAGCTGCAGTTGCGTTGCTGTATTGCTTCAGTGTAGACGCTACCTATGCTGATGGGAGGTGTTCTCCCATCAGGGTAGGTAATCCACCTCCCCGAGAGGCAGTAGCTAGATTGACAGAAGAATTCTTCCACCGACCTAGCACTATTTACACCAGGAATTAAGTCGGTATAGCTACGTCTTTTAGAGGTGTGGATTTTTCATACCCGAGAGATGTAGCTATCCAGATGTAAGTTTCTAATGTATATCAGGCCTTGGTTTCCACTCCATCCATACTCAGACTTCAATGTTTGTTCCATTTAGCATTTTTCATTCTTTTGAAGACAAGGTGCTGAAGATCTAGGCTACTGGCCCTGAAACTGCATGGGCAAACCTGAACAATTATATAGTGCTTGAAATACAGTGTGATAGAGCTGTAGTGTAAAGAATACATTGATTTTCCTGTACTAACACCAGTATATAATAAACAACTGTCTACATTATAACTATAGCCCTAATGCCTCTATGTCAGAGTGAGATAAGTGACCAGACCCTGCACTGCAGTATAATTTTGTTAAGGAATAATGTACACCAAACTACATTGTATAAAAAGCTGTCATTGAACTGAGAGTCATGCTTGCGTGGCTGGTTAATATTGCTACTGAAGCCAAAATGGAATTGTAAACCAGATTCAACTCTGAGTGTGATCTGCTATCACAGGCAGGATGTCAGAAGCAACATTCAGTCCAAGGATTCTGCTGTGAGAGCAAAATTTAAACTCTGTCATTGGAAGCTGCCTGGGTAAGACAGTGAATGAACTTAGCCAACTTAGCCCTGCATACTTTGGGGGCTGTACTGGCAATGGGTACCCCAGCACATATGAGACTGCAGGTGGCTTGTGCTGCAGTGGGCTGACAGGCAGATTTACTTCTATTTGGGAGTTTTTGCAATTTTATGTATTTTATTCTGTATAATTAGGCTGGGAAAAGGTTTTGACAAAAGAGATAAACTAAACATGAACATTTTTCATTCAGTTCAAGAGAGTAAAACCCACAGTATTCATGGCAATCCAGGTCACACTCTGGGAGCCAATGCACTGGGCACAGATAGATGACAATAGAAAGGTGGCTGATTTTCCATGCCACTGAAAGGTGTCCATGTTCTCATACAATCTGCCTAAGATCAGGCTCACAATACAAACGTACAACTAACTAGCAGTGATAGCAGTAGCAGTAACTAGCTAAAACTTTTTCTGCCTTCATTTACACTTGCAGAATACCCACTGTCTTCAACGAAAGTTACCTGTGTGTATCTGGAATCAGAATTTGACCCTAATTTAGGACACTGTGGGAGATTTGCAGCTTTGTTCTTTACATTGAAGTTACCCTTGCGTCAACATGCTGAGTTAGTAATTATTTATATTCTGGTAGCACCTAGAGGCCCCAATTAGTGTTTTACTCCTTCAGCAGGCACATGTGTAACATTTGCTGATTCACAGTTCACAAGCTAACACTTCCAATGGAGAACTGCATTTTCAGGTTTAGTCACAGTGGAGGTGTGAAAGTACATACGCAGAAAGTAGGCATTAACGTAATGCATCTTGGTTCCTGAAAATTGGGCGATACATCTGCATGTATACTCACCTGGCCAATTGGGGTAATACTGAAGGCCACTCAGCAGTCTCCCCCTGGCGGCCTACATTAGTAGGTGTGAAAACACTTACATATATTTCTTATACAGAGAAAGAAAGAATTGACCAAAACCTGAAGTCCTTACTCAGTTTGTTACTTATCGTTTTACAGAGGGGAAACTGCCACTGGCTTCAATGAGATTTTCACATGAGTAAATGCTTCAGGATTTGGTCCTGTGTTGCATTTTCTCTTTTCTTTATTCACAGAACAATTACTGCACAGGTAGCAGCAGCAGAAGTGCAAGGTTTCGTACACTGCACTGATACTATGCCTCAATCGTGGAACCACTTCTTGCCTCGGTGAGAATACAGAGTGTGATAGTGGATTTGGAGTTGAGCACTAGCCAATACGAATCGAATTAATTTTACTAAAGCCACTAAGCAGTCATCAGTTGGTAATGATTTTTGGTCACTACTAACCTGAGCCAATCTTAACCGTACAAATGTACAACTAACTAGCAGTGATAGCAGTAGCTGAGTAACTAGCTAAAACTTTTTCTGCCTTCATTTACACTTGCAGAATTCCCACTGTCTTCAACGAAAGTTACTACTACTACTAACCTGAGCAAATCTTAACCAGTGATCTAGACGCAAAAGTTCCTATAACCCAGTACCAATTTTTTGAGCCAACTATGCTCCATAAACAATTTTATGCTGAAATTTTATATAGGGCTGTCAGAGGGCGGCTGGCCCTTGTAAGTGAAGTAGGTTTAGCTCCCCTGTATCAGAAAAGGTGCTCCCAGTTGGACTAATTAAGGCGATGGGGCTGCAGTTTGGGTGCCTGGGAACTGACGCAGCTGAAGTATGAGGAAGCCTACTTTCCACCCTCCCAAGTTGGTGCATGATGGAATGGCTGCAACTGCAGGAGTTTCTGCTCTAGTTTCTGCAGGCAGTCAGACAACAGAAGCAGCAGGAGGTACAACTGGATCTATGGAAGCTGCTACCATGCTTGAGGAACAGCCGCAGTATTTCCTAGAGAGCCTGCAGAGGGAAAGGATCAGTGGGCACAGGTATAAATCAGGAAAGAAGGTTCAAGGACCAGAAGGCATGAGGCCCAATGGAGGGAATGTTTTGCCAGTGGAAGAGTGGGGCACATAGGAAGCATTTGCCCCATGTAAAATGTGCTTTTAAGACTGGCTTGGTTGCGCTGAGCGCAGAAGAAATGGGGGAGACTCTGGGTGAGACCCTGCCAATCACTACATCTCAAGAAGGAGCAAAGACAGGGGAGTTCTCAGGGCTTGTATGCTTTTGTTGTGGGGGGATGGGGCAGATTGGAAGGTATTACTCCTGTAAGAACACAGGCTGTGGGAAACCTGGAAGCATAAGATTTGCATGCCCGAGCTGACAATGTGATTACTATAAGGTTCAGACCCAGAGGGGCAGGAGATGGCCTGAATGTTTCAGGTGTGGGAAAATGGGACACATCAGGCAGTACTTCCACTTGAAGAGGGAACTAGTGAAAAATGGTGTCTGTTGGAGGGTGTGAGCCCTGCAGAGCAAGGGAAGTAATTCCCCAGATGGAGGTGCCAAGGGAGAGAAGGGTAAAAGGAGTGGAAGCTTATGAGAGGTGAAACACTGCATAGTGAGGACTCAGACAGGGTTTGGTCAGGCTGATCAGTGTGAAGCTGGGACCCAGATAGGACCTCAGAGGAACAGCTGCTAACTCCACAAATACAGCAGTGAGAGGAGAGGATGTGAGAGGCCTGCTTTCCTTGGCAGAAATGCACTGGATGGAACGTGCTGCACTTGAAGAAGGCAGGCAGGTAGCAAGCACTGAAAGAAAAGGTAGACTTGTTAGAAGAAAAGCAAGAGCTGAAGATCCTCCAGGAGCTCAATCTGGAAGAGAAAGTGGGATCTGAAACACAGATCCAGGGCATGCAAAAGGAGCTCCAAGGGGGAGATGAGTTGCTTTTTGAAATTCTCCAGCTGAAAAGGAGAGCTGGAGCAATGACAGACTGAAAACCAGACTGGCAAAGGTTGAAGGAGGAGATGTGGATGGTGGATATGGAAGGAGACGTGGATCGTGCCCTGGTAAAGGCATGGATTGTAAAGCTGGTTTTAAGGACTGTGGGGAATTTGGGGAATAGGGATGTGTATGAGTTTATATGGAGTTTTTTGTGTTTTGTTTAGGGGTGAGAGCAGTCCAGATGGGGCCTCATAGGTCAGGAAAAAACCTGCTCATGAAATGTCAGAGGGTGGCTTGCCCTATAGGTCCAGCTCTCTGTTGGGCAAACTAAGGGGGCTGCACCTGGTGCTATAAAGGGTCAGAGAGAGAACCAAGGAGAAAAAACTGGCTGAGAGCGAGTGAGCTAGGAAGCAGGAGCCAAAATCCCCTGGGAAGGGAGGCAGGGAGAGCCTGAGATGTGAAGGGTGAGCTAGGGAACTGTATGTTTACTTGTTTAAGTTTGGACAATAAAACTGCCTGAAGGAGACTGGCCATGGCAGGGAGTTCTTAGCAAGCTGGGGAGAAGCCCTGCTTTGTGACACGACTCTCTGGCTGAATGCTGCACTTCATTTCCTGTTTCTCAGTATGAATAACAGTGAGCTTAAATAAGACACACCACTGAGATAGCAGCAGGTTTTGTAACTGTTGAAGTTGACTCCCATTACCCTCAGTGGAATCAGGATCGAGCCTTATGACAGCTAAATAAATATTTACCACATAAGACTATATATGTCACAAAGGGAATTCAGTACAGGTTTAGCATACTTGTCCCTGTAACAACATTGCCCCTGAGTGAATGAGGTTGTTCTCCTCTGTGTGGCTGTCATTTTAATTATACTTCCCAGGAGGATAAAAGCAGTAGTAAGTGTACTACAAACAAAAAAGTAGTACATATACAACATGACAGAAGAACAGTTGACAGGCAACAAGGAGCTGCCGTCTTGACAATTTGATGTTGCTTACATCTGCAAAACCTTACACTCCTAGTCCCACTGAAGACAACAAACTATTCTCTTGAGTAAGGACTGTTGATATGAGTATGAGTTTGAAGTGCTGTACACCGCACATCACCTTTTTATAGGAAAACTGTGGACTTTAAGGTAGTTCAAAGTTGTCAGGTAAATTCTACAGTTTGAAAAAGTTGGTTAATTTGACAGTTTTAACTGCTATCAGAGAAGCAAACAAAGTTAAAAAACTACAATTCTGAAACATTCGAGTTTTCAAGGTTTCTAATAAGAAGGAAAATCTTTTCAGTCCTAGAGTATGTCTACACTGCCGGGGCGTGACTGCAGTTTGTGTAGACAAGCCCAAGCTAGCTTTATCTAGCTAGCTTCAGTACCGAGACAGTGAAGCTGCAGCAGTCCATGTTTCAATGTGGGCCTGTACAACCTCTCTGGAGTCCTGGTTAATTACTCGCTGGGCTCTAGCCCACAGAGAAGCCAGTGGTGCTAATTCCAGTACCCGAGCTAGCTCGATTAAAGCTAGCTCCTGTATGTCTACACAAGCAGCAATCACACCCTATGATTGTGGTGTACCATACCATACTTAATGTAATCAAACTATCAAGATGTTCATTTCTGGTTCTTGTTGATTATTCCTTTTCAGTATATTTAAAACACTTGATATTTAAATAATGTGGTATTATAACATCTTTTACATTACACTGGAGAGAACATTGTGGCCCATAGTGATAGATAATCACAGATATTTACAAACACCATTCCTTTCAATTTATAGCAAATAGGAAAGTCATTAATTCATTAAAATTAAAAAGATACACTCATCTTTTTCACAGATCCAGCTCAGTATTACATGTTATTAACATTCTTTAGATAATGTAATTCATGTTTATTTTCTTAATGACTGAAAAAATATATTGATCATCCTGTCTCAAGAATTACTGGAGGTGTTGGGTATTAAGCATAGGCCCTCATTCATATAAATATTACAATCACTGAGTTATATCCTCTGATAAATAAAAGCTGCAATATGTGAAAGGACAATACTAACACTTAGATGAAAGCAGCACTTAGACAAATCCGGGTCTAGAAACCCCAAGGGGAGAACAGAGGTCTGAACACTAAAGAATAACCAGTTGAATCAACTGGTTATATACAATGTTATTGTGTATACAAATATGCCAAGTAAAGTCTTTTATGAAAACTTGTAATGTTCTGAACTTGATGGTCACTATATGTATACAAACTGTGGTTATAAATCTATGTATTTATGTATATAGAACAGTATACCAGTACGACAATTTCAGGTACACCTTACCAGCCAGTTGTTTACATGAATCTAATTTCAAGTACTATCCATTGTCCAGCCAAGAATAGACTATAGTGGACCATTAGAGTTAATGGGAAAACACTGAAACAACTTGAAACTGAAAAGAAAACTGCAGTCTTGGAAAACTCAGTGAGGAGGAAATTTCCCCCATCATGAATCACCATAGTCTGACAGAGAAAGAAAAAAAAACTGCAACTCCTTAAAAGAGAAGAGGTTTGAAGTAAAGAACATCTAGAAACTAAGGGCCAGCATGTAGACGAGGTCCTGTCTGTTAAACACTGGATCTCCTCTATGACAGAGGGCTCCCTGGGAAACTGCTCAGAGGCTACAGGTAACTTATATTAGAAAAGGGAATTTGTCTGCTATAGAAGTGTGAAGCCTGAAGTTGTGTCTTTATGTTTATTTTCTGCGTAACTTGTATGTGTTTGCTTTTCCTCACTATTTCATCTTTGAATCTGATTTTCACCCCCATTAAATAAACATTGTTTATATTACTCCAAGCAAGTCTCTGCTGTGCAAACTATGTGAAGTGAGTGTGCCAAAGTGAACTGATAACTGGGGGCAGGTTTCACACCTTCGGGGGCGATGAACTAGAGGGGAAAAGTCCAAGTGTCTGGTAGTGAAGAACTCAGGGTAGATGGATTTGGGGAGACTCAGGACCGGAAGGGCTGTTGAGGGTCACCCTGCAAGTAGGCTGGTGGAAGCCTGGGTGAGACTTTCATGCTTGTAGGCTGGCTACTGGTGCCAGGGCTCTGAGCCACAGCAGCATAGCATTAAGGCAAGGTTACAGAACATGCAGTGACAGAACCCCTTACTAGTCTGAGTGATCCTCTAAATGTCACACTCACCCATATAAAATTCCTTGTACACTACATCAACTACTGGCATGATTGGCAGTCTGGTTTCTTGACACAGAATAATAAACTGTTACACATAATGCTACAGCTTTAGGCACTTGTCTCCTCACAAAACTATTTTGTTCTCCCAAGAGTGTTTAAACAAAGGCAACTCAAAAAATGTACACACAAGATTTTGTGCCAATTCTCTGTGGGAACTGCTGGAACTGTGTTGATAGGACACACTGTACATGGATGCTTAGCAACACGCATGCAATATGCTACTGCTCTCATTAGGCCTGTCACTGATTTAATTACATCTTCAAAGTACAGTAATATCAACTGCTTATATATTAGGGTTCAGAAAAATGCAGTCATTTCCAGACACCTACGAGTGGTTGTAATGGCTGAGCCAGAATGATTTGTATCCGGTAAACCTTCTTATTCTTTTAAGGCGCTGACATCTATTAGGTGACATTCTACTAAAATTCGTCCAAACATACTAGATATATTGATACTGTATGACAAACCAGTGACAGATTCATGGTTAATGCCTAAACTAGTCTGATGCATAGGCTGACAAGCACAGTGCTTGTGTGCTGCTACCAGGCAGGAACAATGGTGCAGGAGACATCCTGCCCACAAGAGCTTGTGGCCAAGAAAAACTGATACAGTGCAGGAGTAATTATCTGCATCAGTGTTAATCATGGCAAGATTTATTACTCTACTGTAAAATATAGCCATAAAATAGAACCATAAAATGTTTACAGTAAATACATTCTCACTTATTTTTCAAAATAGTGGATCTAGCAAAATATAACGTAGAGTAATATTTTTGAATAAAACAATATTATATCCTCAAATACAATTCCACCATCTCTATGGTACAATGAAGTACTTCACAATAAATCCATTGGTATGAAATGATCAGACAGTTAAATGTGAACTATGCTGACTTATAAATGCAAAAGGGCAGATCCTCAGCTGCTGTCCATTGGCATAGCTCCACAGAAGTCAAGTTGGGGGATCTAGCATATAACATATAGAGAACACATGCTGGTGTGTTAAGGGATACATATTTTATTAGCATGAGTTTGGGATGGCTGCATTACTCACAAGTGGCTGTTACAAGTGAGCCATGCAGGCCACACTGAAAGAGTAACTGGATACACAATCATGAAGGTGCACTTTTATGTAGACCTAAGCCTCTACTTTCTGAGAAGTTGGCCCTTTCAGTCTGATCTGTATTCCTACAGGGGCAGGGAAACACAAACTGCATCTGCAAAGATTCAATCCTTGGGGAGGGCAGCTGGTGTTTCCATTGGAGGGGTATAGTTTCAATAGGCTCAACAGGAGGCCCTAGGCCATGTGCTGAACTAGTGCATCCACTGTTCACCTTAGCTTTACTCCCCTTCTCAACCAGTGACTCTTGCTTTTTGGAATGTTCTGGTAACCTTTGGGCCCCACAACAGAGCAGCAGTGTGGGCAAGTGACATGGGCTTGGTCTCCCACAGCATCCTCTTGGGGCGTGACAGGGCCCTGTACTCACCTGATTGGCAGTCCCCCTTGCCCAGATAGTCATCAGTACAGGTCCAGAGGTGGGAGGCTCATCCCTCCGTCTGAGTCCCAAGGGAGTCTCCCTCATCCAGATCTAGCAATATTCTCAGCAGAGAAAAGTAAAGACAAACACAAAATAATCATCAGAAGCCATAGACAGGTCTCCCTTCCTTCAAGGGGCCAAGACAGGCTCTGGATGCATCTTGCAGGCGTCTAGCTCTTGTGGGCTATTGGAGGTCCTAATGGAGAAAAAGGCAAAGAAAACCAAACCAATCAATAGGAGACAGCATGTCACGGGGTCACTCACCACACTGGCGCCTCCTGCTGGCCATTTCGGGAATTAGCTCTGGTCAGCAGGTGTGCCTTCCAGTGGTGGTGGCTCTCCCATCCTTGTCTCTGCCTGCAGACCCACCGCAGTTCCAGTCTCACTGCCTCTGCTTCGTGGCACAGCCCTCCGGCCATGTCACTCTCTGAGTTCCCCCCTTTTGGGGGACTCCTCCGCAACAGTCTAGCCACTCCTCGCAGCGGCTTGGCAGTCCATAGCCTGGCCGCTTCTTCAGCGGCGAGTGGCGGAGGGAAGGGAACCCCAGACTTGCCCACTACTCTGGGTCCCAGCCCAGGGACCCTGTAAACAACAGCTTCCCACTGCCCCTCCTTTCTTTCTCCACCCATTTGTCTCAATTCCCTGGGCCACTTCCCTGCAGCCCCAGCACCTTTGGCTCCTGCCTCTGGCTCCTTCACTCTCTTCCCAGGGCCTCGGGCCTGCAAGTCCTGGCATCCCTGTTCACGGTGCTAGTTTCTGCAGCCCTCTAGGAAGCCAGTCCTCTCCCTTGGGCTTCCTGCAGTAGACTGACTTGCTCTGTCCTGCAGCTCTCTTTTATATGGGCTGGCTGGGCCCTGATTGGCTGGTCCAGCCACTGCCCTAATTGGCTGCAGCCACTGCCCTAATTGGCTGTTTCCTTGCAGACCTCCAGGCTGGGTTTTAAGCCTATCAGGGCCAGTGCGGGGCAGATGCCCCCAGGAGCAACACCAGCTTTTCCGGCGCCCTAGGCGGCGGAAGGTCCCGCCCCCGAAATGCCGCCCCCAACAGCGGTGGCGGAAGGTCCCACCCTCAAATTTCCACGGACGGCCGGGGCGCCGGCGGCCCCGAAATAGCAGTGCCCTAGGCGACCGCCTAGGTCGCCTAATGGGTTGCGCCGGCCCTGGATGCCACGTCACACAGCAGCAGGCCTCTTCTACAAAGGGGCACCAGCAAGCTGTAGTCTAATTCAGTGGTTCCCAAATTTGTTCCACTGCTTGTGCAGGGAAAGCCCCTGGTGGGCCGGGATGGTTTGTGTACCTGCCGCGTCCGCAGATTCAGACGATCGTGGCTCCCAGTGGCTGCGGTTCGCTGCTCCAGGCCAATGGGAGCTGCTGGAAGTGGCGCGGGCCGAGAGACGTACTGGCCGCCGCTTCCAGCAGCTCCCATTGGCCTGGAGCAGCGAACCGCGGCCACTGGGAGCCGCGATCGCCAAACCTGCGGACGCAGCAGGTACACAAACCGGCCCGGCCCGCCAGGGGCTTTCCCTGCACAAGCGGCGTAACAAGTTTGGGAACCACTGATCTAATTCAACACTTTCTGGTACTGTGATGCAAGAACCCCTTAATACCAACTGGCTAGGGGGCTACAGGAATGTCCTAATTCTGGTACGTACATTCTTGTTCACCAAAAAATGTCATGTGAGGTCTTAAATGAAAGATGGGGTCACACTGGTCATTAATACCATTGTGAAATGTATGTACAGATACTGTGTAAGGAGTTATGTATATATACTGAAAATATATATTTAAGGTCTGTATCAAGGCATTAGTCAGTAGCAGAGGTGAAGAACAGGTTTTCCTCCAGACAGGCGGTAAGAAGTGTATCTCTCTCTGTAAGGATGAAATTAAGCTTTCTAAGCTAACACAATGGATGCCCATTTCCATATGAAGTCAGATGTTAACAAAGAGATGTGAAGTCAACAGGGAAGCAGCACACAGGAAAATCAAGCCATGGGTGGTTATTCTGTCTCTGAGGACTAGGGTGACCACATAGCAACTGTGAAAAAATGGGAAAAGGGGTGGGGGGTAATAGGCGCCTATATATGAAAAAGTCCCCAAAAATGGGACTCTCCCTATAAAAACGGGACATCTGGTTCACCCTACTGATGACACTCAGTGAACTTTGTCGGCATATGTAGGAGGTAAAGAAGACACCCTCTCATTTTACACCTAGGAAGTAAATGGACAGTGCGTTTCTATTCATGAAAACGGGATCTCAACTAAGGTTGGTTGAAAAGCGGCAAGAGATTTGGTGAGATAAGCTTTTTTAGACAGGAGGTTGATCTGTTAGCTAAATTTAGTCTCTAGAAAGCATGTTATGATTTTGTTTTATGTGTAATTTTTTGTTTTTAATATCCTTACTTACTATTTCTAGAATCTTTGATAATAAACTACTTCTTCTTCTAACTATAAATCTTTCTAAGTGCTGTGTTGTTAAGCAAAGTACTGGTCCTGCATTGTCTTGCAAACTGGTTGTATCCTATTTCTTTGGAGACAGGAGTCCTGGTATTTCTATGAGTAGCCAGTGACAGGGGTTGGATATCACAGGGGAATGCTTCAAAGGGACTCAGGGACTGGGGTGCACCTGTTCTTAACCTGAAAGGCAAAGTAAAGGTTGGCATAGCCCATAGGAGCGTGCTTGAGTGGCTCACAGGCTGGTGAGTATTAGGGAGCTGACACCCAGATAAGCACAAGCAAGACTCCCTCCTGCCGGAGGCAGGGAGTAACAAGGTGACTCACAGTCCTGGGCACCCTGAAAACTATCAGAGGTGCATCGGTCATAAATGCTAAAGCAGCCATTCAGGATCTGGTCCACCTTCCTTTCAAGAAACTCTGCCAGATTACGGCCATGTGTGCTGGTGGTGAGCCAGGGCTGCTGCAGATTGAACTCCTCTCTTTTCAGGCCCTTATTCCAGGCCTCACATGCCTTGCAGGGCTGCTTGAGCCCACAGCAGCTCCTTAACCCCTTCCTGCCAATGTGGGGTTTTGTACACCCCATCACAGCAAGATAGACTGCTGCAATTCCTATCCCCATATTTTCCACTGCTGGGTGGAACTGTATGTAGCCTCCCTAAACTGTATGTAAACCCAATTTATATATAGAAACTGTGTGGTCTCCATTATAAAGTCAACATTTGCCAATGCATACCGTGCAGTTACCACAGTTACTTCCTATTTTGAGTAAAAGGAAAAGCTGAGGTATCAGAGATAGCATTGTGTGGCATTTGCTCCAAATACTGATTCATGAATGGAGGTTAATATTCACGGTCTGTGCAATAGACCAATATATATGTTGTGTTCTGCTGACTCTGACTTTTAATTGGGATACAATTAGGGGCAGCCATTTTAAAACACACAACCTTGTCTGATTAAAAATTGAGGGCTTGATCTTATAAACACTTCATCCTGAACATAGTGCTTAATCTGCTGTGAGTACTCCCACTTGTGGTAATTAGTATAATGTCCAGTTATGATTGTACTATTGAGACCAATTCCATGTACTTCTCATGGTTGGTGTGTGCATTATGAAAGGGGATGCATAGTACTAATTTACTGCATGTTAAGGACAAGAATCTCTCTCACCCACGCAGAGGACTGAGTCCCCCTTACTCATCTGCACAGACTATGGCTTCACTGGTCACAGTGCGCAGGAAAGAACAGGCACTCTAGGACTGCAACTCTTGCTCCTGCTCCCCATGAAGAAGGGTAGGGTGTATGTGGGCAGGGGTGGGAAATGGGCTGAGCCTTCACTCCACCCTCCCAGTGTGCTGGCCATTAGACCTGAACCATTGTGGTATTGGGGACTGTGTCTTTAAGGGCTAAGCTGCCCAGACAGAGAGGCTGGGCAGGCACTGTGAAACTCTTGTTGTTCTGCACAACCAGCTGGAACCAGACACAGAATAAAACATATTTTCCAAACCCCTTAAGTACCAAGTGATCACTGAGCATCACAGTAATCTGCTGCTAGCCTTATAGCTGGCCCTGCTTGGCATCAGATTGCTGTCACCCCAACACCTCCAAGCAAGAGGAATTGTGTTTCTGAGAGTCACACTTTGTTCCCTGCTCTGCCCCTGGGACAGTACCACTATGTTGTGCCTCTTACGCAAGCCAGGTCATAAAGTTACAAATTAGTAAGAAATTCTTTCATATCTCTTAGATACTGCAGGTCCTGTATGGTAAACAAATTTGTAAAATTGCAAATCAACAAGAAGGCTTTTGATTTAGATACCCTTTGGGGTAAACCAGGAAGAACTTGCAAATGCTCTTTCATGTACACTATCCTCCTGTCCTGGGAGCGTTTCCCTCCCTCCACCCCAGTTTACACACACCTGTCTGTTAAAACCAGTAATACATAAAAGTAAGTGCAGATACATTTGTTTCTGTCTAGACAAGTACCGTATTAAGCAGGGCTGGGGCAGCAGTTGCCATGGTGATGAACAAATAAAGTCTTGCATCTGAAAGCCAAATATTGGGATATTCATACTTTCTTTGTAATACAGTTTTGCAGATGATGTCAGAGTGAATTTACAATAAGAGAAATGGCAACTTTTCCCCAGTCCAGTGTTGACCATTACCAGTAGAACCATTAATACAAAACAGTACAGACAGTAAAAGAATAGACTTTAATATTTCATAGTGAAACTGTCTGCATTTTCTGCATTGTAAGATTACAGCCCCAAAAATCTGTTCTAAAAATTGCCATTTAGTGTAAAAAGGGATCAACAATTTGAAAGAGTGCTGTTTTTACCTTTACGGTGTAAAAGAATTACTAACTTTATATTATTCTATGCTGCTTTGACTTCTATCTTTGAAAATTGTAGGGCTTTAATTTCACAGTTTATTAGAGCTGGCCAGGAAGCAATTTTCCCATCATGTGAAACTTTGAGGTTTAAAAAAAATGTGGGAATAGCTTTAATGGTTGTCTATTGTTGAGGTATACACACCATTATAGACCACTCCTTCCCCTCTGGCTATCCATGTTAACTTTTGTGCCAGAGCAAAAGTAAGTTAGCCCTTGCCTACACTTATAAGGATTTGCTGGTAGAGCTATCCCAGCAACCCCCCAAGTGGAGATGCAGCTTATACTGGCAAAAGACTTGTTCTTTTGCCAGCATAGCTTAAACCAGTTCCCTGAACAGAATAAGCTATATTGGCAAAAGGGCTTTTTTGCAAGTATAACTGCAACTACACTAGGGATTTTGCTGGCATAGTTAGATTGGTCAGGGCTATGATTTTTCATAACTAATCAACATAGCTATGCCGGTAAAACTTTCTAGTGTGGATCAGGTCTTAGTGGCAGATATTTACAGATAGGTCTGAACATAAACAGTATCACCCAGATATATTGGGGTCATATTTTAACTCTTTGCACTCAAATTAAATCAAGGTATACTCCCCTTGGTATATTACTATTTAATTTATTAAATAAATGGTTGGAATAAGTCCTTCTGGATTCTAAATATCCTGGTGTATATAATAAATCCACAATATATGGAGTTGTTATATACACCAGGACATTGTTATATATTTGTTCCTACTGAGCAAGCTGAAGCATGTATCATCTCAGCCAGCAAATTAACTCTCTTAATACTGGAAAATTTGCAAAGTGCTATTGCCAATATTTCGCAATAACATGGGTACCTAACTTAGCACCAAGAATAAACCGGACAGGGTTCCTGAGCAATGTATTTTCACTGCTTACCTCACTTTCAAGGCCCCATATGTCTCTGAATGATTTCTGGAGATATTTGTAAGTCTATATAGTCCAAAATATTTTCCTTTCAAAGCAAAATCAATTGTACAGACTCAATCTATAACCTATTTTAAGAATTCCCCAGACTTTCATTACTTGCTAGTATCTTATGCATTTCCCCTCTTCCCTGCCTGTTAATAAATTCAAAAGCATTTTGATAAAGTAGTGTTTGAAGTACATCTGGGTTGTTTAAAATGTATTTGACTTGTCTTTTGTACCATTTGTAAACTCATTTAAGTCATCCTGCTTTGACTTCAGAGTATTCAGATGTTGCATCATTACTGTCTGATCTTTCAATATTGCATTGAGTGTCCTGTTGACAGAGACATAGAATATTACAGCTTAAATTTTGGTTGCTCTTGCCTAACAAGACTGTAGAGGTTTCTGCATAGTCAAGTCTTGGTACAGCTGCTTTCTTTTATGGTTACTATGGAAAACAGCAGTAATTTGCTCATGGTGAAGAAAAAAATCATCTTTCTTTCAAAGATCACTTGTAAGTGAATCTCTCCCTGGTCTAAGCCATATTCATGTAGCTTTTGCACTAATATGAACTTCACATTTTGTGAGACTATATTTTGAAGGCTCCACTAATGTAGAAAGGTTATTTATCTTTCAGTCATAAACAGAAAATAATCATTCTCTTGAATATTCTGAATCAAAATGGTTACTTACAGGCTTGTTCAAAGCCCACTGAAGTCAATGGGAGTCTTTCCATTGCCTTCAAAGGATTTGGATCAGGGGTCTCAAACACGCGGCCCGTGGGCCGCATGCGGGCCGCAGGGCTGNCCCGCACTCCTCCTGCACCCCGACCCCCTGCCCTGAGTCCCCTGCTGCACCCCGACCCCCTGCCCTGAGCCCCCGCCACACCCCACACCCTGCCCTGAACCCCCACTGCACCCCTCCTGCACCCCAACCCCCTGCCCTGAACACACGCCACACCCCGACCCCCTGCTCTGAGCCCCCACTGCACCCCACACCCCTCCTGTGCCCCCTGGGGGCAGGGAGGGGGCAGAGTTGGGGTGGGGATTTCGGGGAAGGGGTTGGAAGAGGCGGGGCAGGGGCGGGGCCTCATGGAAGGGGTGGAGTGGGGGCGGGGCCGAGGGCAGCCGGGGGGGGGTAGGTGTCAGTAAATGCACCCCTCAGTCCAATGTACTAGTCCTCATGTGGCCCTCGAGGTCATTTGAGTTTGAGACCCCTGATTTGGATTATGCCCTTGCTGAGAGATCAAATGATTCACTAACTAACTGAACAGCCTCACAGGTTTGCAGAGAGCCCGTATTTACTCTGAAAAATAACACTCACACACATACAGATTAGAATGTAAATTTGGGAGGGCAGGGCCCATGTGTTCCTGTGCATTTGTACAGTAATGCCTAACACTGTATCCAGGGGTAAAAGTAAGTCCAGTGACTTACCGGTATGCTGGGGCCAGCTCTGGCCCCCGGAAGGGGTGGGGCTGAGGGAGTCAGAGCCAGCCCCAGCCCACCCTGTAAGGTAAGTGCTCCCCTCCCCCCCCCCACCGGGGTAGCAGCAGCAACCCAGGGCTCCGGGGGCTATTTACAGGGCCCAGGGCTCCCCTGCTTCTACCGCCCGGCCCTGTAAATAGCTGCGGGAGCCCTGGAGAAGTGGCTATTTAAAGGACGGGGCAGTAGAGGCAGCTGGAGCCCCGGGCCCTTTAAATAGCCCCTGGAGCCGCCCGCTATCCCTGGGCTCTGGGGGCTATTTAAAGGGCCCGGGGCTCCCCTGCTTCTACCGCCCCGGCCCTGTAAATAGCCGAGGGAGCCCTGGGGAAGCAGCGGGGCTCCCACGGCTGTTTAAAGGGCTGGGGCGGCAGAAACAGCGGGAGCCCCGGGCTTTTTAAATAGCAGCCAGAGCCCCGCAGCCCTACCCCAGGGCTCCAGCAGTGGGGCTCTGGTGGCAATTTAAAGGGCCTGGGGCTCCAGCCCCTGCTGGGAGCCCCAGGCCCTTTAAATTGCCCCCTGGGGAAGCCGGGCCGCCCCGGTACGGCAAACCGGCTCTTGCTGGTACGCCGTACCGGGGCGTACCGGCTTACTTTCACCTCTGACTGTATCCCAGTACAAATAACAGAAGCAGCAACATGATGAAGTCTGAAGACATGTGCAATACAGACTGATTTCTGTGAGATCTGGAAAGATGCATATTAAGAGTGAAATTAATTCATCCATCCCACACAAACCCTGAATAATCAGGCTTTGGGTGTGACACTAAGCAGGGTAAGGGTGATAGAATTAGTTTGATATAATGACCACTGCTGCTCCAAAGGCGATTAGAATCACAGGATCTTCATAGTCAGGCATCCTGTGGTCAACTGCCTAATGTCTCCTATGGGTAGGATTGTACGATTCCATAACACCTTGTTCTTATACAGGTTGGCCAAAGGACTGAGTACTTTATATGTTCTTGCATTAGCAGTCTCACATCTTGAGCAGGCAGCCCACAATTTGCAACTGCTGATTTTCTCCTGTTTTGATCCTTTAGTTTTGATGTGCCACTCTTGTGCAGTGTTAGCAGTCATTTTTTAAAATCTGTGTTCATTAAACTAAATTTCAGTAAACTTTATTTATAGAAAAGCAATCAATGCTGATATTTTATCTAGGGTTTCACCTTCACAGGTAGCCTATGGGTTAGAGTCAAGCTCCAGCATGAAAGGCCACAAGCAATGAAAAGGGGAAAGAAAGGGATTGGTGGGGGTGTGTGTGCGCACGCAAAGCCTCCTTTTACAGATAGGTCTAGTAGGCTGCTTCAGGTAGCACTGTTTGGTCTCCACAGAAAGAGAAATGAAACAGCAAATTACCTTAGGAAATCACAAAATCAGAAGGGATGGACACTCATGAAAGTGTGTTGTAGCTTTATGTCATCTAATAATTCTGGTGGTGGCTACTTTGCATGCCTCCTAACAACTCAGGATAATTCATTTGCAACAAAGTCCCTTACCTGCTTTTACATTTTTGTTTGCAGTGTTGTAGCCATGTTGTTCAAAGGACACGAGAGAGACAAGGTGGATGAGGTAATATATTTTATTATTATCTGAAAAAAGGGCTCTGTGGAGCTTGAAACCTGGTCTCTCTCACCAACAGACGTTGGTCCAATGAAAGATATTACTTTACCCTCCTTGTCTCTCTTCTTTTACACTGACATTGTGCAAAAGAAATGCTTGTGATGATATTCAATATATTGTCTCCCACTCTACTCCAGAGAAGATTTGGGATTGCCTCTCCTCCTTTAGTTCACCACTGCCTGCCTCTTGCTTTCACAAGTCCATTCTGCACAGGCTTTTCACCACATTTTTGCTTATTGCTATATTGCATGACCCAAAGAGAGAGGAAGAGAGAAAAAGAGAGATCCACTGCAAAAGCAACCTTTTTGTTTTTGGAATCAAGCCAGCATACATAATAATTGATGCCTCAGAAATAAGAGTTTGTCTCTTTCTCTCCCTCTCCATTTTTACAGGATCTACATTTCCTCCACTCTATTCTATCCTTCAGCCTGACCATTTAATTATCTCTACTCAATAGTGGGCAGCCAGGAGAGGAAGTACAGAAATAATCATTCCTTTATTGATGTCTTGATAAACATCATACCATTGAAAACAAGGAATAAACAGATAAACTGGGTGAAAAGGAAACAAGAGAATTTCTTATTATTTTTCTTGGAATGTTTCTAGCTACCTCTTCCCCAACCAGCATTTTGCCTTTCCAGAAATTATAGATCTCACAGGCAGGCAAGCTCTGGGTGTCTGTTCACACTGGAACCAAAATGCCAGCATGTTGCCCCACACCCCATTAGGCTGTCGCAGAGTGTCTCTCTGCTGCGCCTTGCTCTCAATTCCACATTCAAACTGCAGGTGAGGCATTCCATTAGAAATTACTCATTTCAGGCACACCAATGGGCTTTTCTCAGTGCCTCACTGATCCATAGACCCTCAGCTCTGGATATGTTCTGCCTTCTCCTCTTCCTCCTCCCTGTCCATTTGGGGATGGCTAGTGATAGCTGCTCTAGTCAGAAGTAGTCCTTGCATTCTGAGGAGTGCATGGAGTGTGATTATGAGCCTTCATAAGAGGAAGGGGGAGGACTCCAAAAAGTACTTGCTTCCTCTTATCCCCAGAATCTAGTCTCTATTTAGCCCAGAGATCTCAAACTCAAATCACCACGAGGGTCACATGAGGACTAGTACATTGGCCCAAGGACCGCATCACTGACACCTTTTCATACAAAGATACAAAAGCCCCCTGCTCTGCCTCCGGCCCTGCCCCCACTCCACCCCTTCCATGAGGCCCCACCCTTGCCCCGCCTCTTCCCACCCCTTCCCCACCCCCATTCCAACCCCTTCCCCAAAGTCCCCACCCCAACTCTGCCCCCTCCATGCCCCTATTCCAACCTCTTCCCCAAATCCCCGCCCTGGCCCCGCGTCTTCTCCGCCTCCTCCTCTGAGCGCGCCATGTCCCCGCACCTCCCCCCTCCCTCCTGGAAAGTCCTAAGCGCTGCCAAACTGCTGTTTGGCGGCGGGAAACGCTGGGATGTAGGCGGAGGAGCGGGGTTGCGGCGCGCTTGGGGGGGGCAGAGGGGCAGAGGATTGAGGGGAGCTATGGCAGGCCGCAGGAAATAACTCCTCGTGCCGCGTGTTTAAGACCCTTGATTTAGCCCATAAAACATTTACTCTGAATTTTTTGTTAAACTCTGAGCTGTTGCAACAGTATAGATATTTGAACATACTTAAGTTGAGCCAATAAAATAATAAACCTTTAAATACTTCAGAAGCATAAAATTCACACATTCTTCAATTGTCACAATATGATGAAGCTCTGAATTGTAAAATGAATGAAATGCTGTAATACTGCTTGTCAAAATATCCTTTTTATTTACCAGGTGACAGCAGTGAGAGAATCCCTCCCACCACTGCAATGGTGTTATGACTTTGATATTATTTATATCATCTATCCATACTAAATTTTTTCCAGTGCCCTGAGCCCTTCCAGCTTAATAAAATCAAGCCAATAAATAAACTACCCAGGTGGGTAGCCAAAATGAGCCAATTTCAGTGCTATGAATTAAGTTCATGTTATAGCTACTAGCAAGCAGACATCTTATCCCTGCCAGGTCAACAAAATGCTTAATTAAGTCAATGTGCCTCACACCATGTTCTGAAGGACACCAAGCCAGCGTGCTGGCCAGCTGTCAGAGGATGTGAGTTCCAATGGTGTGGACCTTCTACTGTGAACAAATTTCCACTGTTTCTGGATAGTTCTGTCCTGGGCACTGACAGCAAACACATCTCACCTGACATCAGCTATCATCATAGCACAAGGGTGAGAAGTAGTTTCTCAGGTAATCAGATCCCAGATCTGGACACACCCACCCTGCCTAGGTGCTCAGCATGATGGGATTGCTTGCCCAAATGATCACTTGTGGCTGGTGTTGGATCCCCAGTCTCCTTGTTATTGGGGCAGGAGTAATAAAGCATTGTTATCCTTGTTGTATGAACCGAGGGCAGAAGAACTGTACCTGGTATACCCTGATGGAAGGACTCACCCTCAACTGAATGGCACTCAGTAGGCAGGGGACATGGGTTCCAAAGTGCAATGAGTTGAGAGAGGGTGGAGACAGGTGGTGCTGTTTAAGGGTCCTAGACACCATTTGACCATTCCTCTACATACTATAGTAAAGGAGCTATTTTAAACTCAATTGAGAGTCTTATTACATGCTGCAGAGCTGAAGTCACTGATACCTAGATGTAAGTATTAGACCTACTTTGGGACAGTGTCTCTATTGCAAGAGACTGCCCAGTGTGCACTACTAGTGAGGTTCCCCCACTAACAGCTGAAATCACTGAGACCTGAAATCACTGAGAGCTGTGTTAAGTAGGGAGCCCTGAAGACACCTTGGCGAGTGGCCAGCCGGGCGGCTAGTGGAGAGGGCCAGAGCAGAGCCCCGCAGAGAGGCCTGGCAATCAGCTGTTGGGGCGATGAGCAAGTGCCCAAGCAGCGGAGCATGTAAGGTGCCAGGGTGGGAGGTGAACTCTGCAGATGAACCTCTGAACTCTGGGGCTGCGCTGGCCAAGGACAGCAACTGTGAGTAGGGTGCAGAGAAGGGACAGGCATGTTAAAGGGACTTTTAGGATGCTGGACTTTAGAACCTGAGAGGAAAAGGACACTGCCCAACTTTCTTGGGGGTGGGTCTTTTGCTCATGGTTTATGTTTATGAACCCTAGTTGCGGTGTTTTCCCAAATGAATGCTGAGTTACTTCCCTCCTTTTATTAAAAGTTTTTGCTACACTCAGACTCTGCTTGCGAGAGGGGAAGTATTGCCTCTTAGAGGCGCCCAGGGGGGGGTGTGTAATTGTCCCAGGTCACTGGGTGGGGGCTCGAGCCGGTTTTGTGTTGTATTTTTGAAAAGGAACCCCTAGATACTGAATCCGGCCCTTGTTGCTGCTGGCTCCACCTGGCAGAAGGATCACAGAGGTCTCTGAGGGTAATAATCAACACCTTGAATTGGGCAAATTAGGTAGTGCAGAGCACTGAGTACTGGAGTTGTATGATGCCAGGGGTCCACGCCATGCAGAAGGTGAGCAGCTGTATTATGTACTTAGCTGAAACTTTCAAATATTTTTAAAGGGCAACTCTAAAGGTATCTAAAGGTCATCTAGATAGAGTGTGTTGCAGTCCTCCAGCCTGAACGTAAAAAAAGCCTACTTAGCTGTAGCAATGTCTCCATGCTGGAGAAAAGGCCTCAGCCTCTCGACCAATCATAAATGCAGTAAGGCACTTTAAGACACCATAGCTACCTGAGAATTAAAGGAGTAGTGACAATTCCAGTAAAATCCTGGGATTATGAACCACTTTGACAAAAGGGTGACAATTACTTCGTTATTGAAAGCAGACACAACTCTTGCCATTCCTCCAGATGTTTCCCCATACAAGTTAGAAAGACTTCTATTGACTTCAGTGGGGTATGGATCAGGCCAAATGAAACTCAAGCAGAGATGAAGGTGCATTTACTACCTCCTGCTCTAAAATTGCACTGAACTAACCACATCATTTTGGATCTAATCAATCTGATCAGTGACATACATTCGATGTACCACTCAATTCTGTGACTGAGAAAAGGCAGCTGAGATTTACAAACTGAAAAGAGGTAAAACAGATGGAAAAATGCAACATGGTTCTGTTTATTAAAAAATATGTATTCTTAAATACCGCTGGTTACTTCTTCTTTCCTGACTGAAAAGTCCTTCAAAGGGGCAGAACATTACAAAATTTCTTTCAGAAGAAATATCAATTAAACTTCATCCTGGAACCAAATTAGTAATATTGGCTGTTTCAAGGTACGCAGAAAAAGTAATTACAATGAGACAACAACCAAAAAAGAAAAAGATTAATACTGAATGGGGTTGAAAGTGACCATTAAAACTATCATTATAATTTTACATAATAACTACCAAGGTACAAGGTTACCTTTATAAAAAGGAGTCCACAGCTTCACATTTAATGTCTGTAATGACTCTCTTAGGGGTATTATATTTTTTCACTACATAACATGTCAAAATGGATGAGTTTTTCAAACAAGCTGTCAGTTTCACCAATTGACCTTTTTAACCTTTTGCCATAATCCCTGGGGAGGGGAAGAGAATCTGAATCTCAAAAGCTTGATTACACTGTTACTACTTTCTAATTAATCTCATACAATCCATAGACTATAATTCATTGTATATTCTTAAAACGAGTTGCTAAAATAACCAAATGATCACTTTTATATTGCAATGGATTTAGAGACTAAATATGCTGTGACTTAAAACGCAATATTGTGCTAGTTCATCCCAAAAAAGCTTAAAGAAAAGACATGGGCATTAAACACACAAAATGAGATGTTAATTCTGCCCAAAACACAATCTTCTATCTTTTCCAGCATTTTTAATCATTGGTGTGTGGAACTGTAAAGTGTGAAGTTTGACATTAGTCATTTTCAGCACAACAGACTGTGATGCTGTAAATTCAGGATTATGACTTCAAGATCAAGCAAAAAAAATTGGGTGGTGATGGACAATACTCTCATTCAAATACAAATGGCTGCAATAATATCAAACAAAAACCAAACAATGATTTGTATGCGTTTTCTGTTTGTTAGCCAGGACTCTGGGTGACATGCCTTTGTTATGAGGATATAGTGTTCATGAAAAATAATAGCTTGACAAAAGAGGAAAATGACATACTCTATTTACCCAGCACAAAGGACAGGTAGAGTTTGAGGAGCATAGCTGCAAGTTTCTTCACACAACTCTACCAGTGTGTCTCAGCCCTGTTCTGAAGGAGCCAAGATGTGAAATGTCTCATCTCCACCTACTCCATCACCTTTCTGCCAAGACAGCTAATGAGAATGCCAGTTATTGCCAATTATACTTGTAGTGCTTTTGTGATGCGGACATCTATCCACTATGAACTGGCCTGGGGCCACCCAAACTTTCACACACAGGCTACTAAACAGAAGCTACCTTGGCTAGATTAAACGAGTGACTTAGTAGTGAAGCTTTTCAATTTGACTGGCAAATTCCAGGATGCCCAATATTTCCAATCTTATCTGCATTTCAGTGGTAGAGAAGAGAACAGCAGATTAAAGACCTTTTTTTTTTTTGGATGGCCTGATGTCAAAATTTAAAACAGGAAGGAAATGAAAATCAATAAATATTTTAAAGAATATTGATCAGGGTCATAACAAGCAGCTAACTCAGTATTAACATATAAAATGGACCATGCAAAATTATACAGGTCAGAAAAAGAACCTGAAAATCAATACAGAATTGAACATTGAGTCAGTGGGGAACCTTAAGGAAAGGAATAATGTGACAGATTGATTTAAAATAGATTTGTAGATTTTAAGTCCAGAAGGGACCATTATGATCATCTAGTCTGACCTGCATGAAGCAGACTATAGGACTTAACTGAATTTATTCCTGTTTCAAATCCAAGAGCTGTGGCTGAACTAGAGTATATATTTCAGAAACACATCCAATCTTCATTTAATTTCCAGTCATGGAGAATCTATCATGACCCCTGGTAATTTATATCACAGTCCAGAGCTAGCTGTACCATTCACCCCTCTCAGGTGATAGGACCTAAACCTTCACCTCTCTCAGGGTGGAATCCTACAGTTCTCCCACTTCAGACTGAGTGCCCAGACTACAGTACCCCATGTACCAACCATGATTACTCAGCAGCCCAACTGGATTTGGCTACAATTAGTTCTTAGTGAAAAATAATGAACAGAACTACTTTTAAATAAAATTAATTATGGAGGGGTTTGCTGTGGATCTTTTGTTGGGATTCTGTTTGAACTTTTGGGAGCACCAGGAAATTTTAGCAGATAATGTAAATGTTGTGGTTGATCTTATGGGTTTATCAGGTCCACAGAATGGTTATTGTTTCTGATATGTGTGAATGATAAAAGAAAAAAAAGGGAGGCAATTTAAAGAGTTTGTGGAACCATTACATCTGAATTTCATGACTTAAAAATATTTTTTCCCAACATTCTAATGAGGTTCCTTTGTATTTCCATCCGTTGCTCTCATAAAGTATTTTGTTTTGGGATGGAAACTTCATTCACCTTTTAACATTCCTGCAGGGACAAATAACGAGGCTGAAGTGTTCATCAAAGGTTAAAACTGTGTCTAGAATATCCCTTTAAAATTCTTAAATTCACTTGCTGAGTCAAGAGAGAACGCCAAGAGGCATAATGATGAACAAGGCTTCTTTCAAGAAATGCCAAGTACAGACCAGCAAAACCTACACTGTATACCCTTAGAATTTAATTTTGAGCATTTTTGAAATGTCCAGCACTTAACTTATTAAAAATAGCAAGAAACTGTACAATCTGCAGAGACAGCACTTTAGGCAGTGATATATATATTTACACAGACCAATGTCCTACATATAGGTTAAATCCTTAAATTACAGTGTTCAACTTCAAAAGTAGTGAATACTTCATGATTCAATTCAACAGGAACTAAGCAGCAATATCCATGAGAAATGAGATTACAAACAACTCAACCAAAGTCATAAAATTGCAAGATTAGTATATATTTTGTTATTATATTATTATTACTACTACTACTACTATTACTTTTAATACATATATTGCAGTAGCACCCAGAGTCCCCGAGGAGGATTAGGGGCCTCATTGTGCTGAGCTATCTAAAAACACATACAAAATCACAGACCCTGTTACCAAGATCTTACAATCTAAGGAGTATATGCAATGGCATTTGCAATCAGTTATATTAAATTTAAATGATATAGTCAAAAATAACATTCAAGAAAAATATTTGACATATGCCAGATAGGGTCATTATAGATCAAGGACTAGAATCTAATCTCCATTACACCAGTGTAAAACTGGAGTAATTGAAGGGCCAGATTCTGAACCATATCCGAGTAATCTATGAAGTGTTTTAGTGAGGAATTTATTTTGCTTAAAAATATATTTTCTCTTTTTTTATCAAGAGTTGTGACTGCCAAATTCCAGGCTTCACTAAAGTGACATAAAAAACTTGAGTGTAGTTGTAGCTGTGTTGGTCCCAGAATATTAGAGAAACAAGGTGAGTGAGGTAATATCTTGTATTGGACTAACTTCTGTTGGTGAGAGAGACAAGCTTTCAAGCCATGAATGCTTGTCTCTCTCACCAACAAAAGTTGGTCCAATAAAAAATATTACCTCACCCATCTTGTCTCTCTAATAAAAAAATGAGTGATTCCTGGGAGTGCAAAGAAGGACTCATCAAAGAATGAGCATTGTCTGCTATTTAAAAACAGACATTCACCTGCTGATCCTATAGACATCTCAATACATATGCAAAAAGAGTGAATCATTAGATTAATGATATCAGACTTCATCCTGCTCCTTGTGAATTGAACGTGAGTTTTGGCATTGGCTTCAATAGGAACAGAATCAGGGTTCTTCCTTGTCCATAGAATCATAGAAATGTAGGGTTGGAAGTTACCTTGAGAAGTCATCAAGTCCAGCCCATTGCACTGACCCACGACCAAGTGAACCTAAATAATTCCTGACAGATATTTGTCCAGCTTGTTCTTAAAAACCTCCAATGATGTGGATTCCAGTACCAGCGGCGGCTCTAGCTTTTTTGCCGCCCCAAGCACGGCAGGCAGGCTGCCTTCGGCGGCATGCCTGCGGGAGGTCCACCGGTCCTGCGGCTTCGGCGTACCCACTGCCGAATTGCCGCCGAATCCGCGGGACTGGCGGACCTCCCGCAGGCATGCCGCCGAAGGCTGCCTGACTGCCGCCCTCGCAGGGACCGGCAGGGCGCCCCCCGCAGCTTGCCGC
Organism: Platysternon megacephalum; assembly: GCA_003942145.1. NCBI lineage: Eukaryota > Metazoa > Chordata > Testudines > Platysternidae > Platysternon > Platysternon megacephalum. The sequence goes on along the minus strand of QXTE01000019.1, from coordinate 8,638,134 downwards.
CCCAGGCATGCGCTTGGAGCGCTGGTGCCTGGAGCCGCCGCTGTCCAGTACTTTCGTTGGAAGCCTATTTCAGAATTTAACTACTCTGGGAGTTAGACAGTTTTTCCTAATATCTAACCTAAATCTCCCTTGCTGCAGTTTAAGCCCATTACTTCTTGTCCTATCTTCAGTGGACATGGAGAATAATTGATCCCCATTCTCTTTATAACTCCCTTTAACATATCTGAAGACTGTTACCATGTTCCCCACAGTCTTCTTTTCTCAAGACTAAACATGCCCAGCTTTTTTAACCTTTCCTCATAGGTCAGGTTTTCTAAACCTTTACATTTTTGATACTATTCTCTGGACTATCTCCTATTTATCCCCATCTTTCCTAAAGTATGGTGCCCAGAACTGGACACAATATTCCAGTTAAGGCTTCACCAATGCCAAGTAGAGCGGAACAATTATCTCCTGTGTCTTACAGATGACACTCCTGTTGATTCACTCCAGAATTATATTAGCCTCTTTTGCAACTGCTTCACATCATTGACTCATATGCAATTTGTGATCCATTATTACCTCCAGATCCTTTTCAGCAGTACTGTCAACTAGCCAGTTATTCCCCATTTTGTAGTTGTGCATAAAACTACAGCTCATTTAGGCTCAGAACTGCTCTCATGACACTTGAAACACTAAAAATTGTACAACCATCATACTCTTGATGGAAAAGCAGATTGGTGCAACGTAAAAGACAGAGGAGGAGCAGAATCATCGGGCACCTGAAGTGTGATCATCTATTTTCTAAATGAGGAAATCACAACTTTCACTATAGCTAAACGGAAAAATTAATTTTTAGTTTTAGGCCAACCAATTTAGCCAAATATGAATTAACTTCATATCTATACATTGCTTTCACAACAACAGATTTATTTTACACTAAGGCTAAAAACACTTGTCGGGGGAGAGATGCTGGAGATGGGAGGGGTCACTGCCCATAATGATAGCTGCCTCACTGGCTCCGGGCTGTGGAAACCTTACTTTATTGATTTACTAGACTCCTGTGTTTTGGCTGATATTTTCCATATGTATATTCCCAAAACATCAATGCACATTTCTAACATAAACTGAACATCCATACACCACTACATGTGTTCAGGCTCTGCTTTCCACAACTGGCGGCAGAAATGTAGGGGACATTTTAATTGTTTTCTAATGTAATGCAATGCTGTTGTCACAATATAGTATGTGCAGATCAGAGAAACTGTCAACATGATGGGCAATGGTGAGCTTGAATGCTTTTGTACTTAATCTGGAATGAAATTTCCTAAACTGAATGTATTTGCTTCCACTGTAGCAAGAAAAATTCAAAATGTAGGCATTTGAAAACAAACTGACAGAACTGATTCAGATCAAACTAGTGTCTCCTAATCTTGCTTGTCCAGAAGTGGTGAACTGGCAACGATTCATCCTCTGTTCTTGCATAGCCAAAGTCCACTCAAGCTGAAATCAGCTTAAGTTCAGCTTTATAGCTAAAACTGGCTTGGGTCTGCCTTGGTTAAGTGCTAACAAAACTAATTCAGCAGGTTTTAACTGACAAAATTGTTAAGAACACACAACTGCAGAGGAAAACTGTCGTTTGCAATTGTGATTAAATGAAATCTCATGTATTTAAAAGAAGCACATTAAGTGCATCGAATTGACTTGACTAGAAAGGTCCAGATCTAGAACCATGACTTTGAGCAGCCCTTTAGGAGTGCTAGTGTGAGTAAATGCTACTCAGCATGAATAAATGTTGTAGAATTGGACCCTAATCCATTTGCCTTGATAAAGGATATAACTACAATAACATTTAAATTTATCAATATATATGCTAATGCCATGTTCACAAAATGTCGCTGTAAGTAGGTTAAGATCCCACTGTTCCCTAAATAGACACACATCATATATTGTCATGGGGTTTCACTTCATTGGTAACTTAATAACAAAACCCCCATAAACCTCATCTTACATTTTCTACCCCCAAGTTTGGCTATTTTTAGGATTTCCCCTGCGAGCTCTCCTTTCTCCCAACCCCTAGTTCCCTCTGCCCCAAAGGGATATTCCCAGTCCTCTTTACCCTGGTTGGTGCTATCAAGATCCACCTGTCAGTCTGTCAGCGCTAAGTACTTGGCATCTTTGTGCAAGATTCTAGCACATGAGTCTAGGATGAGTCAAGAAAGAAGCCCTGCATTCCTATGCAAGTTCCTTGAACCTACCACCCTTGAAAGAAATATTTGGAACCATGATACTGGGGGAAATGTAACTATTGAATTAAATGAAATACCTTGACGTCTGTTGGTGATGTACTCTATATATCCTCAGTTAAAGGTGCCTCTGCAACATACCATGTGCTAAAAAGCATTGCTTTCCTTCAGTGACAGATCAATCCAGGTGATTTTGAGTGAGCACACACAAGCTTGTTCTGTTGGACTGAACTGATTCCATTTTCTCAGCACGCAGATAATTCCTGGAATGGTCTGGCAAACTAATTGTACAACTAACACACTTATCAATTTTATAGGGCTGCACAAGTTCAAAGCTAAGCCAAGTTCTCAGTATTTAGCTATGCAACTCTTGATAACTATGTAAAAACCAGGCTTATTCAAAACAGAGTTAATTGGTAAGAAGCATATCTTTTGATCTATGTTTAAATCCCTGATACAAATATTTGTTGTGTGTGGAACTAACAACAAATGACCAAAGAATGCCAGAAATAAAATGTATATGCTATCAAATGTATCTTTTAAAACAGATGAGTTATGCAGTTTAAGGGCCTGCTCATACTCTGACTGAAGTCAATAGCAGGATAGGTTCTGAGCTTTCTTATACTCATGAATGGTTCTGCCCCCTTTTCTTGGGAATGCTCCCTGTACTGGGGGCCAGGAGAAAGGAGTGGCATAGAGCTGCTTCTCTGACTCTTCAGCACTTGAACGTTCCTTTTACATAAAGGGAAACCCCAGGTAGACATTTAAGCTGGCTTTCCTGCTGCTTTGGCCCACTGAGGTGGTTGTCAAGACTGTTTCCAAAATCTCAGAATGTTGTTGGCATCGCAACCATGGGTGTCACCAGTGCCTGGCTGCAATTACTGCAAACATAGGCATGCCATTGAATAAACTTATTAAGGCTAAAACCAGGCTCCTCATCTTGCCTCCCAAACCCTCCTTTCTTCACATTTTTCAGCTCCAATAGCCACCCAGTCACTCAAGCCTGAAACCCAGATACTATTTTCAATGTTTCCCTCTCTGCAGGCCATGTCCAAATCCTGCCACTACTTCTTCCATACCAACCTTTTTGGTTGGTCTACACAGCTAAAATCTTTGCCCTGGCCCTTATCACCTTCTTTTTGAACTACTGAAACCTTTGGCTTTCTTCACACCCACCCTTGATCCTCTCAGATCTATTCAAACTGCTGCAGCTAAAAATCATCTTTCTGGTCTGTCACTCTGACCATGGCACTCCACTGCCTGAGTGCCCCTCATCCACTGCATCAAGAACAAGCTTCTGTCCTTATCTTTAAGGCAGGCCCTACATAACGTTGCCTCGCCCTATCTATCTGGGTTACTACTATCTAATCTTACTAAATTGTCACCTGCCCCCTCTGCTCCACCAATGGTGTGAGCTTTCCTCACCCATTTGCCTGCTTCTCCCACCTTCATGGTTTCTTCCATGTCATCCCTTATGCATAGAACACCTTCCCTGAAGTAGTTCATAAAACCACTCCCTTACCCTATCTTCAAATCCCTCTTCAAGGCTCTTTTGGGTGCAATGCCTATAGTAAAGTACCAATGGATAACAACTAGGCAGATGGCTGGTAGGGACTTCTGATATATTTATCTCATTCATGTGTTATTTATATATACTGAGAGAGAGAGAGAGAGAGAGAGAGAGGTTGTTACAATAATAAAATAATAAGGGTAGAAATTAATCTTTCTAGTCTACTGTGTTCCCTTCTGGTCCCAAATATTAAAAAAGGAGATTTCAGAATTAGAAAAGGTTCACAGATGGGTGACAATAATAATTATGAAGAGAGATTGAAAAGATTAAGATTTACTGTAAATAGGAGACAAATAAGAGGGGACATGACAAAAATATACAAAATAATGAATGATAGAGAGAAGGTCAATCAGGAACTTCTATTCACCATGTCTCATAATAAAAGCACAAGAGGATACTCAATGAAACTGAAAAGTGGCAAATTCAAAATGGATAAAAGGAAATACTTTTGCCACACAATGTATGATTAACCTATGGAACTCATTGCCACAAAATATCATTGCAGCAAAGAAATTAACAGGATTCAAAAAGGGATTTTAAATCTATATGGATAACCAGAAACTCCAGAGTTATAATAATAAATATTTAAAAAACAAACAAGCAAGAGTTTAGGAAAGTTATAAATGCTTCAAAGCTTAAGCCAACTTCCAACTACTGGGGCAGTTAGGAATAAAACTTTCCTTGGGACAAGGTTGTTGTGCACATTACTCTGAAGCAGCTGGTACTGGCCACTGTCAGTGACAAGATAGTGAGCCAAATGAGCCACTGGGCTGATCCATTATGTCAATTCTTATGTTTCCTATCTAGTTTGGGAACCGGCATGGAAGACAATTGTTGAATTCTTGAGCTATAACATTTTCCAAATTCACTTGAATGTGAGGTTATATTATTTTTCTAATATTTTAAAGAAAAAAATGTGTTTGATGCCAATTTCATTTCCAATGGCAGAGAAAAATCATATTCGGGAAGGGTGGCAGGAATCAGCTTACAATTTCTGGATTTCCCCCCCCAATTATAGATATGTACATACACAACTATTCACATGAGGTGCACTATTGTTTGTTCTGTATTTATACCATGATTAATATTTACTACTTATACCCTCTGTTACATGTCCAAATTAGGCAAATTTTGAACAGATACTCCTCAGATTTGGGCTGTTACTTCGAGGGTGCCGGCATTTTAGCTACGATGTCCTGAGACGTTTAACATATGACAGTGGAAGGGGAGGAGGCAGAGACACCGATCCCTTGTTTGGTTCAAAAGCATCCTTGCTGACATTCTCACACTGACAAATGACTGGCAGGTTGCAGCAAATGACACCTTAGTAAAGTTGTGTTAAAATCAGTTCTTGATTTGGAATGCTTCATGCTTTTATTACAGAGCTTGTCTCCATAATAAGGTCTTGATACTGGAAACACTATCGAATCCTGGCTCCACTGAAGTCAATGGCAAAACTCCCATTGACTTCAATGGAGCCAGAATTTCACCCTTAAGCTTGTACTTAACGCTGGCATGTAAGCAGTTCTACTGAAGTTAAAGGTTAAGGTTAAAGTTAAGTATGTGTGCATTTGCAGGATCAGCACTTAAGTCTCTCCCTTCCTCTCCAAAAGCAGATTTTCATAGTACTATTATTTTGATTAACAGAATATAGCCATTTAAAAAAAATCTCCTGGAAGTGCTATTTTGAGACTTGGACCATGCTCTTGCAGGGCAAAATTCATCACTGGTATTAGCAGGTGCAATTTCATTAAATTTGGTGGAATTGTCTTTGTTTATGACAGTGAAAAATATGGCCTTAGTTTCTGTGGAAAAGTTAATGGTTCACTCTCTAGCTCACCTTACTCCCTCTCTCCTCCCAAAATTAATGTGGAAACTATCTTGGCTTCTGTGCTAGTACATCTGAATTTCTCAGTGAACCCCAAGGCACAATTTTTACAGCACAACTTATAACTGTAAGGCCCATTCCTGCATTATTGACATCTGTGTGAGTTTTTACATTGATGTATGTGAACAAGACTGGGGCCTTATTTTACATGCATAGTGTCTGTCATAGAATCTGTGTCTCATAATACATTCAAAATCTGAATAATATCATTTTAATCTTTGTAACCAAATATAAATAAGAATAGCATCTGTGTTTAGACTACTCAGGATAATATTACAAGTGCTATCAACCCTCACTCTTCAGCATATACAATAAGCTGATTACCAGCTGGTGAGGAAAAAAATGACCCTGTTACAATATTGTACAATTAGATGTATAGGTTTTACATCTTCCTTTTAAGTATCCAGTGTCATCCTTTATTAGAGACAAGGTACTGGAATAGATGGACCACAGGTCTCATCTGGAAATTCCTGTGTTTCTTAGTTTGCTTAGTTTCCTGTGTTTCCTTAGCTTGTGGGCAGTGTATGACTTGATGTGCGGTTTGTTGCATCCCATACTATTATTTGTTGGAATTCCAACATTAAATCATTAATATTTTTTGTATTTAACTACAAAAGAATCTTAGTTAGTAAAGCTGCCAGGTAACTCAGTTCCCTAAGTTATTTATGCATGCTCATTTTATTCAGTAATGTACATAAATGAAAAAAATATTTTCCCATTAATTTGGAGATAAACAATTTTTAAAAACTGGAAGACAAATCTTAAAAATTGTGATTATAGTTTGAGTCTTCTCAAAGTCACTTCATTTGTGGATAATCTTTCTTTTAAACTTCATTTTAGTTGTGATTTTGTGACACATTGTTTCTGGTAACACAGCTAGTTGATCCTCTTTACTGCCATGAAAATCTGCTAAAAATTTTAAACAAAGCATTGCCTTTACTAGTTAGCTGGAAAAAGAAAAATCCACCGTCCTTTTTAAAGTAATTTCTTATATTTCTACTCTTACGTTTTGCTAATTATATAAGAGGCAGAAAAATCTGGAAAGGGGAGAGTGAATCTGTCACTATGCTGTGTGTGTGTCTTTGCAAAAGTGTGGTGTATTTTTGTTGCTGTGCTGTGGCTCTATGGTATGTCTGCGTGTGCAAATATTATAGTAACAGGAGCCATATAATTCCTTATCTATACACAAAAGTTGCGAAGGTTTAACTAAAGATGGTTTTTAAATTGATGTAACAAGAGGATCACATACTTTGTTGCTTCAGTAGGCCGAGTATATTGTACACTCTAGGGCAGGGGTGGGCAAACTTTTTGGCCCAAGGGCCACATCTGGGTATAGAAATTGTATGGTGGGTCATGAATGCTCACGAAATTGGGGTTGGGGGGGTGAGGGCTCCGGCTGGGGGTTCAGGCTTCGGGGTGGGGCCAGAAAAGAGGAGTTCAGGGTGCGGGAGGCGGCTCCAGGCTGGGGCAGAGGGGGTGCGGTGCAGGGGTGAGGGCTCTGGCAGGGGATGCAAGCTCTGGGGTGGGGCTGGGGATAAGGGATTTGGGGTGTAGGAGGGTGCGCCGGGCTATGACCGAGGGGTCTGGAAGGCGGGGCTCAGGTCTGAGGCAGGGAATTGGGACATGGGGAAGGGGGTTGAGGGCTCCGACTGGGGGTGTGGGCTCTGGGGTGGGGCTGAGGATGAGGGGTTTGGGGTGCAGAAGAGTGCTCCAGGCTGGGACCGAGGGGTTCGGAGGGTGGGAGGGGGATCAGAGCTGGGGCAGGGGGTTGGGGTGCAGGGAGTGGCTCAGAGATGTAAGCTCCGGGCAGCGCTTACTTCAAGCAGCTCCCGGAAGCAGCGGCATGTCCCCTCTCCGGCTCTTACGCGGAGGTGCGGCCAGGTGGCTCTGCTACGCGCTGCCCTGTCCACAGGCGCCGCCCCTGCAGCTCCCATTGGCCACAGTTCCTGGCCAATGGGAGCTGCGGGGGTGATGCTTGTGGCAGGGGCAGCGTGCAGAGCAGAGCCCCCTGGCTGCCCCTATGCGTAAGAGCTAGAGGGGGGACATGCCGGTGCTTCCAGGAGCCGCGCAGAGTGGCCCCCAACCCTGCTCCCCAGCTGGAGTGCCGGAGCGGGGCAAGCCCTGAACTAAAACGGCTGGTGGGCTGGATGTGGCTCGTGGGCCGTAGTTTGCCCACCCCTGCTCTAGGGACTCTGCGTCATACATTTCCCCTCTCCCCACAAGATCCCTGTGTGTTACCTTCCTATCGCTCTCTATTTCAGGGACTCCATGCAACCCCCCGCTCATGCCAGGGGCTCTGTGTCCCCCATTCAAATATTAAACACCATGGCAGGGGCTCTGTGTGCCCCCCATTTCCCTCCACCTCATAGCAGAGGCTCTATGTGTCCCCATGTTCGCCTCCACTCTTAACATTGTTCTCCCTTCTCCCCACTTGCCAGAGGCTCAATGTGCCCTCCGTTGTGCCCTTCTCCACATACCATGGCCCCCCATTATTCCCTCCCAGTGATTCAGTCCCGCCCCATTCCCTACTTCCCCCATACCAGGCGCTCTGGGTGCTCCCCTTCCTCCCATGACAAGAGTCCCCATTCTTCCTCCCATGCCAGGGGATCCATGTGAGGCCTCATACCCCTTCCCTCAAACCCACCCCCACAAAAATCTTGTTTCTTTTCTTTCTGTTTAGGAGATAAGCCATTCAGGGCGCCAACATTTTTAAAGTATATTTTGGTAGGAAGAGCAGAGCCAAGATGGGCGGGGGTGTGTGTGTGTGTGCTATGGGGGAAGGTGTTAATGGCCAGCTCTAAAGGGCTCCCATTTTTTCCCCTCCAGTTTTCACCAAAATCAATAGGGTTTGACCCACTGATGCCCAGAACAGTCCCTGAATTTTTGGAATTGATTGGAAACAGACAACCAGAGAAATGCCATAAAGCTGAGTGTAAAACATCGCTTTGCTTATCCTATTAAACCAGGGGTCTCAAACTCAAATGACCTCGAGGGCCACATGAGGACTAGTACATTGGGCCGAGGGCCGCATTTACTGACACCTCCCCCCACCCGCTGCCCTCGGCCCCGCCCCCACTCCACCCCTTCCATGAGGCCCCGCCCCTGCCCCGCCTCTTCCAACCCCTTCCCCGAAATCCCCACCCCAACTTTGCCCCCTCCCTGCCCCCAGGGGGCACAGGCGGGGTGTGGGGTGCGGTGGGGGCTCAGAGCAGGGGGTCGGGGTGTGGCGGGGGTTCAGGGCAGGGGGTCGGGTGCAGCAGGGGTCTCAGGGCAGGGGTGTGGGGTGTGGCGTGTGTTCAGGGCAGGGGGTTGGGGTGCAGGAGGGGTGCAGTGGGGGTTCAGGGCNGCGTCGCACCAGGAAGCAGCTGGAACCTGGGGGAGGAGGGGCGCAGGGGTGTGTGTGGCTGTTGCTTCAGGCACCGCCCCCAGCAGTTCCCATTGGCCGGGAATGGGGAACTGTGGCCAATGGGAGCTGCTGGGGGCGGTGCCTGAAGCAACAGCCACACACACCCCTGCGCCCCTCCTCCCCCAGGTTCCAGCTGCTTCCTGGTGCGACGCGGCGGCAGGGCAGGCAGGCAAGCAGGGAGCCTGCCCTGCCCCCGGTGCTGGTCGGCCAGGTAAACGTGGAGGAGGGCGGGGGGGCCGGGAGGAGCTCGCGGGCCGCATGTGATAGCCCACGGGCCGCGTGTTTGAGACCCCTGTATTAAACCAATGCAAACCCCTGTATGGGCACTCTTTCCTTAACCTGTATATTATATAATTTTAACATTAGCTTTAATAAAAATTTTAAATTTGATTTAGAGTAAGTTGGATTTGAAAAGTGATTTTAAACTGGAGCAACTTTTGTGAATAGGCAAGGCCTCAGTTCTAGCCAGAGTGTCTAATAGCTGCTCTCCTGTACCATGTGTAGTCATTTACACCAAAGTGAGTGACGAATGCTACTTTCTGATTTATTAATCTTTACATCTACTTTGCATACTAGCGTAAATGACTACACCCACTGTACCACAATAGAGAATCAGACCTGTAGTGTTTGTTTCTTTATACTTTTGTAGTGTTTCTGTGCTTCACTGTGCTATGTATCTCTCTGTCACTGTGTGGTGCTGAGCTATCTGTCTCTTTATATCAATATGCTGTGTCTGTGTTTTCCTGTTATCCTTGTGTCCTTCTGGTGCGAGTGTGTCTTTGTGTTGTCTTTTGTGTCCCAGTGTTGTATGGCATGCTGCTGTCTTTGTGTCACTGTATGTCATAGTGCTGTATATTTCTTGTCACTTTGTAAAAATATTATTTATATTGAAGTAGTGGCTTGGAGCCCTAGCCATGGGCCAGGACCCCATTGTTGGGTGCTGCACATACACAGAACTGTGTGATGCATCACTGCGCTATGTCTCTTTGTGCCACAATGCTGTCTCAATGGTGCATCTGTGCCCCTGCTCTGTATTTGTGTGTCACAGTTTCTGTATTTCCCGGTTCCATTGACTGTTCTTCCTCTGTGTTGCAGCAGTGTGTGTCACCGCACTGTGTTTTATGTTGCTGTGCTACTTGTGTGTGTGTGTGTTTTTAATATGCCTGAGTGTCTTTGTGTCCTAGTGTTTGGTTAAAGCAGGTTGAAATGGGAGGGGGCGCGCTCATCTTGCCCCTCTGAGCAGGGGCCGCGGTGCCAGATCACTGCTCGGGGACAGGAGAGGGAGCTGTGCTCGCCCCACTCCTGCTCTCCTACTGCCCTGTCTGGTTCTTTGTGCCTGGGTGACGCAGGGTCGCCGGGGAGGGAGGTTGTTCTCTCTCCTGGTGTTTCCCCCGGGCTGTGAGCGATGCCTGGGGCGCCCTGGGCCGCTGCTTTGGTCGCTGGGCTGCGGGCGCAGCGTGTCCCTGGCCTATGTCTCCTCCGCTCCTCCCCGCGCACCATTTTCTCTCCCCTCTCAGCCAGGCACAGGGGAAGCAACGCGGCGGCGGCGGCTCCCTCCCCTTCTCCTCAGATGCCCTTTGCTACCGCTGCAGGTTTATTATTACAGCGCGGGGCTGCTCCCTCCCTCCCGCCTCCCGCGCGCTGGGGCTGGCAGGGCGCCGCGGCTGTGCAGCTCCTTGGCCAGCCTCCCCGCCTGGCACCCCACCAGCCCGGCTCCGGATTATTTGTCTGGAAAGCAGCAGCCGCTCTCCGGAGAAAGCGGGGGGGGAGTTGACCGACGGCCGCGCGCGCCAATGGCTGCTCGCTCCTCCCCGGCTCGGCGCTCAGGCCCAGGCAACAGGGCCAGCAGCACCGCCCGAGGAAAGAGGGGCGAGCCGAGCCGAACCGAGCCAAGCCCCTCCCCCCTCCCTCCAGCGAGGCGGCTGCCGCTGGGTTGCCAGTGCTCTCCGCAGTCCGTGCGCAGTGATTGGTCGGCTGGGTCTCTGGCTGCTAGACAGCGGGGGGACTTTGAGTTGAGGATTATTGCAGACTAAGCAGTCTGGCTCTGCAGCAGCAAAGCGGAGGGGGGGTGGGGGAGAGAGAGTGTGTGTGTGTAACGAGGGGAGGAGGGCGAGAGCTGGCAGCCCGCCAGCCACCATCAGAATTAGCTCATTGTTCAATAGAACCAGCACAGGCAACCAAACCCCAGCCTGGGAGAGAGGGAGAGAGACTTTCTCCCAGCCGCCCCCACCCCTTTTCTTTTTTCCTCCAAGGCTGCTGCACTTTGGAAGAGGTGCAGTCATTCTTTCCCCACACCCCCAACCCTACCCACTCCCCCCAAACTATAAATTCCCTTCTGGAGCATGCTGCCCTCTTTTTAATCCACATTTGTGTTTCAGATCATGTAGAAAGGACAGAAAGGGAGCAGGGGCTTTTGTCTGTAAGTATATGCAATTCCAATCCACAGCTCGGAGAGATCTGCATCCCCTCCCTCTCTTTTCTTTGTTTCTTTTCATTTCTTTTTGCCCTTGGCTGGACTCTGCTGCAGCAAATTCACTTACCCCCCCTCTTCACCCGCGGCTGCACATTTCAAAATAGGCTTTCTTAAAAAAGAGAAACGTGCAGTATACATATTTGCTTAACCCTTTCTGCTTTAAGGCTTGATTTTTGAGTTTGGGATTTTTATGCACTAATGGGGAAAATATGCAGGGGTGTTCTGAAGCTGTGGTTCCCTCCCATTTTTGCAATCATAACCACAAAAATGCATTTTTAAATCGACAGCGCTTTGCTAGCATGCATGCACGACTCGCGGGTGGGATTTTCTCCCCCTTGTAAAATGAATCTCCCCTTTCGCCGCCCTGACAGTGGATTCCTCTCTAGCTGTCGGCGTATATTTTTAGAAAGCAGTCATTCTTCTTGCAGCAACCTTAGGCATTTTTGCATGTGCAGCAATTACAAAAAACCAGCCACACTTTGTGTTTTTATGCAGATTTAGTGATCTACTTTTCAGCAAAGGTTTATATACATGTATCTACATGTGAACTTGCAATCTTATATATAGTGTTTGTGTGTGTATGTATGCGTGTAAATGAGTTGTAACTAATTAAATTGTATATATGCATATGCTCTGTATACATTTAATATACTTAGTATAAGAAATTTTATTCCATACATACTAATGTTGCCACCAGCTATGAGATAGAGGGACTGTGCTCTGTACATAGGAAATAAAGTAGGGATTGCATTGCAGTACAGTAATTAAATGTAGAATTGAGATGAAATGGTATAACGTTAGATATTCATTATTTTCCTATTTAAGAATTGGGGGAGTGGGTAGGGGTGTATGTGTGTGTATTTGAGAGAGAGAAGGGGGTTACGTAATGCAATGCTATTTCCAAAAATATCCACACTGGACCATAACATTTTATGAAAGTGTGACTTATTTTTGCTGTCTTGATTGCAAACGGTTATAGGTGGTAGTAAGTCTGGGAACAATGAACAACCTTTACATTCAGTACAGAATGATCTATTTTTGTCCTCTTGTCTAGTGGGTTAACCATTAAGTATGGTGCACTTCAAAGATGTGCAGAGTGCTAAGAATAGCACAGGGCTTTGCAAATCCAGGTAACAGGGATTCCTTTGTCCTATATTTAAGCCTATAGACCACTGAAGCACACAGATGCATGCTATATAAATACACATGTCGTTAGACTAATTTGCATGCCTTTTGATCTTAGCCACTGAAGCATATATTTAGCCAGTATTATAGCAAATGAGCCAAAACCTTTTGAATTTTGTGACAGTTATGGTGATATGATTTTTTTTAAATCATTTGTAGATTATTCTCTTTGTGGTACCGGAGAGAAACTGCAGTCCCAAGACTTAAGAGTCTAAAAATGGTAAGAATTAGTTGTTTTAGCAAAGAATCGGTAGTTTCCCATGCTATTAAATATCAGAATTAACCTCCTTCCCCAACCCTCACCACATTCAGAAATATGACCTTTAAAGACATCCTTTGGGATTCTGGGGATTTGCCATACAATGATTAATGCACTCTAAAAGCCTTTGTGAGTTGGATTTTTCATTTTTAGACATTTTCAACAGAAACCTGAAATCAGTCTTCATGCAGTGAGGTTTATTTAATTAGAACAAGAGAAAATGTTTACTGTCATGTAAAGAAACATAAGTTGCATAGATGGGAACATGCCACCAAGTCCATCACAAAAAACAACAACAACAAAAGAATTGATCATTGCACGTAGCAAATAAAACAGTGTTAGTCTGTATAGCAAATACCTAACATGCAAAACAAATTTGCTTTTTATGAGGTAAATTTTCAACAGGAAAACCTCTTTTGGGGAGCTAATTGCTCCCTAAAAAAGGAAAGGTAGGTCTCAGCCCAGCTGAATTGAGGTTTACTGTATGTTGAATGTAATTGTTGAGCAACACTACAACAATTAAATCATTTAAATTTCCCTCTTAGTATTTTTCATTCCATTTTTATTTTTAATCTATTTCTTGTACTATAAAATATTTATCACAGATACATAAATAATCTTAGAGGTCAAACATGGTAACCTCTAAATATATATATAGCATCTTCTGACACAGGGGCTTCCAATTTAGGAGGTGATGACCCTCAGACAGTAGGACAAATACAGAGGAAAAGTGTCTTTAGTTTTTATTACTATTATAGGCTCTGATAAGGCAAACTGAGTAAAATTTGATATTTCTTGTCCCAATAATGCTTTTTATTGAAAATGTGCCTATTACTTGAAAAAGTTGGGAATCCATGCACTGATCAAATTGATACACCTTGGCTACTACATAAACAGGCTTGGCAGAATTCATTTTTTATTTTTTTTGTAATTGATGGATAATATTAATATTTTTATCATCAATGTAAATGTTCACAGTTGTGCAAAATCTTGGGGAGGGGAGTCAAACAATTATTTAATGATAGTAGACATTGAGATTCAAAAAGCTAATGCTTTGTAATAGTTAAAACACAAGTTGTCATCATCCCATGTCAAAACATACAAAGTAAACAGCCTTAAGTCAAACTCTAAGAAGTTCTCAAGCAGCAATTTTCTTACTTTGCTGGTCTGTGAATTTCAGTTATTATTGATGGAAATATTTTTTGTCAGTTTGTGTATAGTAAAATCACTTTACTGATAAAATGTTTCCAAGGCTATACATAAACCCTATCATCAGGCTTCTTAGAAGAGCTCATTAATAGACAAAGGACAAAATTCTGTGCTAATTTACACAGGTGCCATCTCATTTCTGAAGTGGAATTACATAGGGTATATATTAGCACAGAATTTGGCCTGAAATGTGAGGCATCCGAGTACAATATTTGCATAAAGATAACACTAAATTAATTAGGATAAATTATATTAAATTTGTCTGATTCTTTTGTTGGAAACTGTCTTGATATGAAATCTATTATGAAGGCCACTTTTCATATTTGTCTACTGAAACTTTATCATTTGTATCTTCAAACAAGTCATGCAAATTCCTATTCTTCCTGGAGTCTACTTTTATGGAAAGATTTAACTCATTTTCATACAAATGAATATCTTGGGGTAGGGAATTGAAAGGGGGAAATAAACTATGAATAGAAATCATGTTAACAATCTTTCAGTTTGCACCAATTTTGGAGTTTCTGATGGGATGTAGACCATTATTTGTCCTCCTTGGTGTTGGCAGACTGGGAAAAACTGCCAATGTTTTGTAAAGATTAATACAAATCTTGAGATAGCAGGCAGACTTTTATATGTGATATGAATTNTAACAAACCCCCCCCCCCCCCCCCCCCCATTTAGGCCAAAAGTGATAAATCAGACCAGTATGCATGCCAAACCTAACATATAAGTTAGAGTTATCCAAATACAGAAAAATAATCAAACATAATTACCCATCTGTTAAGTTTTTCCATTCTTAACTCTGTAGTGCAGCCTAATTGAAATTTCAGTTGGTTGGTCTTAGAAAGTTTTTTGGGATAAGCCAAAGTTCCACAACTTTTTTGTGATTCTTCCATCAATATTTCAGCATGAGAGAGACCAGATTCCATATTGGCTTGCACCCTGTGCAAGGTTGCATGAGGTGTAAGTCTTGGCAGAATTTGCCTTCCTAATCCCCCCAACCTCCCTTTTTGGCACAGTACCACTGACTGTAATGAAATCAGACCACTGACATACTTCTTTCATTACTAACGCGGACATAGTTGCCATTGACATAGTCATTTATTCCAAATATTTTTTTTTTGCAGTTCAAATATGCAGGACTATTCCTTCATTTAAAATGTTAAAAATAATTATAATTTATCTGCATTGGACTGAGTACTGCTTCCATGCAATTATTAAGTACTTTTACCTACCTTTGGTATTACTGCAGAATCAAGGGCTCAGTCCTGCTTTTACTGAAGTCAATGAACATTTTGGAGTTAGACTTCAGTGGGAACACTTTTAGGCCCAATTCTTTTAACCTTTTACTCTTTGACCAAAGTGAAGATGTATTATTTATTTGGTTAAACTTACAGTAAATTAAAATTGTGGCTATTGTAGGCTTGTTAAGTAGCACAAATTCATCCTTTGCATAACTTTATTGAAGTCTGTTCACTTCTCTAGGAGTTTCTGTATGTACTTTTTCCTATTAAATGTGTTTTACAGAATGTATAATTTCAAACACTTTAGAGACTCAATTTTCAGTATTTACTCTGCTTAATACAGGTGGCTTTTTCTGGATTTACACTTATGATGTGCTAGTACCGGGTTAAGGAATCTTTCCCTGCACTCTGTAATATTAACACCAATAATAAATTAAAACAGGGTTGAAAAGACAGAAAAATGTACATAGTTTTCTACTGTGGATTTTTGGAGACATTTCATACACATGGCATAGTTTGAAAGTAACTTTAAGTTTAAGGGATCAGTCCTTAGCTTGTGTTACTTTAATTCATTTATTCATTTCATTCATTGTGAAGTAAAAAAGGACACCTTTTTACTTCTTTATGATGTATAAAGGGCAGAAACGTTGGGGTTTTCTTCTCCCCCCCCCCCCTTTTAACATTAGAATTTCAGGCCATGTCTTACTTTTTTCCTGGACAACATAGATAATGAGGTTTCACTGCTAACTGAAAAGGTAAGGGATTTTTATTCAAAATGTTTTTTAAAAACCCTTTTTGTTTTGTCATTTGTTTTTGTTAAAATCTATTTAACTCATATGTCTAACAGTTGGAAGAAAATATCTTTGACAAAGATTCAACACTCTGACCATTCAATTAAGGGTTAGGAAGGCTCCCAGACCATATGTCTGGGTCCTCCAAGAAGACCTGCAGCAAAACCAGAAAAGACAAGACTTGGTGTTTTGAAGGTAAAAGTGAACAGGTGGTGGTGGTGAGACTATGCAAAGAAGCAAGAAACGGCACAAAGCCTGCCCTCCCCCCCCTTTGCAGATCATCTTTAAACAGAAGTTCAGTGTAAAGAGAACTTGCAAAATATTGTGCTAAGGGATGGGTTTATAGGAGTAATTCCCAGTGACCTCAATGGGAGTTATGATTTGTGTGTCATTGACCAAATAGATCCTTTAGAATTCAAATCTGATCTACATGAGGGAAAAATTAATATTAAAATGTTAAATTTCAGGACAGGCCATTATTTTCACCATGGCATATCACTGTATGCCAGCATTCTTTTTAAATCAATACTGCTGCGACGGCACAGGAATTCAGAACCGTGCAGTATGGGTGCATTGACCGAGAATGTGGGATCAGTTAAAGCTGAGCATTTCCAAGAATGTGTTCTTAGTAGGTTTAGATCAGTTGACACCTCTTACAGCAACATTTGTATCTTCATAGAGACCTTATTACCAACTTCTTCGTTGACTTCAGGCTTTGCTGCTGTGTATGGAGAAAAAATTTGTCCTGGTATTAAAAAATAATTTAGGTGTATTGTGGCAGGGATGCATCCCAGTGCAAAGGTGTTAGATTCACTGCTGATGAAGCATCTGCTCCTAGCTGATCCATGGGTCTCACAGGCTCAGCATCTTATGCTCTTCACTTGGAAGAAGGACAATGTGATGGTGACATATTGGAGAGAAAAACAATGGAGGAAGCAGGATTTGCAATTTCCTGGGGGAAAAAACTAGTTTAGGACAAAGTACTGGTAAATACTAGCTTAAACCGGGATATTGGGAAACATAAATTATTAGAATATACTAATGAAAATTACAGGAACATTTTGCAACTTGATAATAGTTTTGCAATAATATGGTCTGTTTAATTAAATGGAACCAAAAAAGCATCACCCTAAAACTATACTATTGCCTTGGCGATCTAAAACCAAAATTGAAGCTTCTGAATCAGGGAATTCCCCCTTTAACAATGAAAATTATATGTTTGTTTAGTAAACGAAGGGGAATTCCCAGATTTGGAAGTTTCAGTTTCTGTTTGAGGTAAACTGCCAAACTAACTGTCCTGTCCAGTACTCAGTCTCTTGATCTGGCAGGCTGGTATGCAACTGAACTCAGTGAGTACAATGACTCAGGTCAGAATATTTCAATATGAGCAAAGGTGGAAGGCCACTTGGCCCAATTCCTGGGTATTTTGAGAAAGATCCTGGAGATGGCAAAGAGTCTTAGATGCAGAAACTGCAAAGAAAAAGTGAGTGGGAAGGCAGACCGTATGAGGAAACATTTTTTGCAAAATGCAGTAGAAAGAACAAAGTGACACCAGAACCACTGACTTTGGCTAACCGTAGGAAAGTATCCAGAATCAGACTGGGAGGATGAAGGTACTGGTATTACCATATTGCCAAGTACATCAAAAGAAATCTAGATCAAGGTTGTCCAAAGACAATGAGGAAGATATATCACGTTTTTCCACCACAAATGGCTATATTTGTAACAAAAACAAATCTAGAATTTAAACAAAAGATAGATTTTTTTTACGGCTGTAATATTCCCTTTTTGATTACTAAGCATCCAACTTTTCAAGCAATGATCAGCAGCCTAAGGCCAGGCTACAAAGCACCCAATTGAAAGCAGGTAGCAGGTGAAATGCTAGATGCAGTTACACATGGCTTGTGGGTGAAAGCATGCAACAGATTACACGGAAAAGCAATTACATTAATACAAGATGGCTAGTGTAATGTGCACAATTTCCCAGCAATCGCTAACTGTGCAGATAGGGAAAACTGTAGTTTATGTATCAGTATGTGATACTGTAAGCAGTAAGATGATTGGAAATTACTGTGCTACACTGGCAAGAAAAAAGGCTACGGCATTAGCAAATGAACTGTAGAGTTATGTTGTTAAGACCTACCTGGCAGACAATGAAAAAAAGATGCAAAGTATGGGAAGTGATTTGGAAGAAGGTGACGGCACTTTGGTTACGTATGGATATGTATCACATTGGCTAACTACTTGAACAGGCCCTTATTCCAAAGGATGCTGATGAAACATGTTGTAGATTTACAAAAGTATTTTTGTAATCCCCATCAACCTGGTTAAAAAGAGTCAAAATCTGTAAAACCCCAAATCCCTGGTGACACATGATGGAATAATCATATAACATGCCTGGAAACATGCGTTAAAAACTGGCCTCATTATCTCAGGGTTGCAAGTGATCATAAGGCAGAACTTGAAGATAGAATGATCAGTCTAATTAATCCTCAAGGGATTTAATGGAAGCAAAGAACATGATCAGTAAGTTGAAGCCAGTTGCTGTAGCACATGACACATTCCAAAGGGACACAAACAGTTGATGTTACATAAAAAATATATTTGGATCTACTGATAAATGAAAATCTTGCACCACACAAAGCAAAAGTACAAAAGAGATTTCATGAGGCGATTACTCCGCATATTGGCCAACCTCCTTCATCCAAAATATGCAGGAAAGAAATTGTCAGCTGAACAAGAAGAAATTACAAGGCAAAGGTTGCTCAGCAAAAATCCCAACTAGCATATTTACTTACATTTAAAGTAAAAAAAGCTCCGTATCCAAAATCAATGTTTTCATCCACTATCAAGGAAGAAAATTTCCCCTGTAACATAGCGGAAGAACCTGAAGAATGCTGATATTCCATCTGACTTCATAGAACTGATAGTGCAATTGCATCAGTGTCCAGCAAGCATAGAACAAATTTTTTCAAACTTTGGCTATATCCATTCAAAACTGAGGAATAGGCTCAGAATAAAATACTATCAAAGTTGGTATTCTGCTCCAGAATGCTGCATGGCCAAATGGACCTGGACTGGTAGTCTGTAACTCTGTATCCTTCTGATTGCTCAATGCTTCAAACCTGCAACTCTGCATTATCGTTTTCATATAATTGAATGTTTGAATTTTGTTTATATAATACTGAAAACTGAAATGAGTCGTGACATGTATAACTTCCTTGAAAAAAATACCTAACCAAAAAGGATACAGACATTCCGATGTTCGATATTATAATTACATATATTAGTATTATGCCCACTGCAGTTTTATTTTATTTGTAAAACCCTAAGTTAATCTCTGAATCTACTGCCTTGGTCTGGCAAAGAGGCATCTGTACATATTTCAAACATATCCTGATGAATATAAAGAGGATGAGGGACTATGATTGGGCACGGAACCCAGGTTATTAGTAGTCACACACAGGCCAAATATAACCTGGGTTTCATGCATGATAAAGCAGGGCACTAAACATCAGAAAAGCCCCATTAGTGCTCACAACTTGTTGAATACTGAGCCTGGGGCTAGAACTGAGGTCTCCTGCATGGTAGGGTAGACCGGAGCACTAGTCCCTAAGTAGGATCACATTCTGAAGTCAATGGTGTTGCACAGATTTAACCAAGTGTAGAATTTGGCCCACAGAGATAGAAAGAAAGATCAGTTGTGAGATTTTATCATCATGAGGGTGGGTGGGATGTTTGGTTTTTTTAAATGTGCTTATATATTATACATAGGATACTTTATGGTTTAATTTAGTGTACTTGATTACTGACGAATTGAGATTTTTTTCCAATCTCAAACAAATAAGATGAAATAAACAAAAATTTACTCTGCTTAGAACTTTTTCAAGTGAGCTGCTCACAACTGCAGAAAAACAAAATAAACTAAGGGATGGAACAGTTCAGGTGATGTGTCCAAGCTGTACAGCGCGGACACTCTGAAGTTGAAGTTGAAATAGTTTTTCCCTCTTTGTCCCAGACTGCTCTTTAGTGAACTGTGTTCAAAAAAGCTAAAATATGAAAAATTAGAAATAATAAATTCATGCACACAGTCGTGATACTTCACCATCAAAAAGTAGGGTTCAGAAAAAACTCAGTCAATGGAAAATTGTTTCCATTGCAGTTCCACTGTCCTACACTGAGTTCTGACAAAGATTGAATTATTTTTTGTGTGAGGTAGAGACTATAATTATCATCCCCAGAAAGACTGCACAAAAATAATTCACAGACGTAGACAACATTGATTGGGACAAAAAATTGAAATAAAAGGACAATTTAAAATGTAGGTTGTATTGAACAAAGATTTATTCATCACTCTGATACTTCATTAAGCCTTACCAGGTGGGGAGAAAAGTTGGAAAGGTGCAAAATGTTCTCCTCAAATGTTTAAAATGGAATGATATTAAATAATTTGAGTCTGGCACAAAGTGCAGATTAGGCTGCTAGATTGGCAAATTCACTGTAGTATTACTGAAAGAGTCCCTGTATAGAAGTTCCTTTGATGGCTACTGTTGTTTCCGTTTCTAAACACTACACTTTTAAAAATCTCACAATATATAACCACATATTTATTTTTAATCTTACAGGAAAATAGATGCATTTGGAGTAATTTTGTTAAAACTAAACTCTTTCCTATATATTCACATAGCACACATGGATATTTTTGAAAACAAATAGCATAATGATGTTTGGGTATTCATATTAAAATGATTAGAAACCTTTACTTAATATATACATTACTCCTCTAAAAAAAATTATTGAATTCTTAATATTGTAATGTTCAAAAGCATGTATTGCCCATTTTATGCCATCAGACAGCTGCTCAAAGATTGTTAAGCTTTTCTTTATATTGACAGGAATGTATCTGGTGATAAATTCTCCAGTATAGAAGTAGTGGGTGGGTGTAATGCTTGGTTACCAGAAGGAGATCCTACAAAAATTTGGAAGTGCAATAACATTGGCAGGTTCTTTTACACTTAAATTGTCAGCTAAGGAATTAAATAAAGCTACAACACCATCATCACAAAAAACAGTGCTTGCCATGCAAACTATTTTCATTGATATATTTTGCTTTCCAGTTGACTAGAGCTCAAATGATATATTACGTTATTTACAGCATACATGACAGAACACAGTTTAGTTTACCATACTTTTTTATGTGGGGTAACTGAAAGTGATATACACTGTAATAATGGTATTGGTAGTGCAGTGATGTTGCAGGCAAATGTGGCAAGACAAACTTTTGAGTACTTATAACAATGTTGGACAAAGCCATAGATATTACAGCCTGTTTCACTGAGATAGGGAATGCTGGTCAGGACAGTTGGAGTTATTTCTTACCCTTTTATAAAAGTGCCTTTGGATCTTTAACATCTGCCAGAGATAGAGGTGACAGAAGGAGAGTGCCCCATGTGGGATCCAACTTTCAATCCTGAGCTCTGAGGGTAAGTCTGCACAGCAAAGAAAAACCCACAGCTGGCCCATGCCAGCTGACTCAGTCTTGTGGGGCTCAGGCTGTGGGGGTGTTTTGTTGCTGTGTAGACGTCTGGGCTCGGGCTGGAGCCCAGGCTCTAGGACCCTGCAAGGTGGGAGGGTCCCAGAACCCAGGTGCCAACCCGAGAGCCAGTGTCGGCTAGCATGGGCCAGCTGCGGGTTTTTCTTTTCTGCGTAGACATATGTTAAGTCGCATTCTGCAGAGGCAGTGTACCTTGCCCCTAGTTGACAAATACCATATTGTGGTAAGCTTCCCATGTATTTTATATGAGGAAAGGGATATAAATTTCAGGGTGTATCTTGGAGGATTCCTCCTTCTGAATACCCAACCCACATCATTCCAGTAAGTTGTCAGTACTGGGTATCAGGCTAATTCAAGTGGCCCTGAAGCAAGAATACTGCCAACTAAGCTACAGAGAGACTAGCTATGCTGAGGACATTTTGGGCCAATTTTGTAAGGGGCCTCAGCTCTGCATCCAATTTTACAGTTGCCATTTATTGCAGGTGCAAATATTAGCATTTAGCCATCTAACTACTGGTTGTACTTGCAAATCTGGTAGTCAGTCCTGTATTTGAGCCCACAAGTGGTTGGATCTTCAAATTTAGACACTGCTTTTAGTAATCAGAACTGTTATATTTGCTTCATAGAATCATAGGACTTTGAGAGGAAAGGACCTCGAGAGGTCTAGAGTAGTCTAGTCTTAGTCCTTCACTCAAGTCAGGACTAAGTATTATCATCAGGACTAAGTATTATAGACCTCACTGTGCCAGATTATTGTCAATCTGCAATAATTTGGCACAGTGGGGTCTATAATACTCACTGTGCCAGAAAATTCCACTGCAGTCCAATGGCATTTGGAGGATTTATCCCTGTAGGAGAACATGTGTTTGCACAATCACTCTCCTTCAGTATTATGTCAGTAGAAGACAATTTAACATTCTGGTTGTAATGCAAATTCAATTAAGCATTTAAAAATATAGTGGAACAGTTGTTTTAGCAGATATGAAAGGAACCCAAATAAATAAAAAGTAGAATTTACCTTTAAGTTTCTAATTTTCTAAATATACAGATTGTGACCCTGATCTCCTTTGCATTACTCTGCATCATCAGTACAAGCCTCCTGCTGCGGAGTAGCAACAAAACATCTTAAAACACTACACCCATTCACAGTGATGTGGTATTGATAATGTGACAGGTCTTTCTAATGACTGCGGTTTTGTGCTCAGTAAATGACATGAATGTTAGTTGCACAAAGAAGTATCTTACTTTTAAACTTCATGTTGTCCTGCTAAAGAAAAGGAGGCGGGGGAGACTTCCATTCTTCCCAGTTAACCTTTCTAAAGTATTAGTAAAATAATCATTTACATCTTAATTACTTTCATACAGCAAGCATATGCATGTGTGATTGATAGGTGTGATGGACAAGCTACTATACAGTTGTAGTTTTCCTCACTGAAATCATGCCAAACAATGTGCTTTTTGGCTGTTCTTTATCTACTGTATAGTAGTAATCAAAGCACAGTGTAGGGCTGGTGATTTCTGGAGTAAAGGAGGGCCAGGGAGGATGAGTGCATTCATAAATTTTATGAATTTCTCTTTGGTTTCCATTGCACATCATTATGCTTCTCTGGCTCTGCATTTCATCTGGCATCATACTACAGCTGTTCTTTATTCCTCCCCATCTGAAGACTCAAACTCCCAACTGTAACAAGATGAAAAAGCCTAAATGAGACAAACAGGCTTTTCCTTTCATTTACCATCTTCCTCGCATTCCTCTCTGTGCTCAAAAAAATGAACAGCAAGTTAATTTATTAATTTCTTTTGCTTACCACTTTTTCAATTTGTCAGTTTCAGAGGACAGGATGTCATCTGCTGCTCCTCCTCCCCCCGGCCCCAACCCATTGGACTTGTTTTTATTAGGTTTCAAATATAAACCCTCCCTTATAAATCAATCTTGTTTGACAGTGTCTCCTTCCATCTTAAAGCTTCCATATTCAATGAGGATTGAAATCAATGGGAATTAGGCACCTAAATGCCTTTGGGAATCTAGGCCAAAGTGCCCCCAACATCTCTTCTGCCCAGGGCCCTGTATGGGGCCAGAGCAGCACGGTTCAAGGAGGGCACGTGGGCAGGCTGAACTGAGTATGGTCAGTACGTAGCTTCTGCTGGTAGGACCTCCTCAACTGGGGAGAATTTCAAAAACTTGAGAAAGTTCTGATTTCTCGTAGTTCTCTATGGCGGCTGCTTCCCTGAGTCCATTTCTGCATCAGCCTATCAAAATGGTGGATTCCCACTTGCTTGTCAGTTATTCTTTCTTAACGTGTTTAAGAAATTTTAATCACAACCTTCAGTGATTTACTCTTCTGTGAAACAAGATGTAGTGATTAGAATATCTTAGGTTACACTGGAGTTTCCCTTTCCAAGAGATTTAGAAGAAGAACTGACAACAGACTCGCATGCAGCCAACCACTAGAAAGCCATAACCCCCTAAACAACAGTTGCTTTGTAGGATAAACCTCTCTTACACTACATTAGTAATTTAGTGGGCATTAATTATAAGGGGCCCATTGCTGTAGTAAATACAGAATTCTACAGGTGGGATTTTTAAAAGTGCTGAGCATTGTCTCAGCTCTTCTTCCATTGAAGTCAGTGGCAAAACTCCATATTGCTTTCAGGCTTCAGGGGAACACAAACATGCCTTCTGATTTTTTTCTTAAATGAGTTAAAAAAGACTGATTAATCTAATGTTCAGATAGCAGTGCTACAAAATAGTGAAGTCTGTTTTAGAAAATATAGCTGGATGTTGATAATGGGCCACTGATTTTAAGCATAACTTTCCACTGAAGTCAGTGGAGATTTCAGTTTAAAAATGAATGGCAAGTATATCTCAATGTAATTAGAATTGGGAAAAGTTGTCATAATTGAATGAAAACTGAGAAACCTCAGACACTGCGTAGTAGAGAGAATCTCCTTAGGAAATCCTTGATGCTCACTGTTCCTGCCAAGCAGGCAACTATGCCTGTAATACTGTTATCCTGAAAGAATGTGCATTAGAAAACAACCAAACTGTGGAAGAGAAGCTGCCAAACAATTTCAGTGGTGTTGAGATGGAACCAGGAAAAAATAATTCACAACTTCCCTTTAGGAGCTGTGATGCCATTGACTCTTCTCTCATTACTGCACACATTGAACAAAAACTCCCAAACCGCACAAAGAATCTTCAGGAGGATGTAGGTGTGGAAGTTAGCAATGCAAGATGCAGTATTATCTTCTGTGCCCTTCACTGGTTGGTTACATGCTAGATCCCCAGGGGACCAAGCTGTAAAGAGCCGTTGCTACCAGTCCATCTTGGAATAAACCTGTGCCACAGAGCCCTTGGAGCCCTAAATTTACAGAGTTGCAATGGTGGCATTTTCACAGGTTCCTGTAGAGTGGGAAAGTATGCCACAGAGGTAGACTGTGGAGTAGGTTTATCCTCTGTGTAGAATGCTGCTCTTTTCATCTCCTTTTAAAGCGTGGAAGGCCTGTTCTGCTCTTCTTTCCTCTGTTCCTCACAGTGGAGGGAAGCATATAGTCCTGTATGCCTACTGTTGTGTTACGTATCTGTCTAATAAAAAAAGCTTATCCTGCATAGCACATCTTTCAAGGTAAGGGGTAGGATTTCAGTGCTTCAAGGAAGAGTTATTTGTTAGGATTGTTGCGCTTCTCTATGGAATCAGGATTTCTGGAGCAGTGGTAGATTCTTTCAGCACTCCTTTATCCCACATCTCGGGTGGAATACTCTGAAATGACCTGCAACTCATCAAAAGCTGGAGTCTTTTGTATTCAGAGCAGTTGTTGATCTTTATCACAGGAGGAAAAAAAAATCTGGCACAGCAGCTTGGACCCAAGAATTCCAGACTGCTCAGTAGTATGTGAACTCTTGTGTGCCTGCTGGAGATTAGGATTTTTTTCAGCCATGGTTTAGGGAAAAATAGAAAGAAAGTAATAACTTTTTATGCTTTCTTTTTTGTTAAGAGTCCTGGAAGAAGCCAGATAAGCAGGTTAACAAGAATGTGCATACTGAAGTTGTCCGATAAACGGTACAATATGTGTGTGAGAGACATCTAGACTGCTGCTTCTCTAAAGGCTAGATCTGGGCAGCAGTTGAAAGATGCTGCTCTCGGGCCATAGGAACTGGGAGTGGGGAACAACTGTTTCACTTTACCACTTCTCTGTGGCTGATTCTGTAGCTCTATTCCTGCTCTGTTATAAATGTCTTGCAAATGTTATAGAAGGAAGACAGAACATAGTGTCCTCAATAGTTGTTGCTTATAAATATGAGGGTGTTATATAAGGGGAAAGATACGTTAGAGTGAAGGGATGGGTGACAGTTTTAGGGCTCTGACACACTGGTTAAACCTATTACTCCTGAGGGCATTCTGCGCCAAAAAATTAAAAATTCTGTGCACAATATTTTAAAATTCTGCAAATTTTATTTGTCAAAATAACACTACATAATCATGCTAGTTTCAATTATTTTGGTAATTTATTTCAAAAATACCTGTCAACAGACACCCACAGCCCCTCCCTTCTAGAGCCCAGTCATGCCCCCCCACCCCAGGACACACACACAAAAATTCCCCCAGGAGTAGAGAGTTAAAAAAAACCCCTATGACAACCCAGTTCCTGTTTCTGTGCCCCCTACTCCCCCAGAGCCCAGCTGGGGGGTCAGACACCCACAACCCTTCCCCCCACAGCCCAGCCACGGGCCCCACAGCCAATACNCCCCCCCCCCCCCCCCCCCCCCCCCCCCCCCCGGGAGCCCAGCCATGGGCCCTCCCTTGCCCGGATAGCTGTACGCCCTCCCCGCCAGAGCCGAGGGATCCAGAGGGAGAAACACCCTGATGCTCGGTCCCAGGCTTGCATGGAGTTTCCTGTGCGCTGCCCTCTCCTTCCCTTGGGGCATGCTGGGAACTGCAGCTGCCAGGAACCCTCTAGCTCCCTCCCCCTCCTCTCGGCAGTGTATTCTATGTGCAAGCTGGGCTCTGCCAGGTACAGCAGCCCCTAGTGGCAACTAACAGCACTACAGCCCATTTCTGTGGGGGAAGGGAAATTCTGCACTCACGTTAATTTCTGCAAAATTCTGCATTGCAGTGGTGCAGAATTCCCCCAAGAGTAACCTATTCCTTGCTGTAATGGTATGAGGATTCTCAGTTTACATATTTCTTGAGGTGAATGAGGAAAAAGGTTCTTTACACTATTACCTAAATCCTTCTGCTGTGAAAAGGGGTAGAAGTAAACAACATTGTACCCCTGTCTGTGCAGTGATGCTCAACTGTGCTCGGCCCTGGCTTTGTTCCAATATTATTGCCTTTTTTAAATTTTTATTGCAAAAAATTTAAGTGTTTTTTTTTAAGTTGAAGTTTTACGTTTAAACTTAGTTTCTGTATCTTAAGTTAATAATAAGCTCCCCATTACAAATTGAGGCCAACTCCAGGCAAGATGCAATATCAACTTGGCACACTGATTTTACTCTAAAGTTCTTGGGTTGATGGCTTCCTTTTTTACTGATTTACTAAGACTTTAGGTATGAAGCTTGGTGTCTCACATGATTGTGCTGAAAACAATAAAATCTAGGATTATGAGGAACTAAGATGCCTAAGAAAATGTTTAGGAGTGATCCACTCATGTGGCTTAGGGCTCAACTCTGATTTTCTTGCTGCTTAAGTCAAGCCTTCACATATGCAATAACCACAGAAACGTGCCAAGAAATGAAAATATTATAATGTGAATCAGAGTTGCTGTGGGAAGCCTACAGTATTTGCTTCATGTTAACAGCTGGACTGTTGTAAGTCTTTTTTCTTTCTCTGTGCTGGAACATTTTTTTTTTTTTTACTTTTATATCTTTGTATATCTGTTCCTGAAATACTAATCTCAGGCTGTATGCTAACTACAAGTTCTCTGTGTTTTTATAGTACCCTATTAATCAGCATCTCTGAACGCCTATGCAATTTCTGCCTTATACAGATGCTGCAACATAGGTGTGTAGGTTTTAGATGACGTAATTTTAATTGATCTTGAGTCGTGGATCTCAACCTTTTCCATACAGGGATCTCCTTTCCCATTTAATTGGACTGCAGTCATGACTACTTTCCCATTTAATAATATGGGAAAGAAAGGGTGGTCATGACCCCCACGACACCCATTCATGACCCCAGCATTGAGAATAACATAGGAATTGCCATATCAGGTGTGGGGAAGGAATTTTTCCCTGATCAGAGTGGCAGTGACCTTGGGGTTTTTTTGCCTCTGCATCAAGGAGTGTGGGTCACTTGCCAGGATTATCTGGTTTTCATTCAATTCCCTGCCACTGCAGGGGCCTTGGGCATTGTTGCACCTCAGTCCCTCCTATTCTCTGCCTGTGGCACATAATAATTTAGTTTCCTGCAGGTTGTAATAGTTTGGTTGTCGGATTTAGTGTGTGGATGGCTGGGGGGTGTTGGTGGCCTGTGATAAAACAGGACATGAGACTAGGTGATCTGGTAGTCCCTTCTGCCTTAAACTCTGTGACTCTATGGCAGTGATCCCTGAAAGACTCATTTACTATGCATTGGTTCTGTTCTTTCAGTTTCTTAAAAGAGTGTGCCTCTTCTTCACTGGGTGCCATATCAGTCTTATAGTATCCTCTTCAACAAATAATGGACTCTAAGTTCTATCAAAGGAAAACTCC
This sequence comes from Platysternon megacephalum, assembly GCA_003942145.1. NCBI lineage: Eukaryota > Metazoa > Chordata > Testudines > Platysternidae > Platysternon > Platysternon megacephalum. The sequence continues at coordinate 8,609,639 of QXTE01000019.1, read as the reverse complement.
CCTCACCCCCTCACCATCCAGTAATCCTAATAGTGTGTAAAAACTACCCTCAACCTACCTCCTCCCCATATGCATGAGTGAAGAGATGACCTGGCAATATGACTAGGGGGTTAACAAATTGAGAATATGTCAAACCAAGTGGGAGAGGAGTTCACAAGTTCAGGGGACTTGTGAGGAAACTCCTTGCCAGCAGCTCTCTTACAAGAGAAACTCTAGTTTGAGTATTTCAGCCGATCTCAACTGTGGCACGAGGAGAGAGGCACTCTCGCAAGAAGCAGACTCCTGAACGCTATAGATCTTTACAGGTATAATCAGTACTTTGAATTCCACCCAGTAGCCAGTGCACTTCCTGTAGTACTGCATCATCTTCAGTTGGAGTGCTCTCAAAATGCAGTCCCATATGGGAGTGCTTTCTGATGGTAACAAAAAGAATAAGTGTAGTAAGGTTAGCATCCAAATGAAATGGCTTCACTTTCCTCACCAAATGCAGATGGAAAAATGTCTTCTGTTCTATAGCTACCACCTTCACATACAGTAGTAGGTTTGGTGTCAACTACACCTTTGCGTTACAAACCATAGTGACATTCTGGCAGATGCACTAGTTCATTCAGGGATGTTATAGAATACTTGCCAGTTCTTCTGGCTCCTTCCCCAACTTACCAACATTATCCCAGTCTCATCAGGATTGAGCCTTTGTTAGTTAGTCCTCATCGATGCCCCTATGTCTAATAGACACTAGATAATCTTTTCCACTGCCACATCAGTGACAGCAGAGTGACATTTGCAATTCCTTGGGTGACCAGTAACACATGGACTGCAGTATGTTCCAGTAGCCCTTCTTGGAGCATGACAAAGGGTATATTCAAAAAAGCACATACTCTTTTTGTTGTTGCCCAGTTGGTGGAGAGGATGTGAAGCCTATCTGTTTCACCCACATCTTAGTTATGCAAGCTAGACACTTGCTACTGTAATGAAGTCACCCAGTTTTATGCAAGGAACATATATAGGCGGGGGTATCAACTCTTTTTGCAGTCATAAAAGGGCCACATGTATTAAATTTGTTGCATAGAATCTTATTGACCAACAAAGCATCAGATTATGTAAAGTCAAATTACATAGATATCCATTAGCAACTCATGTAACAGAGCCCTCAGGCACTCTGCTCCACAGATATTAGCAAAGGATGCCATCAAAGGCCTGGTCCACACTAGGGGGGGGGATCGATCTAAGATACGCAACTTCAGCTACGAGAATAGCGTAGCTGAAGTCGACGTAACTTAGATCGAATTAAAATTACTTACTTCGCGTCCTCGCGGCGCTGGATCGACGGCCGCGGCTCCCCCTTCGACTTTGCTTTCGCCTTTCGCACTGCTGGAGTTGAGCAGCCGACGGGAGAGTGATCGGGGATCGATTTATCGTGTCTACACTACACGCGATAAATCGATCCCCGATAATTTGATCGCTACCCGCCGATCCGGCGGGTAGTGTAGACGTAGCCAAAGTCACATGAGCTTTATGAAAGTACATTTTCTACACATCACTATACCTATGGATAACTCTGAATTTTATCTGTATAGAGGCAGACCACACCGTTGTGCCATGCATTTTAATGACAAATTTAAAACATGTAAGATAGTCATTTCAACAACGTTGAAATTATCAGATTTATTATAGAATGATTAAAATTCCTTTTTGAAGAATTTTTTCCCCTAGCACATTGTATTTTGTATTTTGACAATAGGCTTAATTTTCTAAAGTACGCATCATAGTAGAACACCAAGTAGCAAATTTGGAAAATCGCATTGGCACTTAGTGTGTGTAAAGTGAATGCCAAACTGTGTCCAAATATAGGATTTAGGCGTCCTGTTTGGGTGTCCATTTGTGAAAGTCTCCCCATGAAAGAGGAGAAGACAGAAGAATAAGTTGCTTGCAAGGACGCACTTGTGCAATCCTGCATTACAGAGCACTGGTTTTCTGCAGAATTGGGTCTTATTCATTTGAGGATAAAAGAAACACTTTGAATTTCAGAATGTGCTGGACAGCTAGCTTACATAATGCCATTTAGCAAACATCTACAGTGGTGAGATCTGGGTAGCCCGTGAAAGGTGTGTGCATTTCTGATGAACCATGGAGCCCTGTTGTGTAGGGCAGTGGTCTCCAAACTTTTTTGATCGCGCACCCCTATCAGTAAAAAAATTTTGAGCACGCACGCCATGCCGCACCGGCTCTACCATTTTTGCCAAAGCCAAAAAAAAAAAAAAAGCCGCTCGGACTCCCGCCCGAACTGCTGAAGCAAAAAAAAAAGCCCCTCGGACGACTCCCGCCCGAACTGCCGAAGCAACAAAAAAAGCCCCTCGGACGACTCCCGCCCGAACTGCCGAAGCAACAACAACAACAACAAAAAAGCGCTCCTCCTGCCGCGCACCCCCAAGGATCCTCTTGCGCATCCCGCTTTGGAGACCACTGGTGTAGGGCAGTGGTTCTCAAACTAGGGCCGCCGCTTGTTCAGGGAAAGCCCCTGGCGGGCCGGGCCGGTTTGTTTACCTGCCGCGTCCGCAGGTTCGGACGATCGCAGCTCCCACTTGCCGCGGTTTGCCGCTCCAGGCCAATGGGGGCTGCAGGAAGGGCAGCCAGCACGTCCCTCAGCCAGCGGGAGCTGCGATCGGCCGAACCTCNCCGCCGCTTGTTCAGGGAAAGCCCCTGGCGGGCCGGGCCGGTTTGTTTACCTGCCGCGTCCGCAGGTTCGGACGATCGCAGCTCCCACTTGCCGCGGTTTGCCGCTCCAGGCCAATGGGGGCTGCAGGAAGGGCAGCCAGCACGTCCCTCAGCCAGCGGGAGCTGCGATCGGCCGAACCTCTGGACGCGGCAGGTAAACAAACCGGCCCGGCCTGCCAGGGGCTTTCCCTGAACAAGCGGTGGCCCTAGTTTGAGAACCACTGGTGTAGGGGACACTGGGTGTACTATCACGGGTATGAGTGTAGGGGCTAGGGCAGAGTTGGTGGCTCTGCCACTACATGGATCCACCAGGCAGTCTCCATTCCTATGATGGAATAGCAATTACAGATTGGGGACTGAGAAGTATTCTTCCCTCCAGACCAAAGAGATCCCTAGTGCATAGCTTAGTGGCACTGAGGAGGCGAATTGGGGCTTAATGTACAGAGAAATACATACTGCAATAAGATATATTAGAACACTCCTAATTCTAGGATAGGCATTTTCAAACATTTACATAGTGTGGGCCACATCTTCATAGAATAGGAGTCTCCTGTTCCACTTCTCTGCCCATTCTAGATTGCATGAATCATCTCCCCTACCATTTGTAATCAGTCATATACCTAAGAGAACAGCAGCAGTTGCTTACATGGCAAAGATAATATTAAGAAAGTGTTCAATGTATTTTTCTATCTTTAATCTGATGCATTTTGTGCTTTTTTGGAGAAAAGTTAATGCCACTGTCCTTGTTCTTCATTTCATCTCCTCCCACTTGTTCTGTTCCTCTCCCCCTACTTCCCAATATGTACTACTTTGCTGCCTGGTCCCCTTCTCCTCCTGCACTTGCTTCCCTTTTTGCTTGGCGGCTTTTTTTTTTGAACATGCTGCCCAGCCACCTGGTCATCATCTTCCTCAGCTCTCCTGGGTTTACTGCCTAGCTCCATAGCTGGACAGTTGTCCCTGCTGTTGACTGGCAGCTCTACTCCTGTTTGTGGCACGGACTCTCGCAGTTCCCATCTTTTCCTCCTCAATCTCTAGAGGCTGTCACTAATAGGCACATCTACGCTGACTCCTCTGTTGTGAAGAGCTTGCATATTTGCAGGAGCAGGTGGAGATGAGGATGAACCAGTGATCTGTTACTGGTGGCTCTCTGAAGACAATCAGCAAGTGCTCTGCAGACCATAGCATGAGAATCTCTCTCTTAGGATGAGTTTTGCCCAGTATTTTATTCTGTTTCATCATAAGGTTGTTTAGAAGTCCAAACTGCCCTATCTGGTTAGAACAAGACCATTACTGTGAGTTTCTTTGACATATATTTGATGAATCTCGAAATAAAGATGAGAAGCACTGTTTTAGGGGAAGCTGTTATGTTACATCATTTCAGCATTAGCAAATTACAAAATTTTACTTTTAAAGAAAAGTTGTGTTTTTCTTTGTGAATTGGTAGACACTATTCATTGCTGAATGTACTGGGGCAAACTCTGAATTGGGCTTATCTCCCCTTGGCTTTGCATCTTCAGATGCATAGTTGAGGCTATCCATAGCGTGTTCAAGATTTTTGAATGAAGACAGAAGGAACCTGCAGTGTACTGATTATTATAAATGAGCAATTTTATGCGATTTTTCCTCGTGTGTTGCACTGAAGGGGGAACATTTCAGTGCATAAGCACAGAACACTGAAATGGAAGAAATCAACAACTAATATGTGTGCCTTAGCCAACCAGAAAAATAAAGTGAAGAGTCAAAAAACTGCTGGGGAGACTGACAAGTATATTGAAGAGCGATTAGTCTGAGCATTGCCAGCTGTGACATATGGAACAAATATGGGAACTCATCTAGAAGAGAGGATTAAAAGCTAGGAGTTGGACACTAAAGACTGGAATGCTTGATGTTTTGAACACACAATACAAGAAACAAAAGTAGGAAAACAAATCAAGTGGAAAGGCATTTTTGGAAACTGAAGAAGCTAAAGTGGCAACTGGCTAATAAAACTGGAAGAGAAGAATACAGATTCATAGATTCCTGGCAAGAAGGTACCACTGTGACCATCTAATATGAGCTCCTGTACAACACACACTGTAGAACTTCCCCCAAAATAATTCCTAGAGCATATATCTTTTGAAAAACATTCTAATTTGCCAGCAATGGAAAATCCACCATGACCCTTGGTAAATTGTTCCAGTGATTGATTACCTGCCTTCTTCTTCTTCAACGCTTAACTGAACAGTCGGCCATAGCAATTGTTCGCCATTTGGTCCATTCCTGTGTGGCCGCAAAGGCTTGACAGGCCAAACATCCAATATCAGAACAGACTTGATGCACCCATGTAATAGGGGGCCTTAATTACCCTCTCTGTTTAAAAAATTATACCTTATTTCCAGTCTGAATTTGTCTAGCTTCAACTTCTAGTCATTGGATCGTGTTGTACCTTTCTCTGCTAGATCAAATATTTGTACCCTTGTTAGGTACTTATTGACTGTATTCAAGTCAATCCTTAACCTTCTTTGTGTTAAGTTAAATAATTTGAATTCCTTGAGTCTATCCCATAAGGCATGTTTTCTGATCTTTTACTCATTCTTTTGGCTCTTCTCTGAACCTTCTCCTATCAATATTCTTTTTGAATTGTGGAGACCAGAACTGGACACAGTATTCAAGCAGCAGTCACAGCAGTGCCAATTGCAGTGGTAAAATAATCTCTTTGCTCCTACTCAAGATTCCTTCGTTTATGCATCCCAGGATTGTGTTAGCCCTGTTGGCCACAGTGTATACTGGGAGATCATGGTCAGCTGATTATCCACCATTACCCCAAAACTGTTTTCAGAGTCACTGCTTTCCAGTCACCCATACTGCAAGTATAGCCAGCATTCTTAGTTACTAGATGTATACATTTAGCCATATTAAAAAACATTATTTGCTTGTGCCCAGCTTACCAAGGAGTCCAGATTGCTCTGTTACCAGTTACCCGTCCTAATCATTATAGGCCACTCCCCCAATTTATCTGGAAACTCAATGATGATTTTATGATTTCTTCCAGGTCATTGATAAAAGTGTTAAATAGCATAGAAGCCAAGAACCAATCCCTGAGAGACCTACTAGAAACACATCCATTTAATGATGATGATTCCCTTTTACAGTTACATTTTGAGACCTATCAGTTAGCTTTTTTATCCATTTAATATGTTCCATGTAGATTTTATATCATTCTAGGTTGTTGTTTTTTTAAATGAAGATGTCATGTGGTACCAAGTCAGATGCCTTAGTATAAGAATATTACATCAACACTGTTACCTTTATCAACCAAACTTGTAATCTCATCAAAAATATATCAAGTTAGATCCTATCAAACTATTTTCCATAAACCCATTTTGATTTGCATTAATTATATTATCTCCTTTAAATTTTTACTGCGAGTCCCATATCAGCTGGTCTATTATCTTGCCCAGGATCGGTATCAGACTGACAGACCTATAATGGTCGCACCAATTACCCTTTTTAAATATTGGTACAATATTAGCTTTCTTCCAGTTTTCTGGAACTTTTCCAGTGTTCCAAGATTTACTGAAACTCAACATTAATGGTCCAGCAAGCTCCTCAGCCAGCTCTTTTAAAACTCTTGAATTCAAATTGGACCAGCTGATTTAGACATGTCTAACTTTAATAGCTGCTGTTTAACATCCTCCCTAGATACTAGTGAAATGGAAAGAGTTTTATCATGTGATATCTTTTTTCCTCAAATATAGAACAGATATTCATTGAACACTTCTGCCTTTTCTGGATTATTATTGATAATTTCTTCCCATTTCCATCTAGTAATGGACCATTACCATTGTTAGGATTCTTTTGGTTCCTAATATACTTAAACTCCTTCTTATCGTCTTTAACTCCGCTGACCATAGATTTATCTTTTTGTCCCTTTGTTTCCCTTATCAGTGTATTATAGTTCCTAGCTTCTGATTCATATTACTATCAACTTCCCCTTTTTTCCATTTGTTATTTTTTATTTTATAGCTGCCCTCACTTCCCCTCTAACTAGGTTCACTTTTTAACCAATATGANATTTTTTTGGGGGGGGGGGGGGGGTGTCATCTAATAAAGTGTTCTTAAACAATTCCCAATTATCATTCACGTTTTTCTTTTTAAAATTTTTCTCCTATGTGATCTGGCTCATAATTGTTTTTTTCAGCTCTGTGAAATTGGCCCTTTTAAAACATGGAAAATTTAGATCACTTATAATGGAATGGAGACCCATGGAGAGTAAGTAGAGCAAGGGCTGCCAACTACAAAGAAGGATGGACTCAGAACAGAGATGTAGGACATGGCCTGACCATGGTTATCATGCAGTAGACAGAATGAGGCTGTGAGATGTATACAGCATTTTTTACCAAGAGCATTATGACAGTACTGTTATTCCAGCCTGATTGTGGTGAAGCCTTTACTGATGTTTCTGTAACAAAGGTATGTTTCAGGGGGTTATATTATACACAACTGTCAAGTCATACAAAAAAAATCTAAAAGAAGATCCCCACCTTTCTTCCACTTGAATAACTGCTTTCAAAATGACAACAGTAACAACAAATCTTAGGGCTCTTCCTTTCCTTTTGCACTGTGACAGTACTGGGGATTAAGAGTTCTTGCTTCAATTTTGACTGCTTAATGATTTACTCATCCCTGATTGTCTCCTTTTGTACCCTCCACTGCATACATTTTGTCTTGGGTTGACACACAAAACCCATGTAAAGAACGAGCTCATGAGGCAGCAGTCACAAATAGTAAAATACCATATACCTCAGCATCACATGGATGCCGTGAGATTAATTCATTGATAGGTGAAACTCACTCCTGTTCAGAAGGCCAACAAAAGCCTCCAGTTCCATAGGGGGATCTTCATGGGGGTGAATTTCACCTTAACATTTATAAAGCATTTTAAGATTCTTCAGTGGAAGATGCCATAATAGTGCAGGGCATTATGTGTATTTTGAAATCAATACAGTTTTGTCAGGTCTCCAAGAACAACACAGTTGTCAAACCAAATAATAATACTAGCACTTGATGCTTACATGGTGCCTTCCATTTGAGGATCTCGAAAGCACCAACACGAACATTAACTGATTACAATACCAGTGTGATGGACATTAATTATCCTCATTTTACAGATGCATAGAGATATTAAGTAATTTGGCATACAGTGAATCAAAGCTTAAACTAGAACCTAAATGTCACTGCTTGGGCTGACGCTTTAATCAGTAAACATTGTACTGCTCTGAAATCAGAGAGTTTTATCAGAGCAGGAACTGCTTTAGGATTTGTGCCTAAACACCTTTACTTCTCCCTCTTCCACTTTGCAAAAAAGTTCAGAATTTTCTATAGGAAAGTTTCTTTAAAAAATTCTTTGATAATGTCATTAAGGTGTATCTATTTCCATTATTATTATTAAGTAATAATCTTAAAAAAGTGACCTCACAAAATAATAGAAATGTTACTCTGGTTTTAATATGCATATGATGTTGAATGAATGAATAGGGCCAAATTTACCCATGACTTACATGGTGATGTAAATTACAGTTTGAGTGTTTTTTTATCAAACAGGTATGTGTGTAGGTGATAAAGTAGTGATCTTTTAAACTATTTGACATTCAGTCTGTGTGCAGAATGAGTGATTTATATGTTAAAGGAGCAGTAGGAGGATGTAACAGGAAAAGTAACTAACAGGAGAAAGTAAGATAAAGCAGGCTTGTTCTCCATCCCTTAATTTATGGTATGCTCTCTTGTTAAATCAGACTTCCTTTAGTCTCTAAAATTTTCCTTGCGGACACTGAAGTATACCAAGTCCTTGGTCGGTTAGCCCCAAAAGCAGCAAGTCACAATCAGCAGTGCATTTTCAAAGAATTACTGAAGGTGCGTTTCCACTACGTGTCCTCAGTCACCAAGAAATGTAATAATCTTCTTTAAATAGTCTTTCTGGAGTAATTTTTGGCTGTTGCAGGGCCGAAGTCTAGATATTGATGCACATGTTTGGAAAAGAGCAGGAGCACAGTATGGGTGTTAGTCATTCCAATTCCTTCTCCTTAAGGACATCCTAGAGCCAGCACTCTGTTGGATCTCCACCAGTGACATTGTGAAAGGGCATAACACGATGTGAAGGCAGAGGGAAATAGGGTTGGTGTATATATATGGCACACATACACATTGGCACCTTTGGGGTCACACAGAGAATCTGATACAATTTAAGAGAAACTGATAACTTTCTGTAGTTTTTACCCAGCAGCTTACAGAATTTCGCCCAGAATTATTTTCCTTCTGTGGAAGGTCCTAAAAGCATTACCAAAGAGATCTCAATTCTTTAAAAACCTGTATCTTACTATAGAACCCTAACAATTTCATTCTTGTTAAATTCTATAGAACTTTCCATAAGGTGAGAGCTTGGCTGGAGAAGTGTCTATAAATCATGAGAGGTGCCTTCGATCAGGATGTGACCCTAATTGTTCTTACTTATAGAATCATAGAATCATAGAATCTCAGGGTTGGAAGGGACCTCAGGAGGTCATCTAGTCCAACCCCCTGCTCAAAGCAGGACCAAACCCAACTAAATCAGCCCAGCCAGGGCTTTGTCAAGCCTGATACTTATATCACAGTAGTGTCTGTGGACCAACTGAGAAGGTGCTAAAGGGTGTATCAAATGGCCAATCAGTACAGGATAGGGGACCAGAATAAAAACTAAAAAGCAGTCTGATGTTATGAGCAATAGCTGCTGAGATTGCATCTTGCTCTTTGCTCCTGCTAGCTTGAGACTTTCTCTAGATCCCAGGGCTGCCTGCTCCCCGGAATTTTTCTTCCCCAAGCCCACATGGCTAGGGGGAAGAGAGGTGCACCACATAGCATGTGATGAATGATGCTATAGGCTTTCATTTGCAGGAAATTCATGTACACAGTTGCTTTAGCCAAATGCCAATAAAGCCATATTACTGTTATGGCTATCATATCCTTTGGTGTCTCCATTCTTTCGCTGCTCCCCCCACCCCCCCACAAAAGAACACAGTTGGAGTGATTAATGGAACATCATCTTCTACACAAAGTGATACATACAATATATTAGGTACTCTAGGGGCAGATTCTGCTTTCCTCCAAATTTACACTCACTTCAGTGGAGTTCCTTGGATTTACAGTGGTGTAACTGAGAACAGAATCTGTCTCTTCTGTCTCCGAGGCAAGACTTCCAGAAGTTCAATTTCAGTGTTGTACTAATGAAACGTGTCACATGAATATCATGCGATGGCATGGTAAACTTCTCTCCTTAATACAACATAAATGTATACATTTATGTTCTGACAGGTGTATCAGCCAAGGTTAACAATTTGGGTCAGCCAGGAACTCTTCCCAACTAGCCAAGGGGATGGAGGATTTCCTGAGGTAAGGCTATTTCCATAATTGTCCTTTACTCATTTTTTCTCATATAAAGATGCACAATTTACTAAGCTTGCAAGCTCTATACAAATATGGGATTGTGAAAGTTCATTAGTAAGGCTATGTTTATGTCACAGAAGCTATGACTTCCCGAGACTTCCCTGACATTTTCTGCATCAGCCCCTGGGTGTGCGGGACTGGAGCTGGCAGCCAGTGGGGCCCCGGCAGGGTTCCAACCACAGGCGACAGCCATCTCAACCAGCAGGTTTCCAGCAACAGGTCACAGCCTCCTCAGGGTCACCCTGCAGGTTTCCAGTGGGGTCGGGGGGAGGGTGAGACAGGGAGAGAACCCTGCAGCTCCCAGCCACCACGTGGCAGGGGAAACCATGGAGCCGCAGCAGCAAAAGTCACAGACAGATCATGGCTTCCGTGAATTTTTGTTTATTGCCCCATGACCTGTGCATGACTTTTACTAAAAATAACCATGACAAAATCTTAGCCTTATTCATTAGGTTTAATTTAAGATGATTTAAACCAGCGGTCCCCAACCTTTTTTGTCTGGTGGGCGCCAGACGATGAGCCACGGAGGACCGTGGCGGCAGATGAGCATCCACCGAAATGCCGCCGACAAGCGGCGTCATCCAGAGGCAATGCCGACAAGCAGCGGCATTTCGGCGGATGCTCATCCGCTGGCCAGTATGTGGGCGCACTTAGACGCCCTGGCAGGCGCCATGGCGCCCACGGGCACCGCGTTGAGGGCCCCTGATTTAAACCAAAGGTTCTCAATCAGGGTGGGATGGGGCATAGTGGTAGCATGCAAAAAGCATTCTAATAATTCAGTAGCTATAATAAAATTGCAGGGGAGGAGGGTCCAAATGCCAGGTTGCAATGCCACTCACTCAGATTTGGCCCTCCATCATGACAGAAGGGCAGCCAGGCCAAATTTGAGTGAGTAGTGTTGCAACCTGGCACATGGGGTCACAACATCACTCAAATTTGGCTCTCTCACTATTGGAGGGGGTGGGGCTCCATGGAAAAAAATAACACTAAGGTGGGGGATGATTCAAAAAAGGTTGCGCAACGTGGCTTAAGCTGTTGCCAACTCTTACAGTTTTATCGTGAGTCATGATATTCAGTGTTTTTCTTAAAGCCCCAACTCTGAGTCAGGTAATTACATGAGAATCTCAGCTTTCATTTAAAAATAAAAAAGTTTTACCCATCATCGTTGCAGAGAATAACTTGAAAACCAGAAGGCAAGTAAAAAGAACCCAAAATTTATTAAAGTCTCATGTTTTTTAAGCTAGTCTCATGAGGTATTTTTAATGCTTGGTGTTGGTAATGTTGGAATAGCAAATTATTAAAAGAAAGATTCAACTATCTGAAGTGGTTATAAACTATAATAAAAGAGGAGAAAATTTCTTTCTGCATCTGTCAGGGTTTTGCACTCATGTCTTACCTGCCTTAAATGAAAGTTGCATAGTTTGACTAAAGTTGTGTTTGAGAATCAGTAAGTATGTTAACACAAATGCAGAAAGTGTGGTATATCTGGCAGGATTTAAGTGATTTTACTCAGTTACTGGTGTGGTAAACCCATAATTGGATAAGAAATTTGAGTAGCAAAATGAAACAGTTATTCAAAAACCAGAGAACATATTTGTTTCATTTCCATATCCTTGTTTGCTAATGACTCAAAATCTGGCAGTAAAGTTGGCAAGTAAGCAAAATTGAAAACTGTTTAGATTTTGTTTGTCACTATCTAGACTGAGAATTCCTGTGAACAAAACTCTGCTGTCCCATCTGGATAATAGCACAATTTCCATATTTTTTTAAGGAAAGTGTAAGATTCATTAGACTTCCCTTCAACTTACAAGATTTGCAGACTGTCCTTATGTGTGAGCTTGCATCTTTTTAAATTAAGATATGTGGCAGTGAGCTAGTACAGGGACAGACGTTACCATTACTGGCACTCAAAATACTGTCAAAAGTTCATCAAGCAGGCCAGTAGCAATGCTAGGTTAAGATGGAGTTGGTACGTGAAGATCTACTTTTTCATAACTTGGCCACATTTACATTAAATGAATTTATGCAGTGTTGCCGTAGCCAGGTCAGTGCCAGGATATTGGAGAGACAAGGTGGGTGAAATAATATCTGTTTAAGCTTGAAGACCTGTCTCTCTCACTAACAGAAGTTTGTCCAATTAAAAAGATATTACCTCACCCACCTTGTCTCTCAATGAAATGAATTTAGTAGTTTCATAATCTCTAATAGAAAGCCGTTGCAGATCACACAACTGTTGTGCTCATACTGTCTTAGTTGGCAATCTTTGTTGTGAACGCTATTGTCCCGAACCTCTATTCACATTTATACAAGTTGGTCCTGCAGCACAAGGTTGAAACAATCCTTTCATTGCCTCTGGACTTGTGAATAACTGGAGTTCTTTTTCGGTGCCTGCAATCTGGAAACATAGCCTTAAAAAAGTTACCAAAATTGCTTACGGTTTTGGAGATAGCCAGAACTATTACATTTTATTTATTTTCCATCTTAACTCTATTGTGTCCCTGCTTTTCCAGTGGGGTGCATTTGCACTAGCTTTATCTAGAGGTTCAAAAGATATTTTTGTATACTTGGGGTGATCAATATTTAGAACTATCTCCAAGTTTGTTTTGATAATAAAGTCTCAAAACTAAAGTGAATATTGATATGTACAGCCTGTCTTCCTGCACAGTATGAGATTCAAAAGAAACAAAGTGTGTTTGGAATCTAATTCTTGAATCAGGTTTATAAAGTTAGTCAGAGTCATCTTCAATTTAACAGCTTTATGAACTCTTTACTAATCCCAAACAGCCTGAAATAATGAAAGAATAATAATAAAGTGAACAGATTTTTGAACTCATAATTGCAGATAAAAAGACCCTTTCTTTCTCATGGAAGTAGCAAGTATACAGGGCTATATTCAATAGAGAGGATGTATTTCCAGACCCAGAAGGGTCACATGGGATTTTCTATTTTATGATTATATGGCAGCTTTTCAGGACTGAGATTGTTTTCACAGCTGAAAAGGAACTGCCCAACACAAAGCTTCTGGAAACATGCCCAGATCTTTGGTCTCGGTGTGTGTTTGCATGTGTACGTTTCTAGTTTTTCCCCCGTATCTTGTAATGATACATAAGTAACAAATTAGTCAACAAAAAAGGCAAAAATATTAGTGCAGTTGGGGTTTCTGTTAAGTGGAAGAGAGTGTGTGTTTAGTCACTGGAGCTCAACAAGCCCGCTTAATTCTGAAGTTCTTTCCTATGATGAGATATCTGGTTCTGTGGATGAGGGGAAAGCAGTGGACATGTTATTCCTTGACTTTAGCAAAGCTTTTGATACGATCTCCCATAGTATTCTTGCCAGCAAGTTAAAGAAGTATGGGCTGGATGAATGGACTATAAGGTAGATAGAAAGCTGGCTAGATTGTCGGGCTCAACGGGTAGTGATCAACGGCTCCATGTCTAGTTGGCAGCCGGTTTCAAGCGGAGTGCCCCAAGGGTTGGTCCTGGGGCCGGTTTTGTTCAATATCTTCATTAATGATCTGGAGGATGGCGTGGATTGCACCCTCAGCAAGTTTGCAGATGACACTAAAGTGGGAGGAGACACTAAGATGGAGGGTAGGGATAGGATACAGAGGGACCTAGACAAATTAGAGGATTGGGCCAAAAGAAATCTGATGAGGTTCAACAAGGACAAGTGCAGAGTCCTGCACTTAGGACGGAAGAATCCCATGCACTGCTACAGACTAGGGACCGAGTGGCTAGGCAGCAGTTCTGCAGAAAAGGACGAGAAGCGGAATATGAGTCAACAGTGTGCCCTTGTTGCCAAGAAGGCTAACGGCATTTTGGACTGTATAAGTAGGGGCATTGCCAGCAGATCGAGGGATGTGATCATTCCCCTCTATTCGGCACTGGTGCCTCATCTGGAGTACTGTGTCCAGTTTTGGGCCCCACACTACAACATTGGAAACATTGGAAAGAGTCCAGCAGAGGGCAACAAAAATTATTAGGGGGCTGGAGCACATGACTTACGAGGAGAGGATTGTTTAGTCTGCAGAAGAGAAGAATGAGGGGGGATTTAATAGCTGCTTTCAACTACCTGAAAGGGGGTTCCAAAGAGGATGGATCTAGATTGTTCTCAGTGGTACCAGATGACAGAACAAGGAGTAATGGTCTCAAGTTGCAGTGGGGGAGGTTTAGGTTGGATATTAGGAAAAACTTTTTCACTAGGAGGGTGGTGAAGCACTGGAATGGGTTACCTAGGGAGGTGGTGGAATCTCCACCCTTAGAGGTTTTTAAGGTCAGGCTTGATGAAGTCCTGGCTGGGATGATTTAGTTGGGGATTGGTCCTGCTTTGAGCAGGGGGTTGGACTAGATGACCTCCTGAGGTCCCTTCCAACCCTGATATTCCTAGGCAAAACTCCCATTTCTGGTCCAGGAAGGACAGGGTAAAATTCTCCTTTCTCTGCCAAGCCCAGGTAGCCAGTCTTGGGTCAGAGATTGTTCCATGAGGTCTTGGGGAAGGGGAGGCTGGAGATTGGCTGCATTGCTGTTCCCAGCACATGCCCTAACAGAAGCCTTTGATCAATACATATCCCCCCCTTACACCTAGTTATATCCACTTCACCACCCTCTAGGGTTGCCAACTTTCTAATTGCACCAAACTGAACACCCTTGCCCTGCCCCCTTCCCCGCCCCCACTCAATCCATCCCCCCTCCCTCCATCGCTTGCTCTCCCCTACCCTCACTCACTTTCACCAGGCTGGGGCAGTGGAGTTGGGGTGCAGGAGGTGGTGTGGAGTGTGGGCCCCAGGAGGGGATTAGGATGCGGGAGGGGGCTCAGGGCTGGGATGCTGGAGAGAGTTTGGGTGTGGGAGGGGGTAAAGGGTATGGGCTCCGGGAGGGTGTTTGGGTGCGGGAGGGGGTTCTGACATAGGACAGGTGGTTGGGGTGCAAGAGGGGGTGCGGGCTCTGGCTGGGCAGCGCTTACCTCAGGTGGCTCCTGGAAGTGGCCCGCATGTCCGGCTCCTAGGCAGAGGGGCCAGGGGGCTCCTCGTGCTGCTCTGTCTGCAGGTGTCACCCCTGCAGCTCCCATTGGCTGTGGCTCCTGGCCAATGGGAGCTGTGGAGCCGGTGCTCGGGGCGGGGGCAGCGCACAGAGCCCCTGTGGCCACCCCTGCGCCTAGCAGTAGGCCACTTCCAGGAGCCATGTGGAGCCAGGGCAGGGAGGGAGTCTGGCTTAGCCCTGCTGAGCTGCCAACTGGACTTTTAGTGGCCCAGTCAGCTGTCCCCCCATACCTCCAAGGAGATAAGCACCATGGCACACAGATGGTGCTGTTGCTGAGCAAGGATTTCTCAATAATGGCATTTCCTACAGCTATAGAACAGAGGACAATATTTGCCTGAGTAAGGACTTCAAGGACTGTGATTATAGGACTAAATACTGCTCCTGGATGTTTATGCACAGAGGCCAATGGGAGCTGCATGTACCTGAAAGCAGAACTTAGCCTGTAGCTAGGTCAGTCTGGACAGAGATAGTAGGAAAATCACAGAATAGATAACTTCAGCACAGCTAGATACATGTAATATGAAAAACCTGATATAAATTATGGCTTTATTGGCTTTGAAGCCAGAAAAAAATCCTCTTATTGTCATTTTTTGATAATCAAACTCGTGTGTATATTCAGTTGCTGGAGTTATGTCTTAATTC
The DNA here is from genome assembly GCA_003942145.1 of Platysternon megacephalum. Lineage (NCBI taxonomy): Eukaryota > Metazoa > Chordata > Testudines > Platysternidae > Platysternon > Platysternon megacephalum. The sequence continues at coordinate 8,593,785 of QXTE01000019.1, read as the reverse complement.
AGGAGTTTACAATTTTATTGTCAAAAAGACTGAACTCAAAGAAGTCACTATATTAGAATGGGACTCAGATTTCTTAAGTAAACTTTTAAGAGAATAATATAATCTTTTTCTTTTAAACTGATCAGTGTGCTTCTCCTAATTGATATGGCTCAATTGTGTTTTCAAAAAAGGCAAAGCAAATCACAGATTTTTAAAGTCATTTCTAACAACCATTAACATTCTGCCCACAAATGTCATGTTACTAATTTTACAGGATTTCCATTTTAAGGCCCCATTTGGCAGTCCATCACTATTCAGCAAAATGTTTAATTACATGCTTAACTTTAAGCACATGCTTAAATGCTTTAGTATTTGGGGCCTAATTATTGGGATGTTTAAAGATTTGGGATGTGGTTAATGAAAGTCAGCTTAGCTGGTTCACTAATACTGCACCATGTTGTTAGCACAGACTCAGTGTCAGTATGGTATATTGCCATTCTCTGGGCCTGTTGGAGAAGGGTAAATGTTTTTTTCAGTAAAGTATTACAGGAAAAGCATTCATTAGTAAGTACCAGCTGTCTAAAAAAAACCTATTTTAAAAGGTACATTACACTAACTTTGTGATCTTTTATAATTCACACAGGTTTTCTGTGCACCAAACTACATGTAGCATAAAATGGAGCCTGGGGTTAAAAAAAATTGGTGGACAAACTCATTAATGTTAATCTTCTGTGCTCCCAGTTTATGGGTTTCAACAAGTATCTGCACAGTGGTGTAAGGAAGCAATCTACCTGAGATGTATTTGGTGTAAACATTATGAGTTAGATTTCCACAGTCGCCTCAATCCAGTCTGTAAATGTATGCCCACAAATTTCAAATGCATCATTGTTTGCACACACACACAGCCTGCATTTGGGTGTGTATGTGAGAGAGAAAAATCAGGTATTTAGCCATCTGGCAACCATATTTAATTATGCAAGTGTCTCTTTGTGTGCCAACAGCATGTGCAAGATGTGCACATGCAGATTTAGGCCTAGATTGCCCTCAGCTTTTGCATAGGTGCATTTGCAGACTCATCTTCCCATCTCTTTATTTCCACCTACACAAGGCTGGTTTGCAGTCTCTGCAGTTGGGAAAGCAAAGGGACTTCTCCTTACTAGGCCTCCAGGGCCAAACACTCCCCCAGAGATGGACAGGGAGGAGAGAGACCCTTCGTGCAACCAGCCCACAGAATTAGCTGGCTGTGTTGGGGTCAGGGAGCAGATTGCACCATTTTGAAGGATAACATAGTGTAGTGTGTGCACTTCCTGGGCATTGTGAGGAGTCGAAGGAAGGATTATGGCTCCTAAAGCACAACCCCTCCCCAAGCTCCTCCTGGGATGGATTGATTCTGCACTAGCTCCAACCTGTATGGGCCAAGGACTGAATTCCACCACCTGGCTTTTAGAGATGTTTTTTGTTAACTTAGTCTTATGAGTCTGCAGGACACACTGGCCCAGCTAAAAATAAAACAAAGACATAAAAATTCCAACTAAAAGCTTCAAGGCTTCTGGAGTTGTTTAAACAATCCTTTTCCTTCTATGGAACTGATATTTATATTTGAGTAGACTGTGTTTAATATGTTAACCACATTTACAAGGCTATACAAGTCCAAGGATGTGAGGGGGCGATGGGGTTGGGGGGAGAGAAATGCATTTAACAACTTTCGTAGAAGCAGAGCTAACTATTTTTCTTTCCCCCCGTGCAGGGAAATCTTACTATCCCAAAGGAAGTTAATCGCAAGAAGAACAATGAGACTGAAGCTGCATTCCTGACTCCAGCAAATGGCTGTGGATATCATTTCACTGAAATCAATTACCTCTACCCTTTTTAATCATAATTCCTCCATTTGTATTACATATGGTATTGATGAGGTCATGGTGTCATATATCGGGAATTGTTTCTGTGTAAATCATCAAGTATAAGAAGAAACTATGGGACTCTGAGCCTTGCTTTAGAGAATTACAGTGGATAAATGTGTATCATATAAACAGTTTTTAACATTCTGACAAGTAAAAACTCTCAGAATTTCACACTGTGAATCCATGTTTACCAACATTACAGGTGGGCCTTCAGGCCTGGTTCTGCCACAACGTCTTCCACTACTCAAACTCCACCGCTGACATGCAACCGGTAAACTGCTGCCTCTCCATTTCCACCATTCCTAACTGCTTCTTGCAGAGGCTGAGAGTCCCTCTTTTTTTCCCCCATTTAGATGTAACAAGCCTAGTAGTTTATTTTCATCAATTGTCTGTATATCTCTATATTTTATCCATGTACTCTTTTGATGTATAGAAGTAGTATGAAACTCATGGTTTCCTTGTGGTAAGTGATTGAGATGCTGCCACGGGATTTGAGACACTGATGAATGGTGCTATTTTGGACTTTAAACATGCTCCTTGGCAAGGTAGCTCTGATGGAGTTATTTTTTATTTCCATGTTCTGAGAAGGTGTTGGTACTTTGTTTTCCTGAATGTTGTTCTTTAGATGGGACTGACTTGTTTCCTTGTGTCTTCAGTGTGGCTTTCTTATTCAGTGTTGTAGGGTGAGTAACTACTCAGAGTAAAAGTGAGGGACTGATTCCAGATCAGGGTACACTCACAGACATGCAACTGTAGTGGGAGCAATCACAAAACTGTAATTTAAGTAAGTCTCCTTTCTGTATCCTGTCCACATAACTTAGAAAAAGATGAGCAATAATTTTTCAATAGTCTTTGGAAGTCTCTTATACTTTTGGGGGTGGGGTAGGGAAGGCTTTTTTGAAGAAAAAAAAAAAGGGGGGGGGGGCAAGTTTTTTTAATCCTCATAAAATAGGTGATGTGGTAGGGATGAAACAGTGATTTTTTTCCTTAAAACTTCAAAAGGAGACACTTATAAAAGGCAAAGAGTATATTTAGGTATCATCAAAGTGTAGATTTTACATTTTTGTTCTTGCTCCCAGGGAATTTAGAAAAAACAAAAGAAAAAAACCCCAGTACCATCTACTCATGGAATGTTGTTGTGTTAGACACAGTCTGAAAGCCCACCTTAATTTTTTTATATAACTCTGTCTTTTAGCTCTTCCTTTTACAGGGCAGGCCTTGTTCTGAACTGTTTTACCTTTTGACTGTTAAATACCAATGCATGCACTACACTGCTTAGGGTCGTCCTCCTTCCCCCCGCCCATTCCCTTTCTTGTAAGTTTTCTTTTCCAATAGATTAGATGCATCAACTGTGCTGTATATAGAGCAAGAAACAGTACTCAGCAGTTGTGGCATTTATGTATAGTTGCAATTGTGTACTGTTGAAAATGCAGGCTTTTGTAACAGTGTGATCTATAATAATGCACTGCAAGTACCCAATGTATTTTAGCTATTTTAGTAGGATTTGCTCAATAAATATGCAAGCTGTAAGGGTAACCATATTGTCTCTGTGTTTCTTTACCATAAGGGGAGAACTACATTCTTGTTTTTTGTACCAGTCTTCTAAGTGGCAATAAGGCTGCTTATTTCAGACATTTCTAGAGGTGTGACAATTCCATTAGAATCGTTGTCTGCTATACTGTGACTATTATTACATAGTGTAACAGATGTTGGGCATGCCCAATATAAGCTTCTCAGCTATGCCACTTATTTAGCTTAGTACATTGCACGGGCAAATGTGTAGACAGAGCAACACAAAATTCATGTTGATTTAAAAAAAAACTTAATATGTTTATCATTCACAGTCCTGAACAAACCATTAGGTTAACCTGAAGTAGAATATACTATTCTCTTATAGGTCAAATATTCACTATTATTGGAAATGAAACATTCAACCTCATTTATATTCTACTATAGCATGTTATAGAAAGGATGTATCTGCCATGCTTTGGATAATTGCGGCACTGTACTTCTCCTTTATTCATGACAGATTGGATGAGATGGGATTCTGATTGTTATTTTTAACAAAAACTGGAAACTATAAGCATGGGCTCATGTGTACAGCAAGCACAATATGTTCATTTCACATCAATAGAAGTCATTACAGTTACTGAACAGAGATGTTGCTGAATTAAACCCAAAACATTCTAAGTTTTGACTGGACTTTCTCTGCCCTGTGCTAATTGGCTGTTTGCGCCAACCTTCCCCGTCCCTCAAGTCTCTTCACCTCTTCTCCACCCTTCCCCCTTTCCCGTCATCTTATGCCTGCCTAACTAAACGTGACTCCCTCTCCCCAAAAGCATGGAACTAACATGCCATTTGCTGCCATCACATTGCTCACTCTGCCTGTGTGTTAGACCCCCTTCCCCACTCTGTGTTTGTCTTGTCTATTTAGATCACAAGCTTTTTGGGACAGGGACTGTTTTTCTTCAGCCCAGTGGGGTCCTGACCCATGACTGGGGTTCCTAATACAAATGCTGTTTTTTCCTTGGGTTTATAAAAAACAGCCTTTAGAAAGTCACTAGATCCAATTCTTGATAAAAAAGGTTCTTCCGCAGCAGCAGTTTGGGGGTGGGGAGGTAGAAATTAAGTTATACACTAAATAAAGTGTATTAGTTTCAGATGCTTTTGTCACTGAACCAAGGAACAGATGAATTAAAAAAACCAAATGGAGCTACAAGCTAAGGAGCTGTCCCTTGGTAATTTCTACTCACTGAGCCAAGTTCATCCCTGGTATCATTCCATTCAGTATAATTTGTTATTCCCTCTTGGTGGAATGATGCCAGAGATTAATTTGGCCCAGTGTCTTTGACTGTTTTATAAAACAAACAACCCTCCCCCCCACACACACAACACACCTACACAGTTATTGACCCCACATTCACCCAAGAGCTAGCTTGATTGAAGTCAATGGACTGTGATGGGTTTGGGATGAAGTTGGCCTACTCTGTTTTAGAAAGTGACTATATTGGGTGTTTGGTGACTCTTCATCAATGTTAAAAGGATGATGATTGATTTAGTGTGTGTGTGGGCAGCACCTGCAGGAATCACATGCCAGTAAGAGCAGCACTGAAGGCTATCATGTCAATAATCTTTATAATAAAAGAATGAAGAATCTGTGGATAATATTTTTCAATAGGCTGCAAGACAATAGAACAGACTCCCCAAAAGAGCAGTTATTATTTATGTCAAAGGTCCTCTCTCTCACACACACACGGCTGTAATAGCTTTTTCTATCTTACTGTACTAGAGACTTGAAGTAACCCTTGGCAATTTTCATACACTTCACTTTTGATAGAGGCTTTTTTGTTTACACACACACACTTTCAGACAAATTTAATTGGCCTATTGGTCATTGCTGAAAAAAATGTAATTAGCACTGACATTTTAAGGAAAGTATGATTTCAAGACTTTAGATGAGCAAATGATTGAAAAACCATGAAGAGTGCAAGCCATCATTTGTTGACACAATAATATACAATAAAACAAACATAAGCTCATCAGTAGGTTCTCAGAACTACTTGAGTAATATATGTCTGTTCAATAGAAAGGCTAATAAGAATTTCAGGATGGCATTATGGTGAAGTGGATAGATCAGGAAATTTGGTTTCTATTCTGAGACTTGCTAATGATGCACCATCCAGCCTCTGGCAAGTCGCTTAACCTTTCTGCCTCTGTGTTCTCATTTGTAAAATGGAAATAATGCTCACTAGGGCTGGCTGGAAAACAAGGTTTCCATTTTGTGAAGAGTTTTGAGATTTCAACGTTTGTTTTGTTCCATATTGGAATGAAACCTAAATCTTTCATATTAGAATAGCCAATGTATTAGAGCACTCACTGGGATATGGGAGACCAAGATTCTCATCCCTGCTCTGCCCCATTTGGGTCTCCCACCTCCTAGGTGAGTGCCCTAACCACTAAGTTACAGGGTCAGTCTCTCTCAATCTCTCTTGTTGGAGCTGTTCCACTTAGCACAAATAATTACATATTAATTGGGCTAGAGAAACACTGAGGTGGGAGACTCAGGTTTAGGTGAGTGCCCTTGCCCCTGGGCTATTGGCTACTGTTGGGGGGCCCTTTCGTTTTGAGCGGAAACCGTCCCAAACATTTCATCGAATCGGATACATTTCCACAAAATAAATAAATAAAAATCAGTTCTGACAAAAAAAGAGTTGTCCAAACATTCCCATAGAGCTCTCATGCTTACCATTTTTCTTAAAGCATTTGATATATAGGAGGGGAGAAGTACTACATAAGTGCTACTTGTTACTATTTTTGCATTAAATACTTAAACACAGAACTAAATCAAAACTGCATTTGTTATGAAATTCCAGTTAAGTTATTCACCACAAAAAAGCAAAATGATCATAGTTTGACCCAATTAATAAGATGGTAAATGACCACCACCATTACTCTTCAGATCACAGAGTTTTACTACAGAAGAAATAGGAGCTAGGGTAAAATAGCTTTTTATTTTCATCAGATTATTCAGTAGAAAAATCAGCTAACAAGTCCCTATTGTTAGAAAATTAACACAAATGTATTATGCAATCTTAATACATAAGATTAGAAAATATAAATCAAAACTGCTTTTTATATCAGACTTCAATTAGGTTAGCTGAGTTTATTCAGCAAAAAAGCCTGAAATATTAAACCCCTCCTACTGTAACAAGTAAATGCAAATGTTATTTTCTAGATCAGTTTCAAACAAAAGAGCAAATTTAAGTAAAATTGGTTAATTCAAATTCTAGTGAAATCAAATTAAGTAACTGCATTATTTCCCTAATTGGGCTATTGAAAAAATTCCACTGTTTCATCATATTCATGGGGAAAAAAACCTCTAGGAAGCAGAGCTTGTTGGAAAACCCATTTTTTTCCTGCTTAAAAACAAAAAAAGTTGAGAGAAAAATCCATTTTTGAAATTTTTCAAACTGAAAAATGTCAGGGATTGTGTAGGACACTTCAAAAACTAACATTTCCTTTAGTTTCGTTTCTAAATGTTTTGAAACATTTTAATTTTGTTTCTACTTAAAATGTTTCATTTGTTGGTTTTGTTTTTTTAAATAGGAAGTTTTTTGGCTTTCCATTTTGGTTATTAGATTTTCAGAGATATTTAATCTTTTGCTCCATTTTGGGGAAAGTGATAAAGTGTGTGATCTTGGGAAATAGCTTTAAAAATGTTTCCCAACTGGAAAAGAGATGAAAGGGGAAAAAAAAGAACAAAACTGAAATGGAAAACCAAAATGTTTTGGTTTCCAAAAGACAATTTGAAATAAAACTTTTCAGTTTTCCAGTTGGAAAAACTTTAAAGTTGCATAAAAGAAAATCAACATTTTCCCATGGAATATTGTGATTTTACAAAAATCATTTTCCTACTGTAAATTTTTTAGCTGAAAAATTTCAACAAACTCTGCAGCTCAAACACCTCATAGTTTATGGTCAATAATGTTGTTAAAAATACAAAACTAATTATACGGTAAAGTAACAGCTATATAGATTGGGATCCAAAACAAGTTCATTCTAGTTTTAGATGTACTAAAGATTTCAGAAATATTCACCAGAGTTAAAATGAGGGACACAGCCACAATCAGCAATTATCTCTAGAACTGGAATGATCTTTGAAAGGGTGGCCACTGTACTATGTCAAGTTGGGGAGATGGCGGCAGAACGAGGGGACTGTGGGAGGAGGGAGGAGAGGATGGAAATTTGGAATGAGGAAGGGAGAGAAGAGAGAGTCAGGAAACTTGGAGCAGGGGAAAGGAGGCTGAAAAAGAGTAAGAGAGGTAGTGAGGAAAACAGTGTGTGTTTGAAGAGAGGCAAGATGGAGTAGGAAGAAGAGAGTGAAACAGTTATTGGAGGGCTCTAGGGAAATGGGACTAAATGGACAGAAGGGAGAGACTGCAAAAAGGAAGAGAATGTAGGAGGTTTTGAGAGAAGGGAGGGAGATTGAAAGGAGTGAAGGGACTTTGTTGGGAGAGGGAGCACAGAGTGAGGGGTTTGGGGAAAATAGAGAGTGGTGCTTAGGACAGGGAGAAGAGAGTGGGAGAGAGTAAGAAGGTTTGGGGCACAGGTGGAAAACTTTGGGGGTTCAGAGGGAGTGAGGAATTAGGTAGCCTGGAGGGGGAATAAAGGAGATATAGAGAAGAACAGTGAGGGAGTTTTGGGGGAAGGGGAGAGTGAGGTGATAGAAATGAAAGGAAGACAGTGTGGGGAAACAATACAGAGATCAGTGGGGGGCAGAGAAGAGAGCTACTTGTAGAGTAAACTGTGAGAGTAATAATCCATGGAATTCAACAGAATGATTTGTTCTCTTAAAACTAGATATGTGCTTAAGGGGCTTTTCCTGACTCAGGGCTTAAGAGAGGCAAAGTTTGAGGTCACACAAGTTACAATGATGTGTTTACACTCCACTTTGTGTGGAACAGTCCTTTTCAGAGGGCTGTTCCCCTAAACTCCCAGCTACTCACCACAGGAAAAGGAATGTTGAAACTCTGAGCCAGATAGCAATAGTTAGATAGTGCCAGGTGATAGGGATATGCATGGCACTGGCCAGCAGGAGCAATGGGACTGTATCACCATTAGAAGGGTGCAGCAATGCACTTTCTTTTCTAGTGGGCTGGCTCCACTGGCTGACACAGAGGAGGAGAGGAAGCCCCTGCCTCGTCTCTGCCCTAGTAGTTTTTGCCCCAGGGGCTGCTAGCAGGAAACAGTCCTTATGGTCATGAATATGCTATGCCAGCATTCACATAATGACTGTTTTTTTATTCTCCGAGTTTAGCCAATGGACATGATAAAGCAGAGCACACACATTGCAGTGAACATAGTTCTCAAACTCTGTCACCTGCTTTAAGTCAGAGTGCCCAGGTCTGCATTTGGATATTCCAATGGCACTTCGCTACCCAGGCAACTGTTTTAAGGCATTAAGAGCATACAGAGCAGCTACACTGGCTGCACTGATTAGTTGAACAATTTTGTAATTGTGTTCATAGTTTCAACCTATTATCTACAGAGTACGTAGATCAAATACAGAAGTGTTGTGTAGGTTGGGAATCAGTAACATGTCAGTAAATGATGTGTAACAGATGCCAATTACATGCTAAGGAGCTGAGTGGGGTGTAGCATGAAAAAACAGGAGTGTCTCTACTCTCCACACCGGTACATTAACTTAAAACTTACCCCTTCTTTTGGCCCTTCTGCATATAAGTGACAACTTAAACTGCCTTATCAACTTGTAACCCAAATCACTTTTCATGGCACCTTGACCCTGTTTCTTTTCTGTAGACTGTAATTTAGTCTTCTCTCCCCAAAGTCCCAGCAGCCTGAGGGCAACGGTCTCACAGTACATGTTGCTAGGCAAACTTCTCTCAACTTGTGACTCATCTTCTCTTCTCCTACTTCTTGATTGGAAAGGAAGAGATGTCAGCAGATGTTTTATCTAGAGAGAGTATCCCTTTAAGAGAGGAGCCCAAATACAAGGTACACAAATCCTCCTCCCAGTACAGTTGTGAAATTCCCACTACTTAAATGCAATTCCATTAAGAATTTTGAATTCTCTAGAACAGTGGTCCCCAACCTTTTTGTGGCCAGTAGCACATTCATGTTTTCAAAAGAGTGTGGCGGGTGCCAACAATTTTTCAAGGCTTATTTTGTATTTGTACAATACGAAAAACATCATATTTAATATTACATAATATATGAATTCATAAGATAAAAAAGGTAATTTTACATGTAAAAGGTATTAATTAAATTATTCGGCAATTACTCTTTCACCTTACCATGTGAATTTGCTCTTTTTTATCTACCTGTAAGAAAAATTAAGGAGTTTTTACAAAATAAATATCATAAACAGTTTTCATCTTATTTATTTAAAAAAAGTAAAACATTGTTGAACTGCTGGTCCAAATATACTTATTATTCTTACTTTAACATAGATAGCCAGTTATGGTTAATTAACAATATTCTTTGTATTGTTACCTGTATCTGTATTTCAAACAAACAAACAAACAAACAAGTATGAAAAAAAGTTAAACACAAGTTAATCATATACGCTCATCAGCACTTAATGGAACATAGGTATCATTAATTCACGTGGTTTTTCTAATAAAGTCAGTGTGAGTTTTGGCACTGCATTTTTCAGCCAATTTTTCGTAGTTGGGAGAGTAGGATGATATTCCCGTTTGTAAGCAATCGTCAAGATGGGCATCTGTAAGACGAGATCTGTATTTTGATTTTACGATGTTCATTGTTGAAAACAGAACTTCGCATAGATAAGTGGAACCGAAATAAGATTTTATTTTGTATGCTGCATTTTTTAAGGCAGGAAACTTTTTTCAGTCAACCAGATTCCAAAAGTTTTCATCTGTTGCGCAGGATTTTAGAACAATATCATTTTGAAGGTCCAAAATCTCCAGTTCCAAGTCTTCTATTCTTACTTGAATGAGACTCGCAATTGATGTAGCCATTTCTGTTACCTCTATTTGGCAAGTAAAAGGATTCACAAGAAAGGCAACTACAAGCTCAATGATGGTGAACTATTAAAATCTCTTTTCAAATTGTTCCAGAAAGGTTTGAATGTGGATAACAAATGGTGATGGGTTAAAATCACTGTCACATACCATTTTCTTCATACTTGGGAAATGTTCGAGAGACTTCGTCTTCATATGTGACATCCACAAGATCAGTTTTGCTTTGAATGATTTTGCAGAACCTATCATTTGAGCCACATGTTTGTCTTTTCCCTGGAGCTCAAGATTTTAAAAATGTTCAATTTGTCAGTGATGTCGGCAAGAAAAGCCAAGTCCATTAATCAGCTGGAGTCTTCTAGTTGCTCGAAGTTCTGATTTGTGGACTTCAGAAATTCTTTGATCTCTTCAATTAGGCTTAAAAAAACGTGCAAGAACTTTACCTTTGCTCAGCCATCGTACTTCTGTGTGCAAGATAAGATCAGATTGTTTATCATCAACATCTTCCAACAGGGCCTTAAAAAGTTGGTGTTGCAAAGGTTTCGCTTGAATAGAGTTAATTATTTTAATAACGACATTCATGATGTGTTGAAAAGAAAGAACTTTGACGAACAAAGCTTCTTGGTGGATAATGCAATGATAAGACAAAGTTCGGAAAGGATTCATTCTTCTTACAGAGTGCAATGAATCCATTGGTGCTGCCCATCATTGCTGGTGCCCCATCAGTGGTGATCGCAGACAGCTTGTGTAGTGGGCATACTAAATAAATTATAGATGTCCTCACCCTTTGTTTGCCCTTTCATAGGCAATATTTTTAGTAACTCTTCTTTTACGGTGAAGTCACTAAATACCATCCTCACCATAACTGCCAACTGCGCTGTATCCGATATATCTGTTGACTCATTGAATTGCAGTGAAAACCAATCACATATTTCCAAGTCATCCTTTAGCTGAGTTTGCATGTTGCTTGAAATTGCATGTATCCTCCTCGTAACTGTGTTGTCTGATAACTGCAAGTCTTGTATTACCGACAAAATCTAACCCTTGTTAGGAAATCCTTGAAACAGGCAATCAGCACCAGTCAAAATGCTTCCTTCAACAATTCACCATCTTGAAAGGGTTTTTTCTTCTTTGCGAGCAGATGAGCAATTTTAAAGGAAGCAATAGTAGCACTTTTAGACTTTACCACTTGTCTAGTGAAAACAGATTGCTGGGCAGATAGAAGAAAATTAATCAGCTCAAATCAAACCTTTCTCAACTCAGATTTAAGTGGATGGCTAATGTCAAAAGAGCCGTGATTAGTTTGGAAATGGCGTTCGACATTATGTTTTTTCAGCACTGCAACAGCACCCCCGCACAATAAGCAAACACATTTCCCTTTATTTTCAATAAAACAATAGGATTCTTCCCACTCTGCGTTGAAATAATACGTACGTTGTCTTTTATTTGAACCACTCATTTTGGGGCAAAATGTTAAAAAAATAATAAATTGCAAAGCACAAGAAAACAGCAGTATCAGTGCAGGAAGAATACTCACATACAGGGCCGGCTCCAGGCACCAGTGGAGCAAGCACGTGCCTGGGGCAGCACATGCTGCGGGGCGGCATTCGGTCCATTCTGCAGAGGCGGAGCGTTTTTTTGGGGGTTTTTTGACGGCAGTTCTGGGCAGTGCAGAGAGAAGCCTGAGAGAAGCCGCGAGGACAGAGAACACCGGCGCCCGAAGCCTGCAGCCCCGGAGTACTCTGTCCCCAGCAGGTGCGGGGCCGCGGCTTCTCTCCCCTGCTGGGCACTACGCAGGCACACATAAATGCCCCGGCGGGCGCCATGGCGCCCACGGGCACCAGGTTGGGGACCACTGCTCTAGAAGTTCAGCAGTTTAGATTCCAGGTCTTGCTGTTCCTATGACTCATTCACATTTCTACAAGACTATTGCCCGACCAGACCTGTAGTTCAATAAGTTTTAGGACTACGATTCCAGCATTGCCACTGATATTAGCAATATTCTGGATTTACTTTCCATCAATTATGTAATTAGCGACACCTGTGTAATTAGTGCTGACACCTGTGCAACTGTTGCTAGAGCTAAATTTGTTAGCAGGCTGGCAAAGCAGACTTTACCCAGGAGGGTTCATTTCTCTTTGAGTCACTTTGGCTTGTTCACTGTCCCTTAACTACTGTTTGCTTGAAGATAAGTTTCTACCTATGACTCACTAGCTCCATTGTATAGTCTAGTCTATTGAGAATCTCAGTAGCCATCTACATTTCCTGCACAAACCTAAATCTACCCCCTCAAGCCACCTGTATCCTTTCAGCATTTTATATTCCATTTGTTTTCTTTTCAAGTCTGACACAAACTCTTTAGTCCCCCAGTTGCATGTGCAACATTGCACAGTAAGGTTTCTGTAAGAATAGGGCTTTTTTTCTTAAGGTGGTCAAACAGAGTGACCACTACAGTCGTAAGTAAACACCAGTAAGTAAGTTACTATGGCAGCAGGAAATGTTTGTCAGTTTCTGGAATGCTTGCCTACCCATAGCAGGAAGTGTTTATGCACAATTGTTACTATTTAAAATGACACTTCGATCAGCAGAGTGGGAAAGAAAAGTTGTAGATGCATACATACAGACCTGGTTGGGAATTTTTCAGCAAAACTTTTCACTGGAAAATGCTAATTTGTTGAAACAAACTATTTGCAGAAAAGGGTTGGTTTCAACAAAATTCCCATTTCAAAACACTTTTGAAAAAGTGTTTTGAAATTTTCAAACCAAGATTTGACATTTTCCAATTTCTAACAGGTTCTATTTAAGTTTGACTTTGTTTTGAAATTTCTTATTTTTTTTAACTATAAATTTTATATATCAATAAGATTGAAATCAAGACAAGGTTTGAAAATTATGGAAAACAAAACATTGGATTGACCCGATCAAAAAATGTTGGTTCCCCACAATTTGAGGTTTCCACTTTTCATCCCAATGCTGAATGGGATGAATTTAAAATACTTGCAGGATGGGAAAACTGTTTCCCCCCCAGCTCGAGACACATAGTGATCCACATACTGAAATGCAGTAATCATAGTAATTCAGTAGAATTCTCTTTATTGGGACCCAGAAGGGACGAGTCCTACCAAATACTTTTGATACAACTCACTCTGCCAATGAACACGGAGGCGGCTCATATAACACACCAATACGGTGAGCTCCATTAGCTGCCCATCCTTTTTCTTGATTGAATTTAATATCCTAAGTTATCTGGGGCACGGACCATCGTTTGAAATATGTTTGTACAGTGCCTAGCACAACAGAGTACCCTTGGTTGTGGCCTAAGGTGCTACAACAATATAAACGTTAAATAATAGTGATAGTCCTCATTTACAAGACACTGCACAGGGTAGGCTCAAGCTACTTCAAAGGCTGCCTACCCATCCATTACCTTGCAAACAGTGCACAGAAATGCTTATAGACCAGCACATAAGATTCTCAGATGCAGGTACAGAGTATTTTCATGATTTACAGCACCTGGATGGCCCTAAAAATCCAATTATACAGAAAATGTTCACAAAAATCAAGAAGGTTTATTTGTTCACGTACACATGTAAAACATATCCTATTTGCAAAGGCTGTGGAAAAGTCTTCCAAAGGGTAGTGATAAGGATGTTATCAAGTCACTCGTTTAAAATTAGACTGGACAAAGCATTAGGAAATAGTGTTTGATCTCACACTGGCAGGAGAGATGGACTAGATGACTTGGTGGGTCTATTCCAGTGGTTCTCAAACTGTGGGTCAGGACCCCAAAGTCGGTCGCAACCCTATTTTAATGGAGTCACCAGGGCTGGAGTTAGACTTGATGAGGCCTGGGGCTGAAGCCAAAAATCCAAGCCCCACCACCCAGAGCTGAAGCCCTCAAGTTTTGGCTTTGCCCCCCCCCCCAGGGGGGCAGGGCTCAGGCTTCAGTCCCCCTGCCCTTCAGTCCCCCTGCCCGCGGCAGAGGGGCTCAGTCTTCAGTCCCCCTGCCCGGGGTCATGCAGTAATTTTTGTTATCAGAGGGGGGGCGGTGCAAGGAAGTTTGAGAAACCCTGGTCTATTCGATCTCCATTTCCTGTGATTCTATGTTTGTATCCTATTTTCCATTTAGTGTTGGAAAGAGTCCCTGGATCCTGTAATCTTTTGTCAAAGACAGTGGTGTTTGAACAGCAGCGAGTTTGACCATACACCATTGTAAATCAGAAGTTACTCAGTTGAAGTCAGTGGACTGGCAAAACCAGTGCAAGATCAGAATTGGGTTCACATCTTTGATCCAAACCTTTTGAGGTAGTCAACAAAGGAGATGCCCTGGCTGAATTTTTGAAATGCTGTAATTTAGCTTTTATAATCTGATTGTGCATTAACAAATTCTAAAAAAAGTGCCAGGCTGAGCTCCCAGGAGCTACCATTTGGTGTGCTGTATTATTTTTATTCCAACAGGTACAACAAGCTTCACTCTGTCCTCCAAGATGCCTGTTTGCGACTGAGTAAGTAAACACTAAAACTGCCTTGTACATTTAAAATGAGAATTTAAACCTCTTAAAGGAGTTATTTTATTATCAGGACTCATTGTATAAAGGTTGAATAAGGTGGGTCAAATGATCTCTCTTCAGAGGCAGACCCACGCTGGAGAGATGGAGGAGATGTAGGGGGATGGTAAGGCCCTAGTCCTGAGCTCTTGGGGGCCCTGAGATGCAAAACATCTAAACCTGTCTTAAAATCAGCAACTGGAGGATTGTCCCTGTGTAGGGGAATTCTTAGGGACCACAGAGCTGCAATGGTGGCTCTAATGCCACAGCTGTCATGGTCAGGGAAAGGAGGTGTGGCTGAGGCAAGCTGAAAACTTGGATCCCTGGCTGCTACAATGGACCCTCAGGGACCAAGATGTCCCAGGGTCAGAAGAAATCAAAGGACATCCCTTCCCCTGGCTTCATAGCCAAGGTACAAATGAAGGGCCTGAGTTGCCTCTCACTGATGTAACTTCAATTAAACCTCTTCCTGCCCAGGTCCATTGTGAAGTTTGTACACCCTACCCCACAATGCACATGCATAACACCCATTAATGTGAATGTGATACAAGTGCAACCCCCAAGGAAAGTACACAATTTTGCATTTTGACTGGACAATAGATTATGCACAATGAGATGGTTGTCTGTACGTCTGAAAATCAGGTCACTTATTTTTTAGGTGCTAAATATGGACCCATTTTTGAAAGTCTTGGCCTATACATTTCAGAATATACATTGGCAATTTCATTTAAAAACCCTCATGCTCCAGGACTGGAACGTGAAGAAAACAGTTTTTAAAGAAAGAGGACTGAATGTGGGATTAACTGTGAAATTGCTTTCAGGAATACATCACCTTTTGATTTGTATTCTTTTTACCTAATAGAATAATATGCTTCTTCCTGTCTGTGCCAGCAACCCTTAAGCCCCAGAACATACTAAGAAATGCAGCAAATCAGAGATGTAGCCAAAGACTATTTGAGGTGAACACAGAACTCTTCAGAACATTCTTCTCCATGTTGTAAGTGAATTAACAAAATGGTGAAATCTCCTTCCTTCTGCAGTCGTACAAATTTAGTTATACCTATGATGGCTGCAGCTATGTTTGACACAATGTTGTAGCTGCATAATATAGATTGTGTCAATTCCTCTGAAGCAGACAATCGTTTCATAAATACATAATCCTCAGTGATTGAACCGGTTAATTCAAAAATAGTGCTGCTGAATAATGCACTCACACTCAGGGAAACTTTTCTGGGGGTCTGTCTGACATGTATGCTAGTCAAGAATTTCACTGCCACATATTACTTGAGTATGTATGGCCAGATTCTGCCTGGCCCTTGTGTGGGGCATGGAAGTTTAGCATGGCATGCAGGACCAGATTAACTCTCCTGTGGGCCCGGGTCTATTAGATTTTTGTGGGGCCCCTGTATACAAGTATTTTTCCTGGGAGGGAGTTTGGTGCAGGAGGGGGCTGGGGCAGGGGATTGGTGTGCAGGAGGGGGATTCTGATCTGGGGCAGGGGGTTGGGGTGGAGGATGGGGTATGGGATCTGGGAGGGAGTTTGGTGAAGGAGGGAACTCCAGGCTGGTGCAGAGTGTTGGGGTGCAGGAGAGGGGTGTGGGGTCTGAGAGGAAGTTTGGGTGCAGGAGGGGGATTCTGACCTGGGGCAGGTGGTTGGGGTGGAGCAGGGGGTGCAGGGTCCGGGAGGGGGTTTGAGGTGTAGGCTCCGGCCGGGAGGCACTTACCACAGGCGGCTCCCAGCCAGCGGCACAGCAGGGCTCAGGCAGGCTGCCTGCCTGCCTGCCACAGCCCCACACTGCTCCGGGAAGCAGTTGGCTGCTGGCACATCTCTGTGCGCCCTGAGGGGAGGGGGACAGTGTGTCTCCATGCACTGCCCATGCCTGCAAGTGCCGCCCCCGCAGTGCATGGAGATGGTGCTGGGGGTGGGGGCAACGCGTGGAGCTGCCTCCTCTCCCCCCCGCACCAGGGGCCACAGAGACCTGCCAACCACCATCTGCTTCCGGGAGCAGCGTGGGGCCAGGTCAGGCAGCCTGTGCACCCCGGAGATCATTGCCTATGATTTATTTTTGAGGAGCTCCCCTTGAGCCAGGGCCTGGGCTGCAGCCCCTAAAGCCCCTGCCTTAATCCAGCCCTGATGGCATGGGAAGAGCATACAGGGCTGTCTCCTTCAC
Source organism: Platysternon megacephalum (assembly GCA_003942145.1). Taxonomy (NCBI): domain Eukaryota; kingdom Metazoa; phylum Chordata; order Testudines; family Platysternidae; genus Platysternon; species Platysternon megacephalum. The sequence continues at coordinate 8,576,686 of QXTE01000019.1, read as the reverse complement.
CTTGTGGGGCCCTCACATATGGGCCAGTCTTGTGTCTTTTGCTTTGTACAAGAGACAGGTAATATGAAGGCATCCCATGGCACAATAGGGTCCAAATAACTGTTTAATCCCTTAACAATATACAACATGAAAGGCCTAGCTATGCATAGCTGCTCTGGCAGGGTCCTGTTGGCATCTGAAACACAGAAGAGTGAGGGCCACAAGAAGAATCACACTATTTAAAGGGCTAGTAACCTATTCCTGTTCATTACAGCCATGCAGAATTGCAACACTTAAGCACTAGAGTTCAAGTTTGTTTTGACGATGTGGCTTCTTATTGTATGTGCCCATACCTCTCAAGCCCTAGCCAACCTGAGGATATACATTCCTAGCAGCGAGGCTGCAGTGTTAAAAGCCTGTTCAATGTGCCTATCCCAAGTGGGTTCTCTGTTCTCATGGACATTACAGAAATTATAGCTACGAATCTCAGGCAACACCAGGCAATACCAGTTTTTCTAATTTTCTCCCTTTGCTTGGCCTTGGTTCTATGAGAGAGCAATTGGTACTACAATGGCTCTGAGTAGTGAGTGACCCCTTGCCACGAAGGACATTATCATGTGGATATTTGCTGTTAATTGCTATCACCCTATTCATTTTGGATTTGACAGGCCTAGACTCGTACACTGATTTTTCAAGTACATCAGAGCATATCAGTTTTGGGCACAAGCAGCAAATCATTTCTTCACTATGGAAAGAATGATATGTGAAACTGGAAAGAAAGCAAAACCGAGAAGCAGTAGGCCAGAGAGCAGCTAGTCTTTCAACACACTCAGGACTTTGTATTGCTAGTTGCAGAAATAAGACCCTGAGTGCAAGGCAAGGACGATATGTCCACATGAGACCCTTTGCATCACTGAAGCACCATGGAAGGGCTGTTGAGGGAGCCATATTCACATGGGGGTGGGGGGCCTAAATGAGGCATTGTATCTCTGCATAGCATGGAGGGCTTAGCCCTCAGACTCGCATATAGGGCAGGAAAACCAGAAGGGGGAATCCAGGTGATCTAGGAGTATATGGATACAAGGGTCCTAAATCCCACTGAGGGAATTTCAGGGTGGCAGCAGCTGATAGTCAAGCATAAATGGGGCCGGGGGCACAAATACCTGAGAGATGAAGGGTGAATTCCCTATCCAAGCTTCGTGCTGCAGAGCTATTTTCACCCCACCTGTATAGCACCCATTAATAAAAGTTGAAGGAACAGGAACAAATATGAATAAAGCTGGGGCCTAGTCTGTGCACAAGAGTTTAACTCCCCTTATTTGGTAGGAGCTGGCATGTGTCCACCCCCCGCCCCCATTACTCACTAAACTTTAATCAATTTAATTACTGTACATATTAGTGTTAATGCCAATTCAGGATGCATTTTAAAGTCCATTTATTTAAACAGGTACAATCCCAGAAGTGTCCACACAGGGATTCACCTTGCTTTAACAAGTGATTTTTGTACCAGTTCAACTAAAATCCATTTAATTTGTGTGTAGACAAGACAAATATTTGATGGCCAGGACTAGCTGAGGAAGCGTGTGTTGAAAGATGGAGAAGCATGCTGTTTGTGGGAGTATCCTCTCTCCCCCTGGCTAGTCTAAATAAGTCTATATGCCTAATCCTGTGCCCATAGTAGGCACTGACTGGGTGGGTGCTCTGGGGCTGGAGTACCCATGAGGAAAAAACAGTGGGTTCTCAGCACCCACCGGCAGCCCCACCCATCAGTTCCTCCCCCTCCACCCCCACTACCTTCTGCCCACTAGCGGCTCCACTGCTCAGTGCCTCCCCCTTCCAGTGCCTCCCGCTCGCCATAGATCAGTTGTTCAGCAGCTTGTACGAAGCGCTGGGGGGACGGGAGGAACAAGGCAGGAAGAGGTGGGGCAGGGCTTGGAGGAAGGGGTGGAATGGGGGCAGGGGCAAAGTGGGGGTTGAGCACTCCCTTGGAACGCAGGAACTCGGCACCTGTAGCTGCACCTTCTAATGTATTCTCTGACCCCAACGAGACAGACTTTTCATTACATGGCTGAGGATGTAGCATAAAGATACTGCAGTGATATTCAAACAGCATAGCACCCTCTGACCAGTCACAAGAATTAACTAATAAAGTCATAATAAAAAGGAAAAGTCCCTGAAGGAGAAAGAGAATGGCCACAACTACAGATCCCTTTCCCTGATTTTGCTGCTTCTATATTTACTACAGCAGAGTCAGAAGGGCATGCTATTGCTGCATCTGTTCTTCAGTGTCACCCAACCAGCACGACTCCAGCAGGCAGAGCAGCAATGGGAGCACTAGTATAGATTGGTGAACAAGCTGGTGGAGGCCTGTGCCTAGTCTATGCTGCTGTGCTAGTGGAGCTGTACTGGAGGTAACTAGGATTTTTTTTAGGACCTACTGACTAAGGTAAACCACTAACTACTGGTACTGCTAATAAAGAACTGCTATCACCACAGCCCAGAGGCATTCTGTAATTCTAGTAAGAATGTGAAAGCTGTTGTATTTTCCTTTCCTACCTCTTAAAGATGGTCTCTTGGTTAGAGTCATAGATAGGGACATTATAAAATGTCCCTATGTTACTTCAAAGCCATAATTATCAATTTGCACAAGAGTCAATCATTTCAGGGATCACTGACATGATAAAGTGTAACAGCTGCATCTAGCCCATCAATACAGTGGAATGTGGAATGCTGTACTCAGCAGTGATTTTTATATTGCCCAGTCAACATACCAGAAACCAAAAAAATACATAAAGTAGAAGGAATAGCTACAAACCTGCTGGGTCAGAATGTATATGTAAAATGTATATGTATTAATACAATGATCCTAGATGATAGGCAGAAAGAAAAGTCTGACATCCATAGTTTAGTATTAACATACGTTGTGTTTATTAAGTAGCTTGACTGTAGCCTGCACTACCCAGTAGCATTTGAAGATGCTAAGCATTATGTATCAGTAATACTAAATCAGTGTCAACCCTGCATGGATAACAGCAATAATTTTTGCACATAACTTGCATTTCATCTATGGGTCTACTTATGATGCGACTACAATGTCTTGTATAAAAACCATAGCTCCAGCAGCTACCATCCTCACCCAGCGTATACTATAGGCTGGGCTCAGAAGGGGATTGATTGAGCTCCCTGTGGAACCAGAGTTTGGGGGTGGGGGCACATGTCTCCAGTGTACATAATCTTTCCAGCACACCTAGGGATACAGTTCCTTTACAGCCTCAAACTCAATTATGTCTGCTGATCCAGACTTGGCTCTCTTGGGGCCTTGGGAGATGGATGGATGTGGGTAACTGAACAGGGAGTTTGATAATGGAGCCCATAATTGACCACAGTCATAACCATAGTAATATCCAAGCATGTGCTTCATAACTGATCAGTGGGCTTTCTGCTCACTTGTACATGCAGGGCCCACTCCTGTCTCTGGCCAGTAGCTGGGAGAACCCTGGGACCCCTGATGGCTTCCCAGCCACATATGAGGCAGGCACCCTGAAGGTGGCAGGGGGGAAGCTTATATCTGAGGCTCATGTCTTAAGAAGTTTGAGTTTCAATGTGCTCTTTTTAGCAAAGCCAAATGCTAGATAGTAGGATGGCTGGGGCTGGGCAACAAACATCAATGAAATAATAGGCAACAGAACTACTACTATGCACACGTGACAAGTCTAAGTAACCCTGTCACATTATTACTGACCTTGTTCTCCCTCCTTTGCTATTGTTAGACTTATTACATTTTGCTTGCATTGTTAGGTCTCTGGGACAGACACTGTTTATCTATGCGTCTGTACCTCACATAGCAGAATATGGCCCTGACCCCTAGGATGCTAGAGTAATTAACTTTGAAAAATGCATTTAGGATTTCTTATTTTCAAATATACGATTTGCCTAACTTAAGGCCCCTTCCTTGATGTCAATAGCAAAACATGTTTCCTCCTGTCACAGTCCCTGGGTAGGCTGCTCCTACTGAGACCTTACCAGTCCCCAGAGTGCACATCTTTCAAGAGACAAGCTCAGTCTCCATTTCTCCTTGGGATAGAATCCCACAACCCTGCCACTTTAACACCCCCTCCCTCCCAGAGAGGCAGTTAACCCAGTTGCAAACTCTGTTAAGTAGTGGGTCTAATGGTTTGGAATCTGCAAGAGTTTCCTTCCTGGAGCCTGTGGACAGTAACACTATGCAGTAACCCAGAAGCTGCTCCTTCAAAAAGAAAGTGGGATTTATTTTGCTAAAAGGTATACAGGCCTAGGCAAGTGAATTTAAAACAGACCTACATGCATATTGTCTTACCGATGCTTGGCATCCCCTGAGACCTTAGGTCGATGTAACTTAGCTTTGGTCTTCGGCATTCCTTCTGGGCACCAAGCTATAGCCTGCTTGAGGTGTGGAGAGGCCACTTGTCAGACTTAGGGGCTATTTCTAATACCTTTACAGGTACCTAGTGAATTTTCAGAAGCACCTAAGTGACTTGCCCAAGGTCACATAGGAAGTCTTGGGCAGAGCAAGGACTTGAGGTCACGGCTCCTGAGTCCTAGGCTATTGCCCTAACCACTAGACAATCCTGTCTCTAACAGTTCTGCATTGCTATAATCTCTCAAATTTCTCAAAGAACTGTTCAGAAATGGATAAGCATTCGCATCCCCAGTGTAGATCAGGAGCAATGAGGCACAGGAGTTTAAGGTCAGGGTTTCAGTTAATTTTGTGCCCAACAAAAGATGCATCGGATCTGATCTTCAAATGCACTAAGTACTCACAACTCCAGCTGGAAGTTAATGGGAGCTGCAGGTATTTGGCATGTCAAAGTTGAGAACCAAAAAGAGGCTCTCAATCAGTGTATGCTCTGGAAGTATTAGTCTTGGGCTTGCCTAGCGTTAATGGCAAACTACTCCTGACTCCCAGTCCCCTGCTCTACCCACTAGTCCACATTGCCTCTAGTATAGGTTTGTGGTGGTAAAGTCAATACATTTTCAATACTTAGGTTTATTTGGAAACACAAGTAGTAATGGAAAGTATTATAGAAATGCTGGAGGCAAATCCACTAAGTTCCAGATTGAAGGTTTTCCAGTTTTTTGTTTTGCCAGGAAGAAACAAGTTGCCAGTTCAGGTCAACTCAAAGGGAAAAGTTTCAGATTAGAGCTGACTGGACAAATTAAGTTAGTAATTTGAAGGTAGACAATCTGGCTAAGAAGCAGCTCCTAGTTACTGCCCAGAGAGTTTCCCAAATTCCTGTCTGAATTATTCTTTATAAAGGTTCCTGTAGTTGAGACAGTATCACAAAAAGGTAAAAGCATCAGAAGGGAGTACACTGGAACAATCAGGAACTTTCCAGAATGAGCCACATCCCATAATGTGGGGGCTTCAATTTGAGTACCTCTTTCAAAAATGTTGGCATGTATAGTAACATCTGTGCATTTGGCTTGCTTCAGTAGGCTTTGTTGGGTAGAACAGAGCTCAGGAGGGTGTACACAGTTTTAGCACAGGTACTTTTTACCTTTCAGGAAAGATGACTGTAAAAATCGACTTCCTTATTTTTTTTTTTTAAAACAGAAGTCCTCCAATATGGAAGATAATCATATGCACAGGGCCCATCTATGCTACAGAAAAGAAAAACCTGAGCTTAATGTTTGTTAGCGCAAATATATAAGCTCAGCTATGATCTAACATTATACATTGACTTAGGCCAAGGTGAACAATGTAGAAGCTTTAGCAAACTTATTTGAATGCTTTTAATATAAATGATTTAGCCAATTACAAATGCTGTAATCCAAGTTGGACTTTTAACAATTTTTGAGCGGTAACTGTGAGCTCCATGTCTTCTTGCTATTTGTAACGGCACAAGAAAGAAAAAGTGTTTTAGCAAAATAATGAAAAAGGTAGAAAAGTATCGTCAGATTTGCCTTATGTTTTGAAGAGTTGCTAAATACCACTCTTTGGCTGCAGGCTCCTTTGCTTGCAGGCTCCTTTGCTTGCTGTGTTCATTTAAATACAACTAGGTTGGTGTCACAGGTTTCTCAAACTACATGTACATTCATCTAACCAAATAAATCAAAGTTCTATTACAAAGAATCACTGAGTGACTGCGGTGTTTCTTGCTCCATAACTAAATCTGAGAGTAAAAGTTGTTCATTGTGGTTTTGTAAAGGATTTCCAGAGAAACACTGATTTCAGGACTACTGCGACAACTGAAATATAAGCAAGAGATGAAACAGTGGAGAAAGACAAAATAGAACAGATGCTTATGGGTATTTGAGATTATTCCTACGTTACACTCATGTGGAAGTCTCAGTCTGGTGCATATTCTTCTCCCTGTGCATGACAGTGACTTAATGTTATTGAGAATGATATGTGCCTTTTGAATGGAAAATAGGTGACTTAAGGGAACATTATTTTGTTATTTGTCTCTTGCAAGGAAAATACAGAATACTAATACTGCGCCAATCCCAATACACCACTGTGTAAGAGGACCATAAATAGTCCACAGGGAGCAGAGGGAGAATTCCCTCGGTGCAGACAAAGCATAAGGACTCTGTAAGAAGCGCTACACTGGTCCCTGCATAAACCCTAGCACAGGGAGCATGCTGGAACAGGCCTGTAGCCTACGGCACCATGCGGATTCTTGGCTGCTCTGGATTGCACCCGTCATAAAAAGTTTTTCCTCAGAAGTCCTCCCCTCAACTTTTTGAAGTGTCCCTCACTTCCTATATACTTCAAATCCCCATTAAAAAAAGTATTTAAGTCAATCTATTTTTCCCCTCCCACACTGAAAAATAAAAATGAATGCCTCTCTTTATAAGTCTATGCCTTCAACCCAACTGCCTCCAAGTCATACCCTCAGTCACACCTGTTCAGCCTCATTATCTCTCAGTTGTGGTGTAGAGGTATGAACTAGAAGATAGTGTGGTTGAAAACATTTGTGGCCTGCAGGAAGTTTATTATAGGTGATAATGGGCGACTTTGAAAACCCAGGCTGGCTTTGCTATAAAAGTAAACTCATCTCTTTACGTATAAGCTATGCAAGTTTGATCTGGAATTAGTGAGAAACAAAACCACATAGTGCTGTTTTTACAGCAATACTTTACAAAGTAGAACTAAACTAAGCTGATGAGACAAGTTAGCATGCAAGCACAAAAGGAAATTTTTGAAACCCTTATAACTCAGCCACAAACTGTTGTTTTACCAGACCATCGAAGGCCACAATTCAATATTTTGCCATTTATCATCCTTTGCCTTTCAGTAAGTTTTCAGTCCAAATGACAATGTTTATATCAAAGACACTGAATTAGTTTTCAGGGTATTATTTTTGAGAGACACTTTACCAAAATCCAAGGATATCACATCTGGCTCTACAGCTGGTGTTTAGACGGTTTCTCCTTCGTCCACTAATCGTGTAATATTCTATCAAAAACAAGCATATCATATTTGCCTGGCAAAATGTAATCTTTATAAACCCATGCCTATTGCCTTATGCTTATTACTCTAGAAGTTGAGGAATTCCCTCCCCCCTCTTTAAATTGGTAGTATTCTGTAGTGATAGATAGTAGACTCGTGGGCTCAGATAGATTCTCCTTCTGTGAAAGGTTGAGTGCCATCTGTATAATGAAGCTTTGCTGACAAGGAAAGAAGAAAAGCCTGAAGGTAGTAAAGAGACACAGGGCTTCCAACAGATCTCCATGATCCATGCTTATATTGGGGATCTGTGGGGTTTTTTGGGGGGGACAACCCAATTCCTGTGCCTAGAAGGGACAAGGGCAAGGCAGTGACTGAATGACAACTGCTAAGGAAGTGGCACTGTGATGGTCTCTCCTCCCTGCCATGACTTCTCAATCGCTCCATTGGATTCTCTTCTATATCCCAGCAGGATTTTCCCCTCTGGGCCACATGGGATCTTCTCTGCATTAAAGACACAGGGAGCTAATGTAAATACTAATTGTATTAGTGTAGCATGTAGAGAAACCCTCCCCTCCCCCAAACTGAGGTTGGAATCCCATTGTGCTAGGTGCTATACCGATACAGTTCCTGCCCCCAATAGCAAATCTAATGAGAAGACAAAAGGAGGTCAAGAAGGGGGAAACAGAGGCAAAGAGAAGGGACATTATTTGCCTAATATCACACACCAGGTTAGTGATAGTCAAGAGAAGGATTCAAGACTCCTGACTAGAGTGCTCTATCCACTAGCCCATGCTGCCTCCTAGTTCCATTAGTGTCAATAGGGCTACTCACATGCATAAAGTTACTGTTTATGCCTTGGAAAGACTAGGGCCTACGTCAAGAGTAGCAACAGAACCCAGTTCCTTCTTGATTCTCACCCATCTGCTCTGGCCACTTGGCTATAACTCAGTGCTAACAGACATGAACATAGTGATTAAACTAGAACCCTTGCTATCTAAAGCTAGAACATTCTTAGCATTCAAATCTTTGCATAGATTTTTGGGTAGTTAAACACAATTAAGACAGAAAATTCTCACATATGTAAACAAGTGCAGTGTGTGTAGAGACCTGGATGTATTATCACTCATTATCTACGTTAAGATTTCTTCTCTGTGCTTCAGAAGAATGCATCTATTACATCAGTAGTCTTTGGCAGGACCTTGATGGTTAATAGGACATGACCCGAACTTATTCCTTGTGCAACAATTAAATACTGTAAAACCCAGAATAAACTGGCTGACTTCCAAACTATTTCTTGGAAAGTGTTTAAGTATTTTCCAAAAGGCAACAGTAATGTAGCAAGTTGTCCAGCTTGGCATGTTAACAAGACAGACATGCCAGAAGTCCAGTCCGATTTGCCAGTGTCAAGGCTCTAGAGCATAAGTGGCCATGTGCAAGATGCCATTCTGTAAGCCAGAGATTAGTATTAGTCATTTTCTCTTATGAGAAAACAATGCAGCAGGCAAGCTAAATGCTTTCCAGCTAAGTACACTGTAAGCTCCCTGGCAAAGCAGTATTTAGTTGCTTTTTAAGCCATAAGTGAACATCTTATTTATGGTGGATGTTTTCTCAATTGCAGTTCAGTTTTATTACTTAGTCCTGCCTTGAGTACAGGGGACTGGACTAGATGACTGCTTGAAGTCCCTTCCAGTCCTACGCTTCTATGATTCAAAGGCAGTAAGAGTTCAAGTGACCAGAAACTAATGGTGAACAGAAGCCACAGGTTTCAGCTAACTGTGCTGGCATGATTGCTTCACAAGCTTTTGACATTCCCAAGTGAGTTTTCATGTTAGCTTAAGGATCTAATGCATGACCAACACAACTCTATCCACTGGTGCACAAGACAATTGTTTGCCAGAAACAGTGCTGGTCTGTGGTTTGATAAAGCAATCTGGCCTTTTAAGGCTAGCTAAGTACAGCTGATGCTTGTAGTAGTTTGACACTTCTGCTTCTGGTCCTGCTGAAACTACAATATACAGAACAGCATGAAAATGGTAAAAGCATAGTTGGAGAGATGGGAAAGGTTCAAGTCAGTTCTTATTGTGTGGCATGTTTCCCATATGGTTTGCACTTGAAAGCTGTAATGTACATTTAATTATACTATACAAAACACCATCCATGGACTCTAAATTAGTGTATTTTGGGACAGATCTCTTCTGATTCCTCTTGCCATGCAATTTAGATGTAGTGATTATCATTCCCAATGATGCACTTAGGGATATAAATCTCTTCCATACTAATTTGATTACAGATTTTTCTTTGTTAATAGAATGTCCTTAAAAGGAAGCCAAGCAAAACAACTTGCAGCAATAAACACCCTTCAGCAAATTTTTGCTTTAAAAACTGTTTCTATGGTCAGTATGAGATCTTACATTTCTTATTAGCTATAGTAATAAGCAAATATGCTTACACCTATACAAAATTCAAATGCCATTTCTGTAAATGGAAATACCGCCATTAAAATGTTAGGTAGTCGCATGTTGTGCCAACACACAGTACTATTTACCTTGTAATAAGTATACACTACCACAAAGAACCTGATAGAAGGGTTCACCACACTCTCTCCCCTGCCCAATAGGTTAGATGTCTATATATCCACTGTATTCAGAAAAAGACATTTGCGGGGGGTGGGGGTAGAGTCTTTGGGACTCCTTGAGGTTTGAGCATATTGACCTATTTTTACATTTGACTCAGGAGCTTTTTAGAAAGCTGTAATGCTGTACTATAACTGAGAGACAATCTACACTTTATAGAGTACAGGCAAAAGAGAAAAGCTCCTCTGAACTATAGAAGATTGGGTAATACAGCCAAGTGTTTAGAGTGGCCTCCTCCAAAGTGCTCCAAGTTTACAACAATTTGAATGCCAGTTGGGATTAGGGTCACACTGCCCACTCATCTTGTGCGCCCTCACTTGGGATGGCCAATATGACACCTGAGGTCTGACTCTTTAAATGAGGTTGAGACTCAAACTTTCATCATGCCCAAATATCTCACGTTGGTACCCCCAAACTGAGACAAGATTAAACAGTGGGATCTTTCAGGTTGACAGTCCATTCATCTGCTGCACAGTAGTCTCCATTACACCTATTAAAATATCAGCCAGTGCTGCTTGTTATCCTTGGTGCTGTGCACAGGCTGTAAGGGCTTGCAAGCACCAGCAAAGTGATGTAGTCCATTGCATTTCTTGCATCTTCCCCCCCACCCCCCAAAAGTGTCAGGGATTGTCCTGGATGTTATGGCATGTGCTGTGCCATGACTTTCTGGCTCAGGTCTCTTCTTGTATTATTTTGCATTCTTCATTTGTCTACAGTGACTTCCTACCCTCCCTAAGATCATTCTGGAAAGGCCCTAAGTTTCCGTGTGGATTGAGTGACTTCTGGAAATTCTAATTGCCATGTCGATGGTTTCCCAGTAGCCTAAGTTTTTTGTTCCAAATTCCAACAATTGGCTCTTATGAGGGACTTGGTGGGCCCTCAGAATTGCAATATTGGCTCATCTTTTGATCAGTCACAGACTCTATAATGAGATTATGTTCCTGCAGATTGAAAACCTCTCTATATTTCATTTTACCTGGAGTGCAGTACTGCTCAGATTTCTGTAATATACTTTGTTAGCCACCTATAGGTGAGTTAACTGAAAACTCACACATCTAGTGCATCAGAACCTGTTTGTCAGAAATAAAGCTGCCTTCTGACTGGCCCCCATTGCTCACCAATAATCAGCATTGCATTTTAGTTCTGGTGGAGCTTTTAGCTGCTCCATTCTTCACTCAAGTTAATTTCGGTTTCCTCCTGGTACCACGTGGTGTCCAGTAATAATTCTAGGCCCAAGGTGCTTTATTCCACGACCCTGGGCTTCTGCAGCATTCCTTCCTAAGACTTCCTGTCTCAGAAGTCATACCCCTTACAGGTACAGTTCCTAACACCACAAATATCAATGATAGCTTTGTAATTTAGGGCCACATTCTGAAAGGTGATAATCACAATGCGTAACGAGTAGTCCCACTGAGACAAATAGGACTACTCATGGTGTGAAAGATACTATTAAACATGAAGAGGAGTCAGATAATCTGGCCCTTTTTGGGCCAGCTCCTCAGCTGGTGTAAATCAGCAGAGTTTCATTGAAGTTCACAGGAGCTATGGCGATTTCTGCTGGAGGTCTTTAACAGGGTTAATTTCTTCAGTGTGCTGAAGATCTGCTACAGAGGGAAAATGGTTACACTAGACTCTTAATACATTACTAACAAAGTGCTGTTTAAGTCAATTAGCCAGCAGTTACTGCTGATAAGCTTGGGTCAAGTATAGTTTAATGTATTGTGTACCCCCTACTAACATTGAATATCCTGAGTTTTAGGCAAGGAGTATTATCTAGGTCTAAGCAAAAACGGTGTTACTTCACTTGGTAGGTCACCACAAATTAGTAACCCACCATTGTTTTAATTAGGCTAAGGCTCCTCTCTTGCCCCCCCGCCCCCCATGTAGTGAAGAAATGGCTCTCAAGTAGACACGGATTTATCCTCAACATCGTTGTGAGGAAAGTAGTATTGTTACCCCCTTTGAACCAAACAGTTAGCAACAGATTGGGGCCTTGTGGGTTGTGTCCATTAGGAGAAGACAAATCAAGTAGTTCCTCCATTACATCCCATTTGTTTACAAAAAATGTTTCTCTGAACACAGCAGGAATCAAAGGAGATAGTTTCTTTGCTCACAGCTCCAAGACCCTTTTAGCTGGCACTCAGTCCTGAGAAAAGCCTAGATAACTTTTTGGTAGTGATCCTAGCACTTGGTCATCCCAAGTCTGGTGTGTCTTTATTCCCTTCTCTGTCAGGCCAGGTCAACACTACAGACCTATATTGGTATAACTGCATCACTCAGGGTGTGAAAAAAAAAAAATCTACACCCCGCCCCCCCCCAAGTGACATAGGTTTATATAACTAATCCCCTGTGTAGACAGCACTATGTCAATGGGAGAGCTTCTCCCGTCAACATAGCTACTGCTTCTCGGGGAGGTGGATTAAGTACGCTGACCAGAGAAGCTCTCCCATTGGCATGGTAGCATCTTCACTAAACCACTACCGCTTATGTTGCTGTGTGCTGTGCACGTGCGTGAGAGAGAATAAGTCACCCCTGAGCGACAGTCACACTGACATAAGTGCCGGTGTGAACAGGGCTGTCGACAGGAGAGCTTCTCTTGCCAACATACCCACTCCAGCCATCACAAGCAGCAGTAGCTAAGCTGACCAGAGAGCTCTCTCTGGTCAGCTTAAAGCAGCTACATTAGAGAGCTTACAGTGGCGTACCTGCATGGGTGCAGCTGTGCCACTGTAAACTCTCTAGTGTAGCCGTGCCCTAAGAGGTACACAAACCTTCACAAAATAACCAGCAAAAGGCCTCTCCCTACATGTGCCTTGCATATGCCTTTGTTTTGGGTGGGGATGTGCCGGTATTGGGCTGCAGGCTGCTATTGTTTCAACTGCCTTGTTATTTAATAGAACTTAATGGCTTCTTACAACTGTAAAACGAGAGGCAGCAGCTACACCCACCCACTTCACAGAGGCTTAACTCAACAGTGGGGAACTGAGGCAGAGAGTATGTGACTTGTCCAACGTCACAAAGAGTCTGTGGTAGAGCTAGGAATCGCACCCACATCTCCTCAGTCTGAGTGCTCAGTCTTAAGCATTTAGCCCTGCCACACCTCCCCCACCCCACCGTCCCTCTTAAAAGACCCCTTAATTTTCCAGCTCTTAGGGTTATTGATTCACACCACTGCTCAACGTATACAACACTACACAAACTTGAGTTTTTAATGACTGACCTTTGTTTGAGGTTTTAGTTACAGGAATTCAAACTGGTACGAACATAGGGTACAAATTTTCTTTCCTGTGAGAATGACCTCATTAACTCTTGTCCAGTCTAAATTTAGCTTCTAACTCAATTTCTGTGCAAGGGCAGGACCTTTACACCTTCTAATACTAAGTATTACAAGAAATTTAGTACTCTGATAGTTCACTTTTATGACATTTACAAGAAATCTCAGTTGTTGCTGAAAGCCATGTACAGCACATATCTGAAATTTGGGGTTGCAGCTTGATTTTGACATTTACTCCTGCATAATGTCATAAATAGACATTGCTGCTCTAAACACCCCCATAATTAAGTCTGAACTGCAATATTGTTATTATTTTATAATTTACAAACAGCTCACACTGGGTGTGCCCACATATCCTCTAGACCAGAGTCATTATAGATGTGTATTGGGCTATTTAATTTAAATAAAGGAAGTTAATCATGCTGAACAGCAAGCAAATAAAATGTAAATTAAATACCATGTAGACCAGTGCAAGATAATGCTCATTGGAAAGAAAAATGTGAATTACTCATACACATGGATGGCTTCTAAATTAACTATAACCAGACAGGAAGTGTCATAGGTTACACTATGCTCCCCAAAGTTAAATTTTAGTTCAGGGCACAACAGGGATCAAAGAGAAAACAAGGTGTTAAATGTATGGAGAAAGGAACAGAATAATAATTCCATTATAAAAATGGATATTTGCTCTCATCTTGATTACTATGTTCAGTTTCTCACTCCATCCAAAGGGATGATAGCAGAAATAGAAATGGTCCAGGGAAAGGCAATAAAAGTGTTTAGAATAGCATTCTATTTCATGTCAATTGCTCCATGTGGACAAGAAAATAGAACAAGGGGAGAAAGTGAGAGGTATACAAAACAATGAATGGTATGGAGAAGATCAGTCAGATGCTCCTATTTACCCTCTCTTTGAATGCAGAGGCAAGAGCGCATTCAATAAAGTTAAGAAAGCAGTCAATTTAAAGTTGAGATGGAAATACATTTAACCCAAAGCATAATTAACCTGTGGAGCTCAGCACAAGGTATCACTGAAGCAAAGAGCATAGTTGGATTCGAAGAGACTAGCTATTTACATAAATGAGGCTGTAATCTGCTGTTACACTATATAGGATAGGTTTCAGAGTGGTAGCCGTGTTAGTCTTTATCAGTAAAAAAAAAAAAAAAAAAAAAAAAGAGGAATCCTTGTGGCACCTTAGAGACTAACAAATTTGGGCATAAGCTTTTGTGGGCTATAACCCAGTTCAGATGCATGAAGTGGAAAATATAGTAAGCAGGTATAAATATACAGCACATGAAAAGATGGGAGTTGCCTTACCAAGTGGGAGGGTCAGTGCTAACAAGGCCAATTCATAACAGTTGACAAGAAGGGGTGTGAAGCAAATACTCACCAGCAACTGCACACCACACAACAGAAACACTAACCCAGAAACCAACCCCTGCAACAAACCCCATTGCCAACTCTATCTGCATATCTATTCAAGGGACACCATCATAGGACCCAACCACATCAGCCACACCATCAAGGGCTCATTCACCTGCACATCTACCAATGTGATATATGCCATCATGTGCCAGCAATGCCCCTCTGCCATGTACATTGGCCAAACCAGACAGTCTCTACACAAAAGAATAAATGGATACGAATCAGACATCAAGAATTGTAACATTCAAAAACCAGTAGGAGAACACTTCAATCTCCCTGGATACTCAGACTTAAAAGTCGCCATTCTTCAACAAAAAACTTCAAAAACAGACTTCAATGAGAAACTGCAGAACGGAATTAATTTGCATACTTGACACCATCAAATTAGGCCTGAATAAAGACTGGGAGTGGCTGGATCACTACAAAAAATAGTTTTCCCTCTGTTGATTCTCACCTTCTTGTCAACTGCTGGGAATGGGCCACATCCACCTTGATTGAATTGGCCTTGTTAGCACTGACTCCCTACTTGGTAAGGCAACTCCCACCTTTTCATGTGCTGTATATTTATACCTGCTTACTGTATTTTCCACTCCATGCATCTGATGAACTGGGTTATAGCCCACAAAAACTTATGCCCAAATAAATTTGTTAGTCTATATAGGATAGAAATTCATAAGGGGTAACAACCTTCATGCTTTGACATGGTCACTACCCGATTTGGGTTGTGACTGACTTATCAAAAGTTTCCTATAGGCATTTTATTCCCTAGTTGTCTTTTATAGAGGTCCTACATTTATATTACAGTAGTGCTTAGGAGCCCTAATCATGGACCATGACTCATTATACTAAATATAGGTCTGATGTACCTGATTCTGCCAACCATCAAAGTCTCAATAATGGATCATTGGTGTGCTCTGGTATTGCAGAGCTCAGTAGCTGTGCTCAAAGCAATAAAGCTTTGTGCCAATGAAAGGGAAGATTATTTACTGTCAATCCTAGGGTGGAGATGAGAGGAAGTGGTAGTTGCTTCATACGGTTTGTGTGGAAACTGATGTAAACTAATTCATAACCTGTGGAGAACCAGAAAGACGATATCTATGGGTATGTCTACACTGCAGACAGACACCTGGGACTGCTGGCCCATGCCAGCTGACTCAGGCTTCCAGGGCTTGGGTTAAGGGGCTGTTTAGTTGTGGTGCAGGGATTTGGACTGCAGCCGGGGCTCTGGGACCTTGCAAGGCAGGAGAGTCCCAGAGCCTGAACTGCAGCCCAAGCCTCTACACTGCAATTAAACATCCTCTTAACCTGAGCCCTGCAAGCTTGAGTCAGCTAGCACGGGCATCTAATTGCAGCATAGACATACTCTGAGGAGAAAGAGGGGGACAGAGATACCTTGCTAGGATGGGCCACCAACCTAACAGCTTTGCCACATCCACTGGGCTAGAGAGAAGATTTTTAAACACAAGCATGGAATGGAATCTACTGCACATGCAATGAAGATTTGTGTGTGTGTGTTGGTTTTTGCAATGCCCCTAGACAACTAACTTTATCCCATTTTAGTCAGGCAATGTTTACATGCTTTTTTTTTTTTAATTTCCTACTGACTGTTAGATAAACCTTGCCTAATTTAAAATAGCGATTATCCTTCAACAGCCAAAGTAAAAACTATGAGACACTCCCTACAAAAGGGACTCAGCTCAGACCTAGTCTGGAGAGAAGCGGAAGAGTGAAGAGGCACTAGCTCAAGCACTTCTGGAGCAAAGGATAATCCTGAAGACTAAAGGTATGTCTACACAGCAGCTACGCAGTGTAATTCCCAGCTCAGGTTAACATATGCATGTAGCTCTGCTCACGCTGGTGCCAAACATAGCAGTGTTGCCATGGTGTTTTGGGTGACGGGACTCCTCTCAGGTGGTAAGCTTGAACCATGGTTGCTATACTGCTATTTTTAGGCACTAGCTCAGAGAGAGCTAGCACATGGACGTCCACCTGAGCTGGGAATTACACCTCCCAGCTGCTGTGTTAGACATACCCCAATACTGTCTACTTTTGGCCATTTTTCTTAATATGTTCCACTGTTGCAGCTTCCCTTTTGTAGATCTGGCACAGGCTAGAAATCCCTTTAGCCTGGGTCCAGCACTTCCCCCATTTCAGTCTTTATTCCTCAGGTGTTTCCAGGAGTCTTGTGTGGGGAGTGAAGGACACCAGATGTCACTCCCTTTGTTTCAAAACTTGGTTCCCAGACCGGTTTGTGGAAAAATACTGACAGCCCAAGATGGAGTCCAGAGACATGCGATCTGGTCACATGCCCTTGCAGTATTATAGCAGCCATTGCTTATAGGCTGGCCAAAATGCCCACAGGACGGTTAAGCTATTTCACAGTCCATCAGCTCCATCTGGCTTCTTCATTGTTGTACCTGAAAGGCTGGCTGTAGGTGTTTCCTAGAGTAAATCCACTTGAAATACAGATCCCTAGTCAATATTCATAACTTCGGATACAAAAATGATACATGCATAAAAATAGGATAATTATATTCAGCAAATCAACTTTTCCAATGACATCCCACATGACTTATCTTGTACAAATGCACCATATTATGCCATAATCATATCATATTACTGTGATGAATATGGGGTGCAGTGTCACTCTGATAAAACATAGTCCCAATCTACTAAAGTCCTATGGCAGTTCTTTTATTACTATACAGTAGATCCCATTTTGGGGTCTTGGAATAACAGAGAGGTCTGTTTGGTACTGATGCAAATAAATAAAATTGTCTTGTTAATGTTTGAGGGTAATACTTGAAAACAATGCCTGGATGTCTCTGCTGTGAAGGCTGGTCTTGTGTTCTTATATACTCTTGGTATTGTGACCTTGCCTAACCCTGGAATTTCTAAACATGAAAGTGTATTGTGACTATTAGTCCCTAAACACTGGTGGGAAAACACAGATTGGCTTTTTCTGACAGTTTTGCTGGTTGCAGTGTTATTGTAGCAGTGTTGGGCCCAGGATATTAAAGAGAAAGTGAGTGAGGTAATGTGTTTTATTGGACCAACTTCTGTTGGTGAAAGTAACTTTCAAGCTACAGAGGTTTGCTGGTGGCTATTTTGGTACTTTGGATGCAACAAATGTTTGCTTGTCATGAGCAGAATCCCTGATATATCCAGCTGCGAGTGGCAGATGACAATTGAATTTTTGCAGACTGTTTTCACTATTTTCAAAAAATCATTCCTAGTGCCCAGAGTTCTTGCCAAAGTATGTATTTCTTTAGAGGCTGTGCTCAGTTGCTTGCCACATAACTGCAAATTCTGTACATAACTGATTTTACATTGTTAGTCTGATGTGAGCAGATTGGAGAGCTATAGTATCCCGTAACAACTCAAAGCTGTTCAATATGGTTCTCTCATAATTCTAACTAACAAAGTTCAGAGGATACAGAGTGACAAATACATACAATGAAACACATGGTAATAACTATCAATTGCATCATTAGAACCAACTCTCATTGGCTAAGCAGTGATTCTGAAGGCAGGCACCATTAGCTAGCAACTTCTGGGAAGTGGTAAACCCTTTTGTCATTAATAACATGCACTTCAATGTGAACTACCCTGCTTAACACTTTCTATTGCTAGTTTTGTAACAGAGACCCAATTCTGTTTGAGTAATAAAATTCATAACAATTAATTGAATAGGATTTTTAAAAATACTCACCTCCATACACATTCAATATGTACTAGACATTACTCACCATCAGGGTCTTCAAATACAGGACACTTCAAGACAAGGTCGGAATCATTCTCTATGGGTTGGAGAAACTATCTATAAGCCATCATCATGAAGAACTTCTGAGCCTAGATAAGAAAACGGAAATGTTATGCTGCTTCTAGTCTCATCCCCTTTGGTGTCTCTTGGGGGTGGGGGGGGGGGGGTTGGTGACAATTATTGAATAAAAGTTTTAACGATAAGACAACTATGTATAACATAGCAAGAAGTCAGTCCATTATTTTGCTGGGTCCTGTTGCTCCAGCAGAAGACAGCCTCTGTATGTAGACAATCCAGTCCAGTCACATTAACACATTTATTTGAGCATAAGCTTATGCTCAAATAAATTTGTTAGTCTCTAAGGTGCCACAAGTACTCCTGTTCTTTTTGCTGATACAAACTAACACGGCTGCTACTCTGAAACCTGTCATTACCAAGAATGCTACTGAAATGCAAACTCAAAAAGAAATCCTTCTTGCTCCACAGCTCCCTCCAGCACACCTTACCATCTGTTACTACTTTCCTCCCTCCTCCTTCCCAGGTAGGAAATTTCCCCATCCCCTCCTGCTTTATTTAGAGGTACCCATACTGTACATCCCTCTGAGAAGGAAGTGAAAGATCACTGTGAAATGGATTAAAGTCTCAATGAATACTAGAAAGTTGTTCCTTCCAGAAAAGGATCACACAACTAAATAGCTAGTTAAGCTCCTATACAGGAGCGCCGCCAGCTTTTCCGGTGCCCTAGGCGGCGGAAGGTCCCGCCCCCGAAATGACGCCCCCAACAGCGGTGGCGGAAGGTCCCGCCCCCAAATTTCCACGGACGGACGGGGCGCCAGCACCCCACAAATAGTAGCGCCCTAGGCAACCGCCTAGGTTGCCTAATGGGTTGCGCCGGCCCTGCTCCTACACAAGGTCAAAACATTACTAATGTTTGTTTCTGACAGGTGTTCTGCATCATCTTAGCCAACCTATGTGAGGGGAAGAAGCACTATGTTTTAGATGACAGATTGCTGTTAATCCTATAGCTTGATAGCAAGGGGCAAACAAACAGGAAACAGCTTAGCAATACAAGTTTACAACTACAGACTATGATTTTCAAATCGAACTGGTGATCTGGAGGGCCTCAGATTTTTGGATATCCAACTTGAGACACCTTGAAGGGGCTTGATTTTCAGAGTCTCTCACACTGAGCACCCCAAAAATTGAGGCACCCAAAATCACCAGTAACTTCTGAAGTTTAGTCTCAGAAACCAAGCAAAGAAACAAAACCAAAAGCAGTTAACAGCCTGTCAGTCAGCTGCTTATAACACTTTATTTCTTATAAATAAGTACACTGTCTGCACTGTGTGTTTAGTTTGGAGGATTATTAAGTAGGAGATTCTTGGCCATTAAGTGAATGTTGGTCTCTTGTCTCTAATACCAACATCTACTAGCATTTCATGGGCCTTCCTTCTGTGAACCTGTTTTTAGCCCTTTGATACAGTGTGTCCATCACCTCAGTGGGAGGGGATAATGTGTGCACAAATTCATATATACACACACCACACCACCCCTAAAGAGAGGACAGAATTCCACTTTTCATTTCCCTATTTCTTCTGATTATACTGTCACTTTTTCAGTTCTTGTCTTAAGGGGAAGAAAAAACAAACACTTGAAAGATGTACATAGCACTGACTAGTTCTTTTGGCCTGAAGAGTTCTTTTTTTTTTTTAAATAAAAAAGGAAAGGAAAAATATTGACAAGAAGTACTTCCAGATGGCATGGTTAACCATCAGGTATAAAAATAAGAAGCACTTTAGATGACAGCTATGTTAATTAGCATCTCTTGGTATCATCGTTGCTAAAATGCACCAACATTTCTTAAAAGAAATGTTCTGTTGACCTCTAAGGAGAGCTGAATTTTAAGATGTGGCTACAGGAGTCCCTGCAAAGCATCATGTAAAAAATAAAATAAATAAAAGCTTTGAAAGTCTTTAGTGGAGTTCAGAGTTTCAAAGGTCCATTGGAAGAGTCCAAAGCTATGGAACTTATCACTACCAGAGATCATACTGGGCCTAAGCCTGACTGTTTGCAAATGCTAAAATAAATGCAGCATACAGAAATTCTGTTCCCAGTTCTAATCAAAACTAATACAGGTACAAAGAAATCTTCAAACTGCAGGAAAATAAGTGATGTCCCTCTTGCCTTCTCCCCTCCTCCCCCAAACAGGCAAAGTTATAAGAGTTCTCCCAAATGGACTAAACAAGGTACAAATCCCATTATCAAACATTTACACCCACAATTTACAGATCTGCTTAGAGAATTAAAACTAGAGAGTTTCACTTTTTAATTACATCTTCCTGAGGCCATGTTTTAATAACTATTTGAAATCTGATTTATTCCAATAGACCAAACTTCACTAGCATTATTATACACCACTGAAACCAGCCTAGCCAAATTTGATTTCCATTTGAAACAACCATGCAAACTCAGCAATAATCTGGCCACAAAGCCCCAAATGAGATCAGAAAACTACCAAGTTGCAGGCTTTGACTGCAGAATAGTCAGTCAATAATTCAGGCTGTCGGTTAATGTGATGGGTCTAGTATTCTCAAAGGTTGCTAGTAGGTCAGCCAGCCTTTGGTCACTCCTCAACATATCTTCATGGTTATTCTAGTCCTTGGCCAAGGATGGTTTCCCCAAGTGGTCAATTTTTGGTTAATATTGACAGCCAAAATGATTGCAGATTAGTACATTTCTCAAATCACAACTACTGTTACTACTAAAACAAGAAAGGAATGTGGCCAAGAAGCCTCTTAAACATGCAGGAAGACCACAACTTTTATACAGCTACCTCAACTAGCAAAGTTATGGAATATAAAGTACTCTTCAACTAATCAAGTTAACCATTGACAGAAAAAAAATTCGATTAGAGTGTCACTAGCCATATGCCTTCAGCCAAACTATTCTATCAAATCTGCAGTACAAGTCAGAGATACTAAAAACTACCCAGTTTATTTTTTCCATATTCGAGTTTTATTGTTTTTAAATTGCTTATGGTAATACCCAGGATGCACTCGACACTTTCAAAAAGACAAAGGACAGTCCCAGCCCTGAGGAGTTCAAAGATGAAGCAGAGATAGACATTGTCAGAGGCCAATAGAGGGAGAGGAGAAAGGGATATAGCACACACTTAGGTGGTTGGTTTTTTTTTAAATTAATGTACCTGCTAATTAGACTTGCTATAAGTAGAAAACCTCTCAAAATGAATACAGAAGACAGCCAAGCAAAGAACAACAACAAACGAGCAAAATTCCTCATTGTACTCAATTTTTAGGGCAGGAAGATAGAAAACATATCCCATAATCTTAGCATTCAGACAATGGTAATTGCACATGCATGTAGGTTTGCTGACTATGTGGATGAATGTGCATTTGGGAGCTATTCAGGCCAGCATCTCTTTCCCACAAAGAAGTTCCTTCCCTCACTAAGTGCACCAGAACAGACCTTATGCCAGACACTCCTGTTTAGTTCAGGGTGCAGCCCACAAGTGACATGGGGAGGGGGGGGGGTCAACTAGTGCCCAAATAAAATATTAATAGCTTGTTTTTATTATTTGCATAGCAGTAGCACCTAGAAACCCCAACCCCATTGTATAGACATACAACAAAGACAGTCCTTGCCCAAGAAAGTTTACAAACTAAGTATTAGAAAAAGAGACAAGATGGGTAGCTTCTGAGCATCTCTCTCACCAACAGAAGTTGATCCAGTAAAAGATATTACCTCACCCATTTTGCCTCTCTAACATCCTAGGACCAACACAGCTGCAACACCACTACATATTAGAAAAGAGACAAATCAGTGGTTGAAAGAAAGGTGTATCTTATCTGCCTCTAAAATTGGGAGAGATTCACTTTACAGATCCCACAGCACCCAACTTGAAATCTCCTACACCATAAAAAGCTTTTACAAATATGTGCAGGGATGGCAGAAGGATAACTCAGGAGTGAGATGAGATCAAGGAGTCTAAAAAGGCTGAATAACAAGCTGCCCTTCTCCACAGCTCTGAAAGGACCCACCCAGGGTCTCTTTCCATGCAGTTTATTTCCCATTATAGGCAACACTAACAACAAACAAGGTTCCTCAACCCACCCCAGGAGACAGCACCCCATTCTTTACCTCTCACAAGCACTTCCTAGTGCATGCAGCTCTATGGCCCCAACTCAACAGATCTCTAGTCTCATCCCATGTAGGTCCAGGTGCCCTCCTTTTAAACCTAATTGGGGTCAGCTGACCAGGCATAGGGTGGACTGCACTGGCCCTGCTCCCTTTTAAAGAGCCAGTGTCAGTTTGTTGCACCAAGATACTAAACTGCATTTAAAAATCTGTTTCACAAGCTCTAATGTACTGCATTACACATAGAACCTTGGGAATAATCCTATACTAGCAGAAGGATAGACTACATCACCTAATAGTCTTTTCTAACTATAGTTTCAATGGATTATTCAAGTATATTTTTGGAACTCCATTCATCAAAAATATTGCTCTCATCTTATCCTTTGGTAAGAAAACACCATAAAGTTGTGTTTTGAATTTTCAGAATGTTACTACTGGAAATTAATTGACTGCTTTTGGGAGAGTCTAAAAAAATGTGCATTCTGAGTGACCACTCCTTCCTACCAATACAGGCAAAATAAACTTTGCAAGTGCCTCAGCATTTATTTTATACAATAATGTCAAATGTGGGCAATAATGTCCACCATTATAACAGTTAGAGATCAGTCTAAACCAAAGCTCTTTATCTGAATACTCCTGAATTATGGAAAAATTCAGATCTGAACCCTTTCCCCACCCTTCATTCCTCAAAAAACTTGTGTTGTGGCAACCTTCTGTCTAGTGGTCTTTATGGAGCTGAGGAGGTACTAGAAGTGACCCAAGACACTTGAGGCCTTGTCTGCACTTAGATTTTTAGCCACCAGTGTAGAATTAGTGATCAAGCTGCACCAGTCCAAATCTTTAGTGTGGGCATGGTGCACTGATGGAGTATGATAGTGTAATTACACAAGTGGCTAAAAACCCCACTGTAGACAAGCCCTAACTCACCTATGCCTCTTTCTTCCTGGGGCTAAGCATGGTAATGACACAGTATTCCCAGCCCCTGACAAAGCTGTCAGAATTTGTGATAAGTGGTAAGTACTGTATATATAATATGTTGGAGGATAGGAATGGAATCCACTAAAACCTTAATAGATTGGAAGAAGGGACTGAAATCAATGTAAATAGATTCAAGAAAGACAAACTGTTTGTATAGGAAGGAATAATCAAATGCGCAAATATTAAATAGGGGATTATTGGCTAGGTAGCAGCAGCTCAGAGGATGACCTGGGAGTTATTGTGGATGATAAACTGCCAGTCATGCAATGTTAGTACAGAGAGACAGATGCCTTGTTGGATTGTGTTAACACCACATTCCACGTTAGTTGGAATGAATCAGAATAGATCAAGGCCTGAATCCATAAAAATTCTGGGCCCTAGGCAGAACCCAGCTTACCTCAACCCAGTTTCCAAGCTTCCATCCCTTTTTTCCCCTGTCCAGGTCCTAGCCTCTCATCTATTCCCCAGTCACTACTTTCTCCTCATCTTTAGGCACAAGCCCCCAACCACAAATTCCACTTCCTTTGTAGTTTCCTCCTCATCAAACAACTCTTCCTTAAAGGCTTTCTGTTTCTTCAGTGCTGGTGCTATTGCCTCCGCACCTTAAGCACCAGGCAGGCCCACTTGTGAGTGCTGGGCTCTCTACATGCACCACCCACTACCCCTATAAATTGCTCATGTATCACAGGCTGACAAAACAAGGGAGCCAGAGAATCAGCTGTATGGCAACTCCAGACCCTGAATTTTCTGCACCTTAATGGGTGGCAGCCCTCAAATTTCTTAACATACAAGTCCTCAAGATTTGTGAAAAATCAATAGTCAGCATCTGAAGTCCATAGGCCAGATTTTAAGAGGCTCTTGCTAGACCATGAAAGGCAGAGCCTCACCCACCCATGTGCAACGGTGTGAGGGCCTCTCACAGTAACAATCTACTTGTGCTCTGAGGGGTGCAGAGATTGCTAGCTCCTCCTCACCCTGAGTAGCAGAATGCTGAGAAGGGTGTGAGGGGAGGCAGGGGAGTGGTCTTGTCATCACCCCCCAACCCATGGAGTAAGGGCAAAGTGCTAGGGGAACAATCTGTTCCATGCTAATGATGGAAGCAGAAAGAATACGTGCACCCTGGAAGCCCCAGGAGATATGTGCCTCAGCCAGCCACAGTCTCCCCCCAGTCTTCTGACAGGACTCTGCACCATCTCCTGCACAAAGTTGTGGCATAAATGCCATGATTTAGATCCATGTCGGGTGGGCTTGGATCAGCAGATCCATGGGTCTGCTCTTGATGTGCACCTGAGTCTGATGAATCATTTCAGAGAACAGAGACAAAAGGCTGGGAAAAGGCAGTAAGACCTATGAAGGATGATTAAGTGAACTGGGCATATTCAGCCTAGAGGACAGAGGACTGAAGTAAGGCAGAATTATGTACAAATGGATGATATAAAGGAGACAGGGATTATTTTTCTCAGGCAATGAGGAAAAAGAAGCAGCAATGAACTGAACCTCCAGCAAGAAATATTTAATTAGGAAATCCTGACACCTCTAATTAGGGAAGTTGAGGAATTACCATCACTAAAGATATTCAAGGCCTAGATCAAATATCTATATACAATGGACGGATTAGTTCAGTAACAACTAAATCAAACCTGCCACAAAGCAGGATGATGAGTAGATAATGCACTCAGGCTCCCTTCCAGATGAAGTGATTCTACAATTATAGAAATCTGGGATAAATGATTTCATTGTGTTCTGTTACTCCTGATCCTACCTGTGACATTTGACATGCTTGACCATGATGTTACTGCTGAGTCTGTGTTCAAGATCTTGTGAGAATACACAGGAATGCACTGAGATGCCTGCAGTCCTCTCTCAATGACTGAACCCAGAGGGTCGCAATAGGTCAATCAACCTCCCACCGTGCTTTCACCTATGGAATCTGAGTGATCCATTCTCTCCCCTATTTTATGCAACATCTACATAACATCACTCTAAGAGGTAATTAAATATCATTGATTCAAATGTCAGCACAACAGAATACTATATATTTCCTTCACATTTGATACAGAAAACACCACCTGCCATCCATCCTAGTGTAAGTGCAAGGGTGAAGAGTTGCTGACTAAAATGAACCCTTGAACCCCAAGAAAAGGTAAAGAGGTGATTTCATCATGGTCTGCAAGTAAGTACATGGAGAGAAAATTTCTGATAGTAGAGGGCTCTTTAATCTAGCAGATACAGGCATAACAAGATCCAGTGGGTGGAAGCTGAAGCTAGACAGATTCAGACTATAAGTAAGGTGCACATTCTTAAGTGAGGGTAGTTAACCATTTTGTCAAAGTTAGAAACAGGACTCACGATTTGTCCGACCACTCTGTTTTATTAGCGCAGTGCTGTGCTAATACAACCAGATAATGTGAGCACCATATAAGACTCAGACTGTCTTATTTATACAGATAAAAAGGGGGGTGAACTTAACAAGAAACAAAGGGAGCAAAGCTGATGCGTTTTCCTGGGGCCAGACACACATCTTATTTCCTTATTAACTCTTAGCAATCTTCTGCTAATGTCCCACCATTAGCTGAGGGGCGAGTCATTGTTCTATATCTTAATGTTTCTCTTCCTGACAGCTATATTTCAACATTCCTCATTCCTGCTTAAAGGAACATACAGCATTTCTTTAATCCATTCTATTTTTACAATATAATTCATTCTACTTTCACAATTTGTAACAAATTCCCAGGGATATAATGGATTTTCCACCATATGTAGTCTATAAATCTGGTCTGAATGTCTTGCTAAAAGATATATGCTGTAGCTCAACATGAAGTTATGGACTTGATGCAAAAATTACTGGGGAAAATTCTACAGCCTGCATTATGCATGTGGTTGGACTAGAGGATTATAATGGCTTTTCCTAGCCTTAATAATCATCTATGTCTCTTGGCAGACAAGAGCTGACAGCCCACAATTGTGGAACTCCTTTCTGGAGAGATCAGGATAGCCATGAACCTCACTGCTTTAAAATGCCAGACCCATCTTTACAATCTAGCCTTTCCTTAGCTTACATCACACTTTCTCCTATCCAGCCTGGGACAAGAGGGGAGAGAGAATTCATGGCAACAAAAAAACCTGTTATTTTACTTGTAAGGCACACTGGTACCATGGTGCTGAACACAGTACAAAAACCCAGGATTGACAGAAATAAGACTCTTTGGCAATTTAGTATCTATCATTCTGACATTTGAAGGACATATTTATATAGAACTTATGTGATAGGCCCTGCTTCTGATTTACCTGTACTGTAGGGTGACCAGATGTCCCGATTTTATAGGGACAGTCCCAATTTTTGGGTCTTTTTCTTATATAGGCTCCTATTACCCTCCACCCCCTGTCTCGATTTTTCACATTTGCTGTCTGGTCACCCTACTGTACTGCAACATGTCACTTAAGAATGGTACCTCTGGGACAAGATGCAACAGAACTGTCATCTGCTCAAAAATTTAGTAGTAGCTCTGTCTTTCTCTTATATCATGGATTAGGGAAGAACAACCCAGTGTCATTTGTTTTCTTGTTCCTTTATAGGTGGCTAAAATAGAATCGAGATATTTCAACTAGCTTTGTTGGTGTTAAACTTTCTGAGTTTTCACAACAAAATTAATTGTACACCACTCCAAATTACT
Organism: Platysternon megacephalum; assembly: GCA_003942145.1. NCBI lineage: Eukaryota > Metazoa > Chordata > Testudines > Platysternidae > Platysternon > Platysternon megacephalum. The sequence continues at coordinate 8,549,369 of QXTE01000019.1, read as the reverse complement.
AATTCTTTTTGCTGTTTCTTTTCAAATGGTGGGATTTTGAGCAGGAGGTAGAATAACTCCCATAGAGACCTTCTTTCCTCTGGGGTAATTTGAAAAAGATGCAAATTCCTAGCTGCTCACCCATTAGGCTTGTGAGAAGCATATCTGTTATATTGTGCATTTCTGTGCCTTGGAATTCAAACTTCTGCAGGGATAGCACTAAAAAAATCTCTCCCTATGCTTTGAGCTAACAGTGGGCAAATCATCTGTGGAAAATTCAGAACCTCGCCTCCTTTCTTCTACCCCCATCTTGGAATTTGCCAGCTCCTGAAAGGGAACTCTGGACTGAACCTTGAGAGCATCCTATCTTATGGACTAAAACAATAATGGCTACCATAGCTCTTTGACACCATTTCCCAGCATGCTTAGAGTCAGGGGTGGGGGCAGAATGAGCTAGAAACCCCTGATGAGGCCAGTTGGAAGGCTTCCACATGGGGTAATATGGACAAGCAATTTTCTGGACCAATGAAGAGCCAGTACTGCTCAACCCCCTCAGTGGGAGGGGAGAGCCTGACTCAGAGACAAAGAGACTAGGTTTAGCTTGAGCTGAGAGAGAAGCAGAACAAGTTAGGGACTCTCTGATTAACTCCCTTCCCCACAGAGAGAGTTTGTACTGCTGCAGGATCTAGTGCATGGGTGAGGTATTCCAGCACTGCAGAGACCAGCGTCCAGAGTGGCAGAGTTCAGACCTGGTGCCAGCTACTCAGAGGAATCCAAGACCTCTGCAGGACTCTGGACCAGGAAGCCAGGAGAGGATCCTGTTCCACCCAGGACGAAGACACTTTAAGAGGGCTCTGTGTTTGTTTAAACAGGCCAACATTCACAGCACTGGTCTCTGGCCTCATCCTCACTGTACCAGCTGCCTAGAAAGGTGCCAGAGAGGGATCTGGGGGATTGGGAAGAGTTGGGAAATTGGTTGATTTGTTAATGTTTAGTATTTATTATTCATTTATTATGTAACCCTTTCCTTCCCCAGATCCTCATTTCCTACTCCCAATAAAATCTCCTTTGTTATATTATTGGTTTTGGGTATGTCATTTCTTTACTGTTGTTTGTGTTGATGTACTTCATTGTTTCATGTGTGCTGGATTTTATACTCCTTGCCAGCAGTGGTAGCATTATTCAGTTTTCCCAGCGGACGGCTCCCCTTGTGTCCCAGGCACAGTGAGAAGTCACCTTGGGTGAAAGCACCAGACATCACAAAAAACAAACACAAAAAAAACCAGGACCCAACCCATGGGGAGAAGAGAACCCACTCCAACTAGGAAATATGAGGGAGGAGACCTGAGCCTCACCTCAGTGGAGGGGCTACCCCTCCTTTCTGGAATAGAAATTAACCAATGGACTTGAGACCAACCAGCTTCTTATTCAGATCTTTTATATCTTGCTCCTCATCAACTTCTCTTCCCGTACAAAAAATCATGAAATATTCTGGGGAGACTACCAAGCCATCATGTGAGCTTTGTGTTATCCAGCAGGGAACACCCAAAAAGCAGAGAGTGGGTGAAGACAGAGGTAAAAAGAGAGACAGGAGTAATGGAGATACAGAAAAGTAGAAGAGAAGAGAACTATGCTACAGGACAAACTTCTACCCAACCCAACCCATTGGCTTCAATGGAGTCGCACTTCCTTACACCAGGAATGTATTTGTCCCACAGACTGGGTATTTGAGATGGAGTAGAGTTCCACTTTGGGTGTCATTACAATTTTGAGTTCTATCCCATTTTTCATAGAAGTCACTTAGTTCCTGAACATGCAAGTTGCTGATCATCTTGTGCAGGATTCTGAACATCCTTGACTCTTCTTGACTTTAACGGCTGTTGAAGATGCTGATCATCTCTTAGGAGGAGCTCAGTACCATGCAGGATTAGACATTTAACTTATTTTTGAAGCCCTGCATAATCTGTGCCTTTGGTACTAGCAAATTCATTCAACTGACCAGGATGAACCCAGAATCCATCTGCCCCATGGAGTACTGTGTACAGTTCCTAAGACATGGTGGTATGGCATGTGGCTACAGCGTTCTTAGGTTTGGTGAAATTATTATTTTCTAATTAATGGAGGGGGCAGAGAGGAATCTGCCACAATTCTTTGCTGAAAGTTCAAAGCAATAAATTCCCTTTTAGTGCACAATGAATGATCCAAATGTGTACAGTGTAATGAACTTTTTTCTATATATTGTAGACATCTGGCCACCGCTTCTCCTGGCCCTCTATTAGATATTAGTAACCAAGCAAATGTTTTTAATAAAGAAAAAGGTTATAAAATACTATTGAATTTTAGAGTAAGTCCAACAGGAACTAGAGAGATACTAAAGAATGAGCAGTTGTCAATAAACTGGTCATTAAACTGGTCATTTGCACACTTAGCTGTAATAACCAGTATTGTGAATTCCAAGCATTCAAAATCTTGAGCTAGGCCCCCAAAATCATGGCATTTTAAAAAAATCACTTGGGGTTCCTTCTTCTCTTGGTTTTCTGGTGTTTGAACCTTTAGGCGTTTGTGTTTTCAGGCTTTTCTCCACAATCATGAGGGCTAGAAACATCCTAAAAAAACCACAACAAAAGCTGAGATGTTTACATAATCACATGACTCCAAGAGCTAGACTTGAAGAAACACACCATACAGCATGAGACTTGCTATGAAGTCATGAGAGTTTGCAATATTGAGTAACTGATTCTATTACATATTTCAGGAAAAAAGTCATATTGGACTAAAATGATCACAAGTTTGGACAGTACTTCCATTTGCTATATAGCTGAAGAAACACCTTCCATTCTATTACTTAGTATCTCTTCCCATACCTTCCTGAAACTATTTGCATTCTTACCCTGGCATTATATATATATGTCACTTAGTAAATCCAGTAGCAATCTGCAACATTTCATTTTGTCAGTTTCAACACCTTTTAATCAGTACTGACTGCAAGTTCTTCTCATGAGAGTTTTTGGGATTAGGATGACTGTGAAATATTGTCATATAAACCTCTCAGGCACTTAAAAACCCACACTTCTTTCTTGTATGTTATCTAGAGGCCAGCTATTCCTTATGAAGATATCACTCCACTGTCTGAATATGTAAATGACATATCAATAGTGTTTTTATGGTTTAACTGTGGGTGAAAGTACAGAGATAATACTGAATCTGTGAGATGATCCATAACTAGCAAAAGGCAATGTAAATTTATTTGCTCTGTTTAAGTCAGCAATATCTGTTATGAGAAATATAAGGTGTAAAACTGTTAATGTTCTCTCAAACCAGGCCAGCATTTTCCACATCTTTTTTCAACCATATATCCACAGGACATGATTCTGATCCCATACCAGTCAGAATAAGGGGTAACTCCACCACAGCCAAGGTTAAAACTAGTGTGAGATCAGAATCAGGCAAACAGGCTCTAAAATAGGCTATTGGGACACCCCACTATTATAGAGTTCATGTTTCTCTTAGCCATAGAAACATGACTCATCCTATAGGTACTTTGTAGTCATGGATTTAAGGAGCTTAGGAAAGTCAGGACTGGTAAATTCTTGCTATGGCTTGAGACTGTGCATTTATTTTGCAATCCAGTAGAAATGCACATTGCTTCTATGCTTCTGCATGAATATGAGGAAAAATAGTTTATATCGTGCAAACAAGTGTAGCTGTTTTTGTTAAAGGCCAAATAGCTGAATGTTTAAAAGTCATCCTGCTTTTTCCATTCACTTCTAGTCCCATGAGATTGTTGCAGATGACTTCTTGGGACACACCAGCTATTGCTTTAAAGTTAATTGGCCAGGCCTGGTGGCAGTGTTCACTATTCCAAGTTCACAAAACTTGTAATTTACTTGTATCTTATTCTTATTGCAGTATTTCATCATTAATGTAAGTTGCTGTTTGCCATTACCCTTGCCAGTGAAGTGATCACAAATCAACCACAGAAACAAGCACAAGAACAGCTAGGACAGGACATCAGGTCTTACAGAAAGTTCTAACTCACAGATTGGAACAGACCTTTTGGACAAGTATGTAGGCTTTAGCACTGTTTTGTGTCTTGAGAACATTTTGCGAAATAGTTGTTGAATTATTTGCTAGGTTTTATCCCAGGGTGGCAAACATACAGCCCACAGGCCACTTCCAGCCGAACTGATTCACTTATGAGACCTGCATTACATTTATATTGTGCAAAACCTAAGCTTTCATTACAGGAAAATTAAGTTTCTAGCCACCACAGCTGCAAAGTTGTGAATTGGGTGAAACTAATGCAGTAGTGTTGAGTCAAGGGACAGTCTGAAACAATGACATAGAGGTTTGCACTGCCCTCCCCCTATTAATCTCATTGGGGCATCAACTCTACATCCCAATGACATTAACCTGCATGTCAACATTAACTATTCAATTGCTGATAATTTTAATAAATAGAATGGGGAAAGAGGTGGGAATGAAGCCCACGGGGCTTGGGCATAAGCAAATTGGCAGCAGCTGGAGGATAGAAAATGCCAAGGGAACAGAGAAAAAGTCCAAAGACAGGGAAGAGGGGGAGAAACATAGGAAGAAAGATGAGTAATTGAAATAAAGAGCAAAAATGGGGGTGGTCTTCGAGGGAACATATCTTTCCCTTAAGTGATACTGAATGTGACAATGAGGTACTAAATAAATAACGGTAATAACTAAGGCTGATATTTACAAAGTCCCCTAGGAGATGTGGATGGTAATTTCCATGAATTTTAATAAGAATTGCACCCCTAAATCCTTTAGGCACCTAACCCTTTACAATCTCAGCCTAAAAGTTCAGTTTGTTACCTAAGGGAAATAATCTCTGTGATCTTTGCACAAATGGCTCATTGACACAAGCAATTTTTCTGCCATAGATTAAGGAGAATATGTCATACTAAATGTATACCCTGGCCCACAGACTATAGTTAAATTTTGAATTTGGCACCCTGTTCACCAGGTGAATTTGACATTCTGGTTTGTTGACTAAAATCTACACTTCTGATAAAGAAGTGAGAGTCAGATTAAGTCATTGTGATTGGCTGCACTTATTGATGGTACTGCATAGTGGTTAGGTACTGTTCTCCCCCTTTGCATTAAAATAAATCCATGCTCTTGTGTCCGTCCCTGCTTGGTGGAGTATTTGGAAACTGTAGGGTTGCAAGGAAAAGTACCACTGCATAATCCTGGGGTTGGTGTCTTTTCTAGAGTATAGCCAGCGAAGGGGTGATTTGTCTGTCATTAAGAGAAAAGGATTCTCCAGCAAATAGGTGCCCATGGACCACTTTACAGCCAGGGTCTCCTCAATTATGGAAAAGGATATTTCTCAGAGGGGACAGTTTCCTACTGAGGAAGAGGACTGGGTGTTATTTTCTGTCAAAGTCCTGAGACAGGACAGCCCAGAGGCCTACGTTGGAGGTATCTATAGAATGAATTCCCTTGAAAAGTATGGGTGGAAGAGTACTGGATCCCAATTCAGTCTCTGAAAGACTTGTCATGGGCCTCGGACCACTGGATTTTCTTTAGGGCATGTCTTTCACTAATTCTGTCAGGTGCGCAGCAATTGTGGCAAAATTTGGCATGAAGCACATATTGTTAAGGACCGAGCTGTGAATGGTCTTGCCTAACGGTCAGGGTGGGAGGCTGGCCTACTAGTTGGAGCAGAGGTGACCAGGCCTAGTGGCTAGAGCCTGAATCAGGAGCTGAGTTACCAAATTGAGGGAGTGAGCTGGAGCAGAGACTCGGGGATCAGGAGCAGAGGGTCAAAACCAGAATATCAGCTGGAGCAAGGGCAGGAGCAAGGAAGGAGCTGAGCACAGGAGCAGGAAGCACGACCAGAAACACAGCTGTGTGTGTGGAACATTATTGAGGAGCCAGGGACTTAGGCCTGGTCTACACTACGATGTTAGTTCGAATTTAGCAGCGTTATACCGAATTAACCTTGTACCCGTCCACACAACGAGGCCATTTATTTCGACTTAAAGGGCTCTTAAAATCGGTTTCTGTACTCCTCTCCGACGAGGGGAGTAGCGCTGAATTCGAACTTGCTGGTTCGAAGTAGGGTTAGTGTGGACGGAATTCGAAGGTATTGGCCTCCGGGAGGTATCCCACAGTGCACCATTGTGACCGCTCTGGACAGCAATCGAAACTCGGATGCTCTGGGCAGTTGGACAGGAAAAGCCCCGCGAACTTTTGAATTTCATTTCCTGTCTGCCCAGCCTGGTGAGCACAGGTGACCACACAGAGCTGAACAGCACAGGTAGCGATGCAGGCCGACAACCGCAAACGAGCACCAGCATGGACCACACGCGAGATACTGGATCTGATCGCCATATGGGGAGAGGATTCAGTGCTCGCAGAACTGCGTTCCAAGAGACGGAATGCAAAGATCTTTGACAAGATCTCGAAGGGGATGATGGAGAGAGGCCACAATCGGGACTCCATTCAGTGCCGTATAAAGGTGAAGGAGCTCCGACAGGCCTATCAGAAGACGAAGGAGGCCAACGGACGGTCCGGGGCAGAGCCGCAGACATGCCGCTTTTACGATGAGCTGCATGCAATTCTCGGAGGGGCCGCCACCACTACCCCACCCCTGAGCGTGGACTCCGAGGAGGGGTTAATGTCTTCGTTGCATGACGAATCTGCGGACGGGGAAGAGGAGGAGGAGGAGGACGACGAACTTGTGGAGAGCACACAGCGCTCCATTCTCCCCGACAGCCAGGAGCTCTTTCTGACCCTGACAGAGGTGCCCTCCGAACCCTCCCAAGGCGGCATCGCAGACCCCCTGGAAGGGACCTCTGGTGAGTGAACCTTTTCAAATATCTCAAACATGGTTTAAAACAAGTATTTGTTTAATGATTAATTTGCCCTGGGGACTTGGGATGCATTCGCGGCCAGTACAGCTACTGGAAAAGTCTGTTAACGTGTCTGGGGATGGAGTTGAAATCCTCCAGGGACATCTCCATGAAACTCTCCTGGAGGTACTCCAAAAGCTTTTCCAGAAGGTTTCTGGGCAGGGCAGCCTTATTCCGTCCTCCATGGTAGGACACTTGACCGCGCCATGCTAGCAGCAAGTAATCCGGTATCATTGCTTGACAAAGCTTGGCAGCGTATGGTCCCGGTGTTTGCTGGCATTCAAGCAACATCCGCTCTTTATCTTGCTGTGTTATCCTCAGGAGAGTGATATCGTTCAGGGTAACCTGTTTGAGATATGGGAATGTAATTAGGGGGACAGAGGTGGCCCCGTTCCTACTGGGCTGTTTGCCTGTAGCTGAAAAGAAATCTTTCCCTGCAGTTAGCCAAGCGGGCGGGGGGGAGGGGGTGGATAATGTCGCTGAGTTTTTCGCGTTTGGCTAGCAGGGGTCTTCCCTGATACCAGCCACGTGGTGGGGGGAGGGGTAACGCGATCATCCAACAGAAGTGGATGGGGGGGCTAGTTTGCGATCTGCATGGATCTTCCATGGTACCAGCCACGTGGTGGGGGGAGGGGGTCATCCCACAGAATTGAATGGGTGGGTGGGGGCAAGTTATTATGTTATCTGATGCTGCACGGTAACAGGAAAACCGCAGCACGTAAAGGGCTTTGCTTGCTATGGGAAAGGAGGGCTCTGATTTAATGCAGAAGCAGCAGGACAGTGGCTTACCATGGCTGCATACAAGCCGAATTCTGTTGCCCGGCCCTGCGTCTGCTGTGATCTCTAACACCAAAGCCGCGGGCACTCAATATAAGATGCAAAAAGCGACCTTGTACATTGCTATGTAATGTGAAAAGTGTTCACCGTGAAAGAGTATAAGCATTGTTCTATAAAATGTATCTTTTTACATACTTCTCTCCTTTTTTTCCCTCCTACTGCAGCTGCAAATTCTTCCATCCTCCCGCCCCCAGCACGAAGGCTCTCCCAGATAAGGAGGCGAAAGAGGCGCACCCGAGACGATATGTTCTCGGAAATAATGCAGTCGACCCGGGATGAGAGAGCTAATTTTAACGATTGGAAGGAGACTGTATTGAAATTCCGTCAAGAGGCCAGTGACCGTGAGGAGAAGAGGGACCAGCGGGAGGACATGAGGGACCAACGGGAGGAGAAAAGGGATGAACGTGAGGAGAGAAGGGACGAACGCGAGGAGAGGAGGGACGCCCGAGAGGAGAAGTGGCGGGATGCAACGCTGGGGCTGCTGCGTGATCAGACAGACATGCTCCGGCGTCTGGTGGAGCTCCAGGAACGGCAGCTGCCGGATTACCGGGTGCCGCTGCAGCCCCTCTATAACCGCCCTCCCCCCTCCCCAAGTCCCGTAGCCTCCTCACCCCGACGTGTAAGAACGCGGGGGGGGAAGCTCCGTGCAACCTGCCAGTCCACCCCATTAGAGAGCCCGAGCAAAAGGCTCTCATTATTTTGAATGTTGTTCCTGCCCTGTTCCTTCACTCCTACCCTCCTCCCAAACCCCACCCGGACTACCTGGTTATTTCTCTCCCTATGTTCATTACCCCCCGTTAATAAAAAGTTCTTGATTTGTAATTTGAAAACGACACTGACTTTATTTTTTTTTAAATAAAACTGGGATCGAAGGGGGAAGGGGGAAGGGTGGGTTGCTTACAGGGAATGAGTGAATCAAGTGGGCGGGTTTTCAACAGGGACAAACAAACATAACTTTCACACAGGAGCCTGGGCAGCACTGAAACTTGTTTTCAGAGCTTCTCTGATGCGCACCGCTTCCTGGTGTGCTCTTCTAATCGCCCTGGTGTCTGGCTGCGCGTAATCAGCGGCCAGGCGGTTTGCCTCAGCCTCCCACCCCGCCATAAAGGTCTCCCCCTTGCTCTCACAGAGATTGTGGAGCACACAGCAAGCTGCAATAGCAATGGGGATGTTGGTTTGGCTGAGGTCCGAGCGAGTCAGTAACGAGCGCCAGCGACCTTTTAAACGTCCAAAGGCACACTCTACCACCATCCTGCACTTGCTCAGCCTGTAGTTGAACCGCTCCTGAGTACTGTCCAGGCTGCCTGTGTATGGCTTCATGAGCCACGGCATTAAGGGGTAGGCTGGGTCCCCAAGGATAACGATGGGCATCTCAACATCCCCAATGGTAATTTTCCGGTCTGGAAAGTAAATCCCTTGTTGCAGCCGTTTAAACAGACTAGTGTTCCTGAAGACGCGGGCGTCATGAACCCTTCCCGGCCATCCCACGTTGATGTTGGTGAAACGTCCCTTGTGATCCACCATTGCTTGCAGCACCATAGAAAAGTACCCCTTGCGGTTTATGTACTGGCTGCCCTGGTGCTCCGGTGCCAAGATCGGGATATGGGTTCCATCTATCGCCCCACCACAGTTAGGGAATCCCATTGCAGCAAAGCCATCCACAATGAGCTGCACATCTCCCAGCGTCACTACCTTTTTTAGCAGCAGCTCAACGATTGCTTTGGCTACTTGCATGACAGCAGCCCCCACGGTAGATTTTCCCACTCCGAACTGATTACCGACTGACCGGTAGCTGTCCGGTGTTGCAAGCTTCCACAGGGCTATCGCCACTCGCTTCTCAACTGTGAGGGCTGCTCTCATCTTGGTGTTCTGGCGCGTCAGGGCAGGGGAAAGCAAGTCACAAAGTTCCAGGAAAGTGCCCTTACGCATGCGAAAGTTTCGCAGCCACTGGGAATCGTCCCACACCTGCAGCACTATGCGGTCCCACCAGTCAGTGCTTGTTTCCCGGGCCCAGAATCGGCGTTCCACAGCAAGAAGCTGCCCCATTGCCAACATGATCTCCAAAGCGCCGGGGCCCGTGGCGCGAGACAATTCTGTGTCCATGTCCATGTCCGCATCACTCTCGTCGCCGCGCTGCCGTAGCCGCCTCCTCCTCGCCTGGCTTTTCTGGTCCTGGTTGAGCATAAACTGCACTATAATGCGCGTGGTGTTTACAATGTTCATGACTGCAAACTTGAGCTGAGCGGGATCCATCCTTGCCGAGGTACGGCGTCCGCTCAGTTCAACAAGGAAAAAAGGCGCGAAATGGTTGTCTTCCGTTGTTTTCACGTAGGGAGGGGGAGGATGTTCCCAGAACCGCCCGCGACAATGTTTTTTGTCCCATCAGGCATTGGGATATCGACCCAGAATTCCAATGGGCGGGGGGGACTGCGGGAACTCTGGGATAGCTACCCACAGTGCAACGCTCTGGAATTCGACGCTAGTCTTTCTGCATGGACGCGCACCGCCGAATTAATCCGCTTACTGTGGCCGCGTACCATCGAATTTAAAAAATCGGTTTCATAAAATCGAATTCCGTAAATTCGGACTAATCCCGTAGTGTAGACGTACCCTTAGGGTAGCTACAGGGTTTAAGGATGTGCCTGCTGAAGTCTTCAGACAATCAGGAGTTCAGGTTCATTAGCTGAATCAGCTGAGGGCAATGAGCTGGGTTTGGGTTCAGTGGTGGGTCTCTGACACCTATAATAGCCAGCTAGGCTCAGGAAGTGCTGTCCTTGTTTTTTGTGTGGCCAGGATAGGGAACTGCACTAGGACTTGAACTTTACCAACCACTGGCTGTAATTTTCCACCCCTTCTCCCCCGCCACTGTGTAGCCCGGATAAGTCACTTTTGGCTGGCCAGTCTACATTTGGCTTGGGGGGGGGGGCGGTATTAGTCCCATCTCCCTGAGGGCTTGAAGGACTACAGTGTTATGCCTTATGTGTTTGTTCCAATCAGGGCTGTAAATGACAATGTCGTCAATGTATGCCACTGTGTGTTGTCCATGAGGCCACAGTACCTGGTCCACTAGGCACTGGAAGATGGCCATGGCCCCATGGAAACCACATGGCATGGTCTTGAACTGATATAGGCCGAAAGGGGAGGAGAACATGGATTTTGCCTCATGACTCAGTCATCAAAAGGATCCGCCACTAACCCTCTGTCAAGTCATGGTTAGAGATATATTTGGTGGCCCCAAGCTCTCCAGCCACTCTTCCACTCTAGGCATAGGGTATGCATCAAATGTCAATGGTGCATTTACTTTCCATAAGTCAATGCAAAAACAGTTTGACCCATCCAGCTTTGGCATAAGTACAGTGGCACTCCTCCACTCGCTACATGACTCCCCCGCAACCCCTCAGTCCAACATGGCCTGTAGTTCTCAGCAAATCATCTCCCATGCTTTCTGTGGGAGGGGCCATAGATTTTCACAGACCTTTTTCTTTGGCTCAATGGTCACATGATTGTAATGGCCAAGTCATGGGTGGCCAATCCTAGTAGTCAGAGTTAGAGCCCACAGTCACCAGTCAGGAGTAAGCTGGGTCAGAATACAGGAGGACAGAAGCAGGAGACAGACTGGAGGTCAGATGCCAGGAGTCACATCAGGTCAAGATGTCAGTAATTCAAGCTGTGGGAGCGGGAGACATGCAGCCCAGAATAGGGTGGAGCCCAGTTGTTCAGATAGCTTCCTGCTCCCGCTGCTGGCTTAAGTAGGGCCAGCAGGTCAATCAGCTGCTCCAGAATTCCGCCAGAAGGTCTGCAGCAGCAGACTCTCAAACTAGAGATGGGCTTCGTGAGTCCCAGGTGAGCAAGCATCAGAAGGCTGCCATATGGAGGGTTGGAGCATGGATGCTCCTATAAACCCTGCATACCCAAATTCAAGACCTGTTGGTCATGACAATGATGATAGGTTAAGTGGATCCATCTCGACAAGGCTGAGAATTTGGAGGAAAAGGTTTCAACTAGTCATTGTATTTGATGCGCCTGTTTTGGCCAGAGTTCTTCCCCCATTCACACTGGTCCTGGCTCATGGACTATGGGTGCCTGCAGGATAGGATCAGGCTCAGATGGTAAGTGCATTATAAAGAGGCCCTCTTGGTCCTCTTGGTCTTCAGCAGGTTTTTGTGATATATCAGCATTTCTTTTCACCTCTCTAAGTGGCAGATTTCATAATTGACCATCCCTCGTTGTGTCACTATCTTGAAGGACCCTTGCCACCTGGCCAACAATTTTAATTCCAAGTTTGGCAGGAAGAACAAAGAACTTATCCCTGGGCTGGAAGTCTTGCAATCTGACCCCTTTATTGTGGGCTTGTTCCTGGCTCTGCTGTGACTTCTGTAAGTGCTCCTTAACAAAAATCCCCAGAGTCTTTGTCTTTCCTCAGAGGGAGTACATATCAAACATGTGTTGTGTTTTGGCCTTGTTCCTCCTGTGTCTCACGGAGGAGATCTAGGATTGTGTGGGCTGCCTTCCATACAGTAGCCCAAATGGGGAGGCCCCATAGATGCCTGCAGCACTTCACAGAGTGTGAATAGGAGGGGCGGGAACAACCGCTCCCAGTGACGGGACTCCAATGCTATAAGTTTTCTTAGAATCTTCTTAGTATCTTATTGAAATGTTCCACTAGCGTATCTGTTTGGGGGTGGTAAACAGACTTCTTCAGTTACTGTGATGTCAAACAGGTCCTTTGGTCGGTCAGTATCTCCTTTGGGATTCCTGCTTGAGCAGAGACTTTCATCAGTTCAGCTGCAATGGTCACTGCAATTGTTAAGTGGAGGGGGATGGCTTTGGGATACTGGATTATGCTACATGGTATCACCAAGATGTGCTGGTATCCTGCTGTGCTTTTTTCCCCAGCAGCCTTACCAGGTCCATACTGATCCTTTCAAGGGGTACTCCCAGTGCCAGGAGACACACCAGTGGGGCCTTTGGGGTCTGCTTGGGCCCCACCCACTGCCACCCAGAGCATTTCCTTATTTACACCTGACCAGTAAACTGGAGTGCCACCCTTTCAAGGATCTTCTCTTGCCCTAAGGGTCCCCTGTAAGGTACTGTGTGAGCCAGCAGTAACACTTCCCTGCAGAATTTGCTTGGTCCAGGAGCTACGCTCTCAAATCTTGGGTTTGGGGGTCCTTCACCACACACTACAGTTTGTCTTCTCTAAGTTCAAACTGGGGCCACTGCTTTACCATTGTGGGTCAATCACTTCATCATTGGCAATTTGTTCATACTCTCTGCTTAGGGTCAGGTGATTCATCTGTCAACTACAAAGTCCACATCTGCTGCTAGCAGGTCTAAGTCCAAGGGTTGCAAGGTCCCCATTTTCCTGGTTGTGGGGGGAGTTCCACACCTGTTGGGAGGTCCATTCTTTGGGATCTTCTGTCTCCCCAATCCTTGTCAGCTCTTCTGTGACTTAGAGACCCCTAAGTGTGAGTCAACCCCACAATTTTATGATCTCCTTGAAATACTTCCTGTCTCAGCACAGAATTACCAGGTGAAATAAAGTGGGAGGCCAAGCCCACCTAGAGATTCCCCATGTGGTGTACCACTGTCATTTGGACTTCCTTCATGGGATATGGGGATATTGAAAGCAATAAGGCACAGTTTTCATATCAAGTCATAACATATTGCAAAATCATTAAATTCCATAAAAGGGACATTATGAATGTAATTAGGCCCCAATATGTATCTTCCTTAAATGAAGGAAAATCTTGGGCTGCATCCTTAGATCATGAACATCCAAACTTTGGGCAATCCAGGCTTGTATTGGTAACATACCACAAGCCTGAGGATGTGCTACATTTCATAATAAAATGGAGCAAAGGCATCCTCTTCTTCAGTATGCAGTTACAGCCAGTAGAGTCTTTAGGTCCCAGCATACAAAGCAGGCTTCCCATGTGGATCAAGACAGAGCCTTTAGGAGCTATAACTCCACAAAGACAAGCGTGGCAGTAAACCGTGGTAAAACTTTGGCTGCAGGCTGAAGTTTGTTCATCCCTGCCTTAGAGGATGCCATTTGTGTTCTCAGTAAAACCCAAACACATTATTTGGGTCCATGGCAACCAAAAATAGGGCAGGAAATGTAGTCAAGATAGTGTAACTGTGCACAGACAAAACAGTACAACCATACACTCTGTCCATGCACCCAATTCCCAGCACAGATTGTAGACAAAATAGTGCATATATTGTGTGATTTTGGTACAGAGAGAAAGAAAAAAACAGGCATTGGAGGTTGAATATTTGATGGGAGTCAGCTAGTGGGACTCATGAGAATTCAAACTCATATCTTCAAGAAACAGCAAGAGTTCAGTCAGACTCTGACAGCAAAATTTGGCACTTTTTTTGTTGGTATTCTGCAAAACCGACTGATGTATTTAAATTGTTGTAGGATGTCACATTTACATTGTAATAGCTTCCCCAGGCTTTGTGAGATATTTTACACTTGTTTGACACCCAAACACAATAAACATATTTGCAGCTGGTTCCTTGCTACAGGAGGTTGTTAAGGAAGCTGCACAAAGAATCTCATTTCAGACTGATGAACTCTGCTGCTGTGAGCATGGATCAGGAGTACATTCACTCTGGCTACCATTCCCTTCTACCTAAGTTAACTTTTTCCATTGAAACCATAGAAATTAAAGCTCTTTATTAATTATTTTACTGCACTCCAACACTGAGCTAGGAATACACAAGATGCCTAAAGTCTCTTCCCTTACAATCTTATGTCATATATGACACAACAACCAGGTAAAGGGAGGGAAGAGCATTTATAGGAATAATAAGATTACACACAGACTCAGAAAACGTGTTCACAGGATTGTTGAGTTTTAAGTTTTTAACAAATATATCTGTAAAATAAACAAATTGTCTCAGTTAGTGAGCCTCTGGCATTACCATGGTTAAAAGGAAGATCTAAAAAGTAAAAAAAAAAAGAAAATTACACACCCCTTTTTAAAGTAATGCTCACAACAGGATCTAACTGCACCTTCCTGTTACAAGCTGATCAGCTAGCTTAATGAGATGAATAAATAATGCAAACTGCTTTTCCCCAGATTATCCTACATATTTACAAGCTTTTTTCTCCACAGAGATAGGAGGAGTTTTCTGCAGTGGACCCCTATTAATGCTAAGGGGAGATATGGGTGTGGTTAATTCCCCATAGCTCAGACTTAATAGAGTGCTCTGGCTTTATAACATACTAGACTTCAAAATATTTGTTGCTATGAGAGAGTATTGAACTCTCCTTTAACATAGCTGCAGTCTCCCACTTAAGGAGTACTGCAGAAAAGCAGTATGTTGTGTGATCCTTCAGATTCATTAAAAGACCCTGTCAGAGGCTGGCTGGCCCTTTAAGACAAACCAGGCTCAGCTTTGCCTGTGACCTAGCAGCTAGTCCCCAACTGATGATGATAAGGCCATTGCATGACCAAGGAAGTGGCCACCAGGGGATGCCAGAGAAGAGGACCCTTTGCAAGGCAGTGCTTTGGCACAAGGGGGTGCACAGGTGGTGGGTGCTCTACTTTATAGACCCTTAACCCCTAAATAGGATATTTCATAGAGGACTTGAGCAATAATGTTTTATTTCATCTCTAGAACTACTCATGCTGCTATTCAGAGTCTTTTCCAGGGGAGCAACTGGGAAACTTCAGCCACCCAGGGCTCCATGTCTGAGATTCCTCCTCTATACCTAGTTATAAGGGCTGGCCAGACGACATTACCATTTTGCATAAGAGGTTTCAGAATTTGTTTTTGTTCCAATGAGGAACAAAAGAGGCTTTTGGTAAAACAAATTTTTAAATCCCTCTCCCCAAGAATAGCCATCAGCCCAGTGACTAGTGCACTCCCCTGGGATGTGGGAGTCCTAGGTTGAAGTCTCTGCTCCAAATGAGGCGTAGCAGGGACTTCAGCCCGGGACTCCCACATCCCAGGTGAGCATGCTAAGCCCTGGGCTATTGGCTATTCCAGGGTTGCCCTCTCACTCAGTTGCAGGAGGGAGTACCTATTTAAAACTAAAGAAAGGTTAGTTAAAACCAATATGTTTCTGTGAAAAGCTTTGGTTTCACCAAATCTGCATTTTCTGAGACAGACACAAAAAAGTTTAGTCAAATTCCTGACCAGCCCTACTCATCATGCCAGTCCCCCAGACCACTAGGAATCACTACAAGGTGTAGGAAATATATTTGTTTAAAAATCAATGGCTAGCATAAAACATTACTGCAATCACCTTGTGTTTCCAAACCAATCGATTCTTTGTCCCTTTTTGCTATTAGACCATATCCCTACATCCTATTAATAATCAACTGCAAGAATAATTGATGCCTTCCCGTACAATCAAAAAATTATTGCACAACCCCCTATTTCAAATACTTCACAAGGATGCACCAAGATAAAATAGCTTGCTCCAGTTATGTAACATCAGGGATAAATTTGATGTCACTGGAGTTACACCAGGGATTAATTTAGCCCCATGATTTTAAGGCTGGTGGATGGCCAAAAGAGAAAGGCAGTGATATACACTACTGTTGTATCACTTCAAGAAATTAAGACATAAATGTATGTTCAAACCGTTACATAACTTTTAATTCATTAGCCAAAAATGTGTTACATCTTGGATTACAAATACCATTTTCTTACTGGAAATGGCTAAGCAACTAAAGATAATGCATCTCGCTACTTGAAAAAGTGCCAAACATATGCTTAAGGATCTTAAAACAATTATGAACACTTGGCCTGAAAGTAAATAGTTTCCATTGCATGAATTAGATAAAAATTCATGGGGAAAAATATCCAGTTTAACAAAAAGAATGTGTGTATGAATGTGCATGTGAGAATTTTGTGCTCATAAAAAAGCTGCCAGACAGACATATGTGCAGACTGAAGTTCTCTATTTATGCACAGAACAGGCACAGCACAGATATATGGTTGCTAAAATTGAGCTTGAGAAGAGGGGTCCATTTACCATACATCTCAGGTAGAATTTAACCAAACAGAAATATCTTCCCTAAGGTTACCATGTACTGCCAGTCTTGGGCTACAGCCCAAGAACATTTAAACTCTTTTCTTACTGCTTAATTTATCTGTAGAATGTCTGAAAAATGTAAAAAAAATGTGTAATTTAGAATAAATAGAAGCACTGAAGTGCATGCAATAGTTGTCTCATATGAATACAGATGGATAGTGAAGGCTGTAGGTTGTTCATAAAAACAATATGCATTCAACTGTAACAAGAACCTTTTGGAACATCCTTGATGGCTGAAAATATGAGTTTTATCTTTGTACTGAGATTAATTATCTTCCAAGTAAATCAATACAAAGAAGACCCAAAACCAGATACCTTAAATTTCACCAGAAGCTGTGGATGATCTACTCAATCAGAAGGCTTACAAAGGCCTTTGGAAATTGCAAGTGTAACTGGGCTAATGTCCATAGCACTATATGCTCTGTTACTCCTCAAAGAACTGATATTGCAGAGGAGGGTATTAGTCAAAAATCCTGATTTGCAAAGTCATTATTTGTATACTACTTCATTAATTGTTGGAAACCATGTCTTAAGAATTACACAGCGTTGGATTCTAACCGCAATTACACTTTTCAACCTGTAAATGCCGCAATGTGTGACAAAGAACCAAAGTAAAGGACACCATGTTATGCACGGAAAAAATTAAAATGATGTGGAATTCATTCCTTTAATATAGATAACTTTTTCTATAACCTCAGTTTCATATTTCTTTATTTCTGTTATAAATAATTGTCTACAATATAAATTATGGAAAATCAACTTAATGCAGAATGTAGGTAGCTTTGGGGACTACAATGAGTAACGTCCTTCAAAATAAATAAGGAACGGCAAACCGGGGCCACTGGGAGCTGCAGGTGGCCGTGCCTGCAGATGGTCAATGTAAACACTGTCTCATGGCCCGCCAGCGGATTACCCTGATGGGCTGCGTGCGGCCCGCAGGCCGCAGGTTGCCCACCACTGCTATAGGGAGTCCAGGTAACAAGATAAAATATTTTTGTGAGCTTTTCCAAAGTCATAAACTCACCCAAAGGAAAGGGCTATTACAAACTAACCGATTGCCAGAGAGGGCTTTGTACCTAGTACCATCTACTTGTGAGAATTACAAAGAAATGTATATCTGTTAGTTATTGTCTACCATTCCAGATTTATTGAGGTATCTTACTGTGGGACACCCGATATGCAAGTTGTCAGCAAATTTAAATATGTGTTTGCTCTTCGGGATATAACCAAAGAATTAATAACTGATAGTGTGACTCAGTTTATAACATCATGAGTTCTGGAATGCAGTTTTGACTGTTTACCTTCTCAGGGGAGAATGTTATGCCTTTGTTTTAGAGTTTTGGAGAGCTGCTATTAAGAGGCTCAACAGCAATTAAGTAGAAACATTCCCCACTCTGGAGCTGGATTCAACTGCTTTTAAATCAGACCATTTAGGGCTGCAACTGAAGAACTGGACAGGAAGTTGGTAGAATTTATTTAGGTGAAGTTCTGTAGTATTGTACTTGTAGGCCAGATCTTGAGACATGCCTGAGCTGCAGTTCATGTAGCTCAGGAGGGTGGTTTTTAAGACACCTTAATGCTGACCCTTGCCCTTTAATCCTGGTACTTCCCAGCTTTAATATGTCTGTGCAACTTGGAACAGCCTCAGGGCTGTTCGAAGGGCTCATCTACATGGGATCATCCAAGAAACCTAATCCAAATAACTAACAATGTGACTTTGAATTGGGTTAGTTAAACCATATTAAATACCTGTGTGGATGCAGTATTTCAGAATTAAAGTGGCTTTAATTCAGTTTAGATTAATTCACTTTGAAAGTGAATGCGGGTGTTCACACAGGAGTTTAATGTGGTTTAACTAATTCATTTTGAAGACAATTCAGATTAGCTTTCCTGGGAGTTCCTGTGTAGAAAAGTCCTGAGTTACACCTGGATGCCCATAGCCCCATATTTAAGAGCACTTTGACCATGCTGCTCTCCCTCTTTACCCCTCCAACCATCCCTACGCACACTCCATATACTGAAGAGCCAGCCTTAGTGTCTCTGCATCATCCAGGGATTCACTTTATACAAGAATAATCCTGAGCAAGCTGGGAAGGTGCAATTTCTACCTGCTTTGTGCTGCTGGAAAGTGTCAAAGAAGACAGAGGGGAGGATCACCCAATTCATATTTAAAAGTATAATGTAATATTTGAACTGTGCATTTATATTATGTGGTTTTTTGTATGTTGTTTGGAGGATTTCAACTTTCTTTGTTGAGGTACAAAGAAATAAGTGTTCTAACCATTCACTGGAAATTTATTCTGAACTTCCAAGGTACTGTTCAGAATTGGATCTATGAGTACCTTTATGAATCTTTAGGATGATGACAGCAACAGACTGGTAAAATCAATTGTATATTTTAGTGGTGATTGAATTATGTGTAAATATTAAGGAGTTTTCCTTTTTCTCTTAATTGAAAGAATGATTTTCTGTTTGAGAACATTGTTATGAAGAAAAGGCACTAGGAATCTGGCATGTTATTTGTGAAAGAGAGAGGCAATATCAGCACATGCTTAGACTAGAAAGAGGTTCAGGACCATTGTTAAAATGACAATACTAAATTCTCTCCATATTTTTAAGGGGAGTTTTTTCTATATCTAGCCCCTTTTTCCTTTCTTTATTTATGCCCTTTAAGTGGAACAATTTTTGGGACAAATGAGAAAAATATGGAAGGTTTACCTGGATGGGACAGGATTCAATGGAGTAATGCATTGTCTGGATCTGCTATCATTTTGGATTATTTGGGATCTAATATTATTGCCTATCTATAGACTTTTGTACTTCTTAACGCCCCAATCCTGCAAAGACTTTGCACATGCTAAACTTTACATACTGAGTGTTGTCCCACTGAAGTTACTAGGACTACTCACAGTGCATACAATTAATTACATGTGTAAATCATTGCAGGTTCAGGATCTAAATCTGATTGCCAGCTGTAGGAAACCAGTATATATGGTGTTTCTATTTTGCAAGCCAGAAACATTTAGAATTCATTGGAAAGAATAATACTTCATTTATGAATTGTTATTGTGAAATATATTGTAAATTATTTTTCCAAAGTTTAAGTCTAATTTCTAACAAGATTCTTGTTAAAGTCTTAATAATAAAGATCAGTTGATATATTTATTTATTTGAAGGGAATGGGAATTAAATTAAGTCATTCTTGATGAAAAGTCTCAACTTCAGAATAAAAAGTGTGTGGTTGCTGGTGAGTATTTGCTTCAGGTTTGGGGGCTGTACTCACCAGCAACCACACACCACAGAACAAAAACACTAACCCAGGAACCTATCCTTGCAACAAAGCCCGTTGCCAACTCTGTCCACATATCTATTCAGGGGATACCATCATAGGACCTAATCACATCAGTCACGCCATCAGGGGCTCGTTCACCTGCACATCTACCAATGTGATATATACCATCATGTGCCAGCAATGCCCCTCTGCCATGTACATTGGCCAAACCGGACAGTCTCTACGTAAAAGAATAAATGGACACAAATCAGACATCAGGAATCATAACATTCAAAAACCAGTTGGAGAACACTTCAATCTCCCTGGCCACTCGATTACAGACCTAAAAGTCGCAATATTACAACAACAAAACTTCAAAAACAGACTCCAACAAGAGACTGCTGAATTGGAATTAATTTGCAAATTGGACACCATTAAATTAGGCTTGAATAAAGACTGGGAGTGGATGGGCCATTACACAAAGTAAAACTATTTCCCCATGCTTATCTCCGCCCCCCCCAGTTCCTTATATCTCCTTGTCAAGTGCTGGAAATGGGCCATTTTCATTACCACTACAAACAGTTCTTTTTCTCTCCTGCTGATAATAGCTCACCTTAACTGATCACTCTCCTTATAGTGCAGGGGTAGGCAGTAGCGGCGCCAGCTTTGCCGGCGCCCTAGGTGGCGGAAGGTCCCGCCCCCGAAATCCCGCCCCCAACAGCGGCGGCGGAAGGTCCTGCCCCCAAATTTCTATGGGCGGCCGCGGCGCCCCCAAAATAGCAGCGCCTTAGGCAACCGCCTAGGTCGCCTAATGGGTTGCGCCGGCCCTGGGGGTAGGCAACCTATGGCACGCGTGCCGAAGGCGGCTCATGAGCTGATTTTCAGTGGCACTCACACTGCCCGGGTCCTGGCCACCGATCCGGGGGGCTCTGCATTTTAATTTAATTTTAAATGAAGCTTCGTAAACATTTAAAAAACTTTATTTACTTTACATACAACAATAGTTTAGTTATATATATATTTTAGAAAGAGACCTTCTAAAAACGTTAAAATGTATTACTGGCACACGAAACCTTAAATTAGAGTGAATAAATGAAGACTCGGCACACTACTTCTGAAAGGTTGCCGACCCCTGTTATAGTGTGTATGGTAACACCCATTGTTTCATGTTCTCTGTGTATATATATATCTTCCTACTGTATGTTCCACTACATGCATCCAATGAAGTGGGCTGTAGCCCATGAAAGCTTATGCTCAAATAAATTTGTTAGTCTCTAAAGTGCCACAAGTACTCCTGTTCTCATGATCTCAGTATGCAGAATGATGATACTTCTGAATAAAGCTTAGAACATAAAAAATGGTCATTATTATTATATGCTGAAGTTATGCTTAACAATGCACTGTGGAAATGCAGGAAGATCAGATGTTATACATTATTACTGTGTATCAATCTTCTGATTCTGAAAGGTGGCTAAAAACAATCTGTCAGGAGGTGCAGGAGCCGAGCTCATTCAAGCATATTTTGTACATGCATTTCAAAGTCCATGTTTTCTACTTCCCATGTGAAAATTTGGGTTCATGGACAATGTTAAGCATAACACTCCTTGTTAAACTGCTTTCCTCCATATCTCATTTGGATCTAGACATTTCTTTTAAACAGCATCTGTTTTGATATATAAAATATATATATTGCTTTTCTGCCACCTTGTGGCTTCTCCAAACATTGTACCTTTTTTTTTTTAAAGGCACAATCACTTGTTAGGGGGTTTATTTATTTCAGTATTCTTATGTGGAGTTACATATGTATAAAGGCTCAAATTCTGCTCTCATTTACAATGGTGCAACCTGTAGCAGAGCGCAGTTTGGCCTCATGAAGACATTCTCTCATAGGATTCAGTCCAACAAAAAGAAATGCTACTTCCTTTGCTCCACTTAGGTCACTGGACTGAGAGTAAACAAGCCATTGTTTCTTCATTGTGGAAACTCAGTTGCATCTGACCCAGGTCTGATTAGTACAGTGATAATCTAAACAACAGGAAATAACGTGAGCTCTACTCTGAAAAGTGAATATGTAAAAATTGAGCTGGATCCTACTCTGATTCACTAATAAGTCCATAGAATTGTTAGCTAAATGCTGGGTCAAATTTTGCCCTTAGCTACATCTGTGAAATCCAATTGCTTCACTGCTGCACAGGGGAAAATGATGGCAGAATTTGGCCTTTTAGAATGTTTATTATTAGTGAGGATGCATGAGCCCTGAAAACCAAGCTTGACTTTCAGATTTCAGGTTGTATTTGTAGTGCTGGAAGTTGCAGAAAAAAAAAGTTTTAACCTATAAATTGAGCATATTCGATTTGGAAAGTAGTGAGAACATAAACATGGAAACACACATGCCATTTCCATAGTCACAGCTCTACACCTTTCCACTACCATCAGGTGGGGAGGAGGTATCTTTGCTAGGGACATCACAACATTATATGTGTGCATGAATCCAGCTATTTATGAACTGGTTGAACATTAATCCTCAAATGAACCATTGGTTGATGTAATGTTAAGTTAGATCCCAGATCAGAGTGGGTGGCTAAAAAATTAAGCTAAGATACTCTCTGAAATGCTAGTGTTAGTACATAAATTGCACTTTCCTGCTCCCTTTTCTAGGAGCAGCTGCAGACCAAAACAGCAGATGCAAGTTGGAGCCCGGAGAAAGTAGTGTTGGTACATTATCCTGACATGCTCCACCCTACAATGACCCCTGAAATCATCAGCTGCTAATAGAGCAGGTTCAAGAATAAATGTCACAAAAACTTTAACGTTTGAAGTTTTCCATTTTGCAGGGTTTGAAATGGACCCATTTAAATGTTTTAAAAAACATTTTATTTAAAAAATCTAAACTTGTTTTTACCCAAACCCCAGCTTTTGGTAACGAAAGTGTGTTATAATCGTTTTTATAAGGTTTTTGATTAAAAAAATCAATTTAAAATGTTGCAAAAAATTGTGAAACGTTTAGAACAATAGTAAACTATTTGACAGGAGACGTATAATATGAGTGGGTTACACTAACAAAGCCATCTCTGTCATAGCCCAGTATTAATCCTGATTGTTAGAGTCCAACATGTTAGATGTTAGAGACTGCTGGAGTAAAACCATTGATGCTTCCCCTCTCAACATCACCACCACCATTGATATTGCCCAGGAACAGGTGATTGGAGATCAGGTAGTATGTTTTGTTTTGTTTTTTTGAGAACTGGCTGGACTAACAGATGTTTCAGAAATGTCAGTAGGCGGTCTTTGCGAAGGATACATTAATGATTTCAGTAGGTAGTGGTTGATTGCTGGATTTCATCACCCATGAGAGCCAGAGGACCAATGTAAGAGATGTCAAAATTCTGCCAGACATGGGGGCATGGCCTTTGATTTTTGCTGTGGTTCATAATCTTGTACTTCTCAGCAAAGTATGGTGAGACCTCCTCACAGAGGACAAGGATTTGGGTCAGAGAATTAATTGAGGAGTCCTTGATTATTAGCTACTTGCTATTTGGAATAGCAGTACTACCTGTGGTTATGGCAGAGAAAAATAAAGTTTTCTTGGTTTCCTTCATGACCGTGGCATATTTCTATAGGAAAACCTTTTGTTGCTGTCATAAGGAATCAGAAAGGGCCTTTTACCACTCATGTTCTAGTCAGGAATGGGGAACTGTGGCCAATGGAAGCTGCGGGGGAGGTGCTTGCAGGCAGGAACAGCGTGCAGAGCCACGTGCCCCCCCACCCCAGGGGCCGCAGGAGCATGTTGGCCGCTTCTGGGAGCAGTGTGGGGCCAGGGTAGGCAGCGAGCCTGCCTTAGCCCTGCTGTGCCCGCCGACTGGGAGCCAACTGAAGTAAGTGCCGCCCAGCGGGAGCCCACACACCAACCTCTAGCCGTGAGCCTCCTCCCGGAGCCAGCACCCCCTACCCCCTCCTGCACCCTGAACCCACTCCTGCACCTCAAGCCCCTGCCCTAGCCCTGAGCCCCCTCCCAGAGACAGCACCCCATACCTCTTCCTGCACTCCAATACTCTGCCCCAGCCCGGAGCCCCCTCATGCACCCAAACTCCCTCCCAGAACCTGCACCCCGCATCCCCACCTGCACGCCAACCCCCTGCCCGAGGCTCAGCCTGGAGCCCCCTCCCACATTCCAGCCCCAGCCCAGAGCCCATACCTCCTCCCGAACCCCAACCACCTGCCCCAGCCTGGTGAAAGTGAGTGAGGGTGGGGGAGAACAAGTGATGGAGGGAGTGGGGGATGGAGTAAGTGGGGTGGGGCTTTGGGGAAAGGGCTGGGCCTCGGGGAAAGGGCAGGGTAGATCCTGGGTTGCACTTAAATTCAAAAAGTGATCTTGTGCATAAAACGGCTGGAGACCACTGAGCTACACAGTGTGATCTGCTGTGTGCATAGGTCTAGAAACACGTTGGACCAAAACAGCAGTCTCCCTTTTGCAGGTGCAATTTGCACCTGCTCTTTTTCCTACAGCTGAACTAAAGGTGCAAATCTGGGTATCATACAGATCAGGTGGTTAGAGGTACGAGTCTTCAGATTTTCATCTGCAATTCATTTTCCAGTTGCAAAATACATGTGTAAAAAGGGAGGCCAGGCCTCAGCCCTTTTGAAAATGTACTCCTTTGATACAAGCTCATGATCTCTATGCTAGATAGAAGGTTCTTGGGCTAGAGAATTAGAGTTGTTTTTTGGATGAGTGTTGGTGTCAGTGGGAGCTGAAGATGCTCAGCACCTTTCAGGATATGCCTCTATATGTTTTGCAAGGCGTGTTCTCTACCTTTTTCTCAGAACTGAAAATTAACTCATTTTCAAAAGATTATGAAACATAAAAACATTTTATCAGGTTTTCCATCAGCTGTTAATAAGTGGCATGAATATGCAGTTCTACAAAATGACACAGGGCACAATAAATCATTTATAAAAGGTGAGCAATCAGAAAAGATAAAAAAGAAAACATCAGCAAAGTTTATGTACTAGCAGATTTTAATGTTGCTCTTAGGATAAAAATCACAATTGTCTGAAAGCTAACACCTCAGAAAAATTTTGCTTCCACAGATCATTTACTTTTCTTGTGTCTTATTGTAAAATATTATTTAAAATTCACAAGGGCAGCATAATAAATAGTACTAATCACTGAAAAAAGATTAAAGAAGGTATTAAAACGACTATAAAATATTCCTGAATTGGAGTACTTGGGGTATCACCTAGGGCTACCATACTCCGCTAGCTTGTTCTCCAGGAAATAAACATCTTTATCATTAGCAAGAAAGTGCTGCTTATTTTGGCTGAGGGGTCTTTGGAGTGCACATGGTGGTAATGTATTTAATTTTCCTTCTCAAAAACCAGAGTAAGGACATGGTAAGTGATGTTACTCTTGTCCTTCCATCAATTAATGGGAGCATGCAAATGCCCAGAAGAGTAAGGCTTGCCAATAGCCACTAAATCTTGAACTTTTGAAAAAAAAAGTTATCTGATGCCTGTGATTTTGTAAAAGTTTTACCTATTGCTTCTATGAGGTTGAAATCTCTGTTAACAAAGCTGAACATTGAGGGGAGGGGGGAGCAGCCTTTCATATTAGCTGTGGCTATTGATTAGTTGGTAAAGCAGTTGGACTACTGTAAGCCTCAGACCCCTGACCTTCAATAGACCTTTCTGTTTTCAAGCCTTAGTCTCAGTTCTAAAGATCTACTTTTTAGTGCTGAAGAGAGAGACACTTGCTCTCCTTCTTTACACAACCAAACTAATACAAACAACCAATCTTGCTGAAGATAAGGACAGCGTTGGGCAAATGTGATGTATTTTACAATGCTTATTTGTATCCAAAAAGATTGTTCTGTCAAGAACATTTTACTCAGCATGCACACTACAAATGCTGGTGGGGAGTAGATTAGTTGGATAAATAGAAGCACAGAATTTACTTACCAGAATTAAATTACATAAATGCTCAATGGAATTCCAGACATGTTTTTATAAACCTATTTTTTCAAAATTAAAAATATTATCATTTTCATTTTGACTCTGGCTCATCCCTAACTTTCTACACAGTTCAGTTAATCCAGGAAATGAGGGCTTCCTTTTAAAATGCGATTTCAGGCCAAAATTTTATTACAATTAATATTAAATAAAAGTAAGGGCTATTAAACTTAATGCCTCCAAATTGATTGCTGTTCTTTCAAGTGGAAAGCTAATTTAAGATATATCACATAGTGGGCCAGATTCAGCCTTAATGGGACAGGCACAATTCCCACTGGTCTCAGTCCTCCCACAAGTTGAGCACTATGGCCCTTAAGTACTTTTCTGGACTATGACCAGAGTGCTCAGTTCCTTGCAGGACTGAGCCTACTGAATGCAAATGGGGATGCACTTGCCTTCACCAAAGCTGAATTAAGTCCATTATGTCTGGTAAACTACAATAACTTTGTTACTTCAATAATTAAACTTAACTTTATCTGTACAGTTCTTTGAATTTAAAACATCTGAAAATTACTTTTTGTAAATTCTATAATACAAGCAGTTGAGAAGCAATTTCAACAAATCATTCAAATAAGAAATTTACAAATTTAAGTTACGTAAAGAAAGTTACAACAGTTGGGTTCATATCTCTGCATGCAATATTGTCTTTAGGTAAGTAAAACATTAGACATACTACATAAACTAGTGGTCAAACTTTGAGAAAATTATCATTGTGCCTTTAAAGAAAAATCTGATCTATCAAGTTATTTTCTCAAGGTTTGAGATTGACGTATTATTACAGACGCTCCCCGACTTACGCAAGCGTTCCGTTCTGGAACGCCTTGAATAACTCGAATTTTGCGTAAGTCGGAAACGCATCTCCGACCATTACGCAAAAAAACCCAAACAAAACCCCCCAAAACCTCCTATTTCTAGCTTACAGAACTTTTTACGTAAGTGCGGATTTGCGTCAGTCGGGTCTTGTGTAACCCGGGGAGCATCTGTATTAGTATTGAAGTAGCACATAAATGCCCCAATCATAGATCAGGGCCCCATTGTCTAGGTCAGTGGCTCTCAAACTTTCCAGACTAATGTACCCCTTTCAGGAGTCTGATTTGTCTTGAGACCCCTCACGTTTCACCTCACTTAAAATCTACTTGCTTACAAAATCAGACCTAAAAATACAAAAGTGTCACAGCACACTATTACTGAAAAATTGCTGACTTTCTCATTTGTACTGTATAATTATAAAATAAACCAATTGGAATATAAATATTGTACTTACATTTCAGTATATAGTACATAGAGAAGTATAAACAAGTCATTGACTGTATGAAATTTTAGTTTGTATGGACTTCCCTAGTGATTTTTATGTAGCCTGTTGTAAAACTAGGCAAAGAGCTAGATGAGTTGATGTACCCCCTGGAAGATCTCTGTGTACCGCTAGAGGTACATGTACCACTGGTTGAGAATCACTGGTCTAGGTGCTGTACAAACACAAAAATAAATATTTGACCTTAATAAGATCAATGTATTGTTCTGATAAATAATGTTGGTAACACACAATGAAAGCTTTCAAATGTGAATTGAAATCAGCATTTATATATTCATAGAGTTTAAGGCCAGAAGGGACCAATGGATAATCTAATCTGACTTCTTGTATATCACAGAATAGTAAATGTCACCCAGTTACCTTTGTATTGAACCCAATAACTTGTGTTTGACTAAAGCATATCTTTCTGGAAGTTATCTAGTCCTGATCTGAACACATCAACAAATGGAGAATCCACCCCCCTTTCCCCGTGGTGGGTTGTTCCAGTGATTTATCACCCTCATTGTTAAAAATGTGTATCCTATTTCCAATTTGAAATTCATAGAAACATAGAATCATAGAATATCATGGTTGGAAGGGACCTTAGGAGGTCATCTAGTCCAACCCCCTGCTCAAAGCAGGACTAATCCCCAACTAAATCATCCCAGACAGGGCTTTGTCAAGCCTGACCTTAAAAACCCCTAAGGAAGGAGATTCCACCACCTCCCTAGGTAACCCATTCCAGTGCTTCACCACCCTCCTAGTGAAAAAGTTTTTCCTAATATCCAATCTAAACCTCCCCCACTGCAACTTGAGACCATTACTCCTTGTTCTGTCATCTGGTACCACTGAGAACAGTCTAGATCCATCCTCTTTGGAACCCCCTTTCAGGTAGTTGAAAGCAGCTATCAAATCCCCCCTCATTCTTCTCTGCTGCAGACTAAATAATCCCAGTTCCCTCAGCCTCTCCTCATAAGTCATGTGCTCCTGCCCCATAATCATTTTTTTTGCCCTCCGCTGCACTCTTTCTAATTTTTCCACATCCTTCTTGTAGTGTGGGGCCCAAAACTGGACACAGTACGCCAGATGAGGCCTCACCAATGTTGGATAGAGGGGAACGATCACGTCCCTCGATCTGCTGGCAATGCCCCTACTTATACAGCCCAAAATGCCGTTAGCCGTCTTGGCAACAAGGGCACACTGTCGACTGATATCCAGCTTCTCGTCCACCGTAACCCCTAGGTCCTTTTCTGCAGAACTGCTGCCTAGCCCCTCAGTCCCTAGTCTGTAGCACTGCATGGGATTCTTCTGTCCTAAGTGCAGGACTCTGCACTTGTCCTTCTTGAACCTCATCAGATTTCTTTTGGCCCAATCCTCTAATTTGTCTAGGTCCCTCTGTATCCTATCCCTACCCTCCAGCGTATCTACCACTCCTCCCAGTTTAGTGTCACCTGCAAACTTGCTGAGGGTGCAACCCAAGCCATCCTCCAGAACATTAATGAAGATATTGAGCACAACTGGTCCCAGGACCGACCCTTGGGGCACTCCGCTTGATACCGGCTGCCAACTAGATATGGAGCCATTGATCACTACCCCTTGAGCCCGATGATCTATCCAGCTTTCTATCCACCTTATAGTCCATTCATCCAGCCCAGACTTCTTTAACTTGCTGGCCAGAATACTGTGGAAGAACGTATCAAAAGCTTTGCTAAAGTCAAGGAATAACACATCCACTGCTTTCCCCTCATCCCAGAGCCAGTTATCTCATCATAGAAATCAATTAGGTTAGTCAGGCATGACTTGCCCGTGGTGAATCCATGCTGACTGATCCTGATCACTTTCCTCTCCTCGAAGTGGTTTGAAATTGATTCCTTGAGGACTTGCTCCATGATTTTTCCAGGGACTGAGGTGAGGCTGACTGGCCTGTAGTTCCCCGGATCCTCCTTCTTCCCTTTTTTAAAGATGGGCACTACATTAGCCTTTTTCCAGTCATCCGGGACCTCCCCCGATCGCCAGGAGTTTTCAAAGATAATGGCCAATGGCTCTGCAATCACATCAGCCAACTCCTTTAGCACCCTCGGATGCAGTGCATCGGCCCCATGGACTTGTGTTCGTCCAGCTTTTCTAAATAGTCCTGAACCACTTCTTTCTCCAGAGAGGGCTGGTCACCTCCTCCCCATATTGTGCTGCCCAGTGCAGTAGTCTGAGACCTGACCTTGTTCGTGAAGACAGAGGCAAAAAACGCCTTTTTCCACATCCTTTGTCACTAGGTTGCCTCCCCCATTCAGTAAGGGGCCAACACTTTCCCTGTCCTTCTTCTTGTTGCTAACATACCTGTAGAAACCCTTCTTGTTACTCTTAACATCCCTTGCTAGCTGCAACTCCAATTGTGATTTAGCCTTCTTGATTTCACTCCTGCATGCCTGAGCAATATTTTTATACTCCTCCCTGGTCATTTGTCCAAGCTTCCACTTCTTGTAAGCTTCTTTTTTGCGTTTAAGATCAGCAAGGATTTCACTGTTAAGCCAAGCTGGTCACCTGCCATATTTACTATTCTTTCTACACATCGGGATGGTTTATTCCTGCAACCTCAATAAGGATTCTTTGAAGTACAGCCAGCTCTCCTGGACTCCTTTCCCCCTCATGTTATTCTCCCAGGGGATCCTGCCCATCAGTTCCCTGAGGGAGTCAAAGTCTGCTTTTCTGAAGTCCAGGGTCCATATTCTGCTGCTCTCCTTTCTTCCTTTTGTCAGGATCCTGAACTCAACCATCTCATGGTCACTGTGTCCCAGGTCCCATCCACTTTTGCTTCCCCTACTAATTCTTCCCTGTTTGTGAGCAGCAGGTCAAGAAAAGCTCTGCCCCTAGTTGGTTCCTCCAGCACTTGCACCAGGAAATTGTCCCCTACACTTTCCAAAAACTTCCTGGATTGTCTGTGTACTGCTGTATTGCTCTCCCAGCAGATATCGGGGTGATTGAAGTCCCCCATGAGAACCAGGGCCTGTGATCTAGTAACTTCTGTTAGTTGTCTGAAGAAAGCCTCGTCCACCTCATCCTCCTGGTCTGGTGGTCTATAGCAGACTCCCACCACGACATCACCCTTGTTGCTCACACTTCGAAACTTAATCCAGAGACTCTCAGGTTTTTCTGCAGTTTCATACCAGAGCTCTGAGCAGCCATACTGCTCTCTTTCATACAATGCAACTCCCCCACCTTTTCTGCCCTGCCTGTCCTTCCTGAACTGTTTATATCCATCCATGACAGTACTCCAGTCATGTAAGTTATCCCACCAAGTCTCTGTTATTCCAATCACACAGGTCCGCCCAGAGGATCCAGGGGGCCTGGGGCAAAGCGGGGGAGCTGCAGCGCTTGTACTCACCCGGCAGCGGTCCGGGTCTTCGGCGGCATTACGGTGGCAGGGGGCCCTTCAGTCGCTCTGCGTCTTCGGTAGCACTGAAGGGCCCCCCGCCGCCGAAATGCCACCAAAGACCCGGAGCGACTGAAGGGGCCCCCCACTGCCGAAATGCCGCCGAAGACCCGGAGTGACTGAAGGGGCCCCCCACTGCCAAAATGGCACCAAAGACCCGGAGCGACTGAAGGGGCCCCCCACTGCCAAAATGCCGCCGAAGACCCGGAGTGACTGAAGGGCCCCCGGCCGCCGAAATGTCGCCGAAGATCCGGGCCGCCGCCGGGCCAAGGCTCACGGGGCATTTTGGCAGCGGGGGGGCCTTCAGTTGCTCCGCGTCTTCGGCAGCACTGAAGGGCCCCCCCGCCGCCGAAATGCCACCGAAGACCCAGACTGCTGCCGGGCCAGGGCTCGCGGGGCCCCTGCAGGGCCTGGGGCAAATTGCCCCACTTGCCCCCCTCCCCCTTTGGGCGGCCCTGCAATCACATCATAATTCCATGACTGTGCCAGGACTTCCAGTTCTCCCTGCTTGTTTTCCAGGCTTCTTGCATTTGTGTATAGGCACTTAGGATAACTCACTGATCATCCTGCTTTCTCAGTATGAGACAGGAGTCCTCCCCTCTTGCACTCTCCTACTCGTGCTTCCTCCTGGTATCCCACTTCCCCACTTACCTCAGGGCTTTGGTCTGGTTCCAACTCCAGCCATTGGTTCTTGCTACACTTTTCTCCACTAGATTAAAGACACCAGTATTTTCTTCCCATGAAGGTACTTAGACACTGTAATCAACTCATCTCTCAATCTCTTTAGATATATTAAATGGATTGAGCTCTTTAAAACAGGGTTTCTCAACCTTTTTCTTTCTGAGACTCCCCCCTCAACATGCTATAGAAACTCCAAGGCCCACCTGTGCCACAACAATTGTTTTTCTGCATATTCAGTAGATTAAAAGCCAGGGCCAGCGTTAGGGGGTAGCAAGCAGGGCAACTGCCTGGGGCAACTGCCAGCTTTCTGCCTTGGGCGCCAGCAAGTCTAATGCCGGCCCTGCTCTCTGGTTTATTTTGGCAGACCCCCTGAAACTTGCTTGCAGCCCCCTAGGGGGCCCTGGTCCCCTGGTTGAGAACCACTGCTTTAAAACACTCACTGTAAGGCATTTTCTTCAGCCCTTAAATATTTTTTTGGTTCTCTTATGCACCCTCTCCATTTTTAATTTATGGGAAGCACTTTAATGAATTAAAGTATTTTAATACATTTACATAGGGGATATTTCTATGGAAACACTACATATTTAATACCGAAGTAGCCACAAGCCAAACTGTTAGATTAAACTATCTCCTTTTTAGTGAATCTGAGTCTTTCCTTCATAGCAAAGTCATTTACCAATTTTAGGGATTTTTAAAAAAATTTAAACATTCATCTAATGCTTTGTGAAAATTAAGAAGTGGTTGCTGAATCAGTCAGGATCTGGAAGATTTTATAAAGGAATGAACAAATATGTTCATTATGTCAAAAAGTTCCAAGTAATCATTACAGGGCCAGTCAGACCATATTTTATTATATAATATCTAACAATAGAATCACAGGCCCAATTCCTTCCTGAGATACATACATATCTTACAACTTGTCCGGAGTTGGATGACGTTTTGCAGGTTAAGCAGGCAGAGTTAAGAAAAGGACGCAGCGCCTGTGATCAAATCTTAGCCTTGACCATCTTTATTGAAATGGTTTTCAACAAAATCTGAAGACAGGAACCATCTTCCTGGATTTGTCCACCGCTTATGACACAGTTTGGCACACAGGCCGTTTGTGTAATTCTCTTGAGTTGCCCTGCATTAGGTGGTCAAATAGTAGAGTTTTTCCTCTAAAACAGGCGGTTCAGAGTACACATGGGCGACTATTGCAGTTCTTGGAAGTGTCAGATCAACAGTCTTCCTCAAGGTTTGGTTCTTTCACCAATACTATTCAATGTGTACATCAACGACTTGCCAGTAACACTCTCATGCAAGTTTATTTATGCCAACAACATCTGCTGCAGCTATCAAGCTCAGTCCTTCTCAGAAATTGACAAGGTCCTGAATGATGATATGAAGCTTATGGCAGACTATTGTAGTTGACAGTGTTTACAGATGAGCTTTTGCAAGATGGTTTCTAGCGTATTTCATCTGCACAATGCAAGCAGAAGACACAAGTTAAATATTTTCTTAAACGGCCAAAGTCTGCAGCACGACCCAAAATTGGTTTACCTCAACATGATATTGGATAGGTCACTGATGTACCACAACCACTTGAAGAAGCAGCAGCCAAAGTTAGCACTCAGAACAACCTGTCAGAAAACTGGCTGGCTCAACCTGGAGTGCAAGCATGCGGACGCTTAGAACATCAGCCCTTACTGTCTGCTATTCAACAGCAGAATACTGTACTCTTGTCTGGTGTCATTTGTCTCAAACGAGGCTGGTTGATGTAGAGCTTAACAAAGGTATGCACATTGTTACTGGGACTTTACGTGCCACTCCATTGCTGTGGCTGCCAATATTTAGTAACATAGCACCGCCCCATATTTGCCATGAGGGGGCTCCATTATGATGCTGGCCAATATCTGCTAGAAGACCTGCCTTTGTACACAGACCTCTTCAACCATCCGCCAGCTTGCCTGTCTTCTAGATGCCCTTTATGGTCACTTATGCCACCACAGGACATGACTGTAGAATCTGTTTGGCGTAACGAATAGTCAGCAACAACAGCCATTAATCACTCTCTCATCACTGACCCAACCACCTGCCTACCAGGTTTTGATCTACCAAGGAACCTGTAGTCATCCCTGAACCAGTTTTGAACAGGACAGGGCAACTGTGTGGTCAATCTCTTCAAATGGGGTTTCTCTAATGACCCATGATGTAACTGCAGTCAACTTCAAACTATGTTGCATATCCTTGACAAGTGCCCACTGACTTACTTCGACAGCAGCTATTGGCTCTTCATTTGGCTGATGACAATGCTATCAAATGGCTGGGCACTTTGTGCATACGCTGAAGAAGACTGAAAATATTTGTAGACAAACCAAGCAACCACCACCAGTAGCACTTGTTCAGTTTTAGTGGCTTTTGTTGGTATAGACATATTAGGATAGAAGATCAATGAATTACAAAGCATGTTTACCAAGTAATGACACTACACGGTTGGCAGCCACGTGGTTGCCAAAAGCTTCAGTGGTGGAGTGAGTGCCAATTATGGACATAGATTGAACATCCAGACCGTCTTAAGGACCTAGCAAGAGATTGATCCAGGTGGCACTTGATCTTCTAGGAAGCCTACAAATCTTTGTGATTTGCTTTGATGATATCCTCAAAACCCCTGCTAAGCTACTACCTAACCCTGGAGACACCTCAATTCCCACTATTAAAGTACTGTAAGTCTCTGCCTGAGGGCACATAAACTGCTACCTCAGTCTAGGTGCCTGGGCTCCTATCTCATGCCTAAGTTGCAGTGGGAGCCTCAAAGCAGCTGAAACTGAACACTGCTCTGCCTATCTCACCTGCAGGGTCTGATCCGGCAGGTGTGCTCTGAACATACCTAACTCCACACAAAAGGACTATTGCATATTTAATTATTGATATGTGGGGACAGCTTAAACAGGAGACACTGAGACCCCTCCACCCCCTTATGTCCCATAGGCCAGTGATTAGGTCACTCACCTGAGAGGTGGGAAACTCATATTCAAATTCATTCTTCTCATCTGGCAGAGAGGGGAGCTGAACCTGGGTCTCTGACATCCTGTGAGTATCCTCATCACTGGGCTGAAAGTTATAAGGGGATCCCACTTCCTTCTGCTCCTCCCCTTGGCTTTTTTTGTGTGCATTTAGGCATTCACCAGCACCATTCTTCCAAGAAATGGGTGAGGTACTTGACTCCAGGACAGGATTCAGAGCTGTGGAACCCAAGTGAAAATAGATGCTTCTCTCCAGCCTGCACTTAGGCTTCTAACTTCCTGAGAGGGGTGGGGTTTAGAACACCACCACCACATTCCTCCTCAGCTGCTATGGGTTAGATTAGGCAGTTCCCTGACTAGGGTGCTGGCTTTTGTGGGTCCTGGTCATAGGTGCTTATCATTCCCCATGCTTTGTATAGGGAGCCTAGGTGCCTAACTCAGGGTTTATGGATATCACTGAGGGGCAAGGTGCCTAAATGTTAGGTACTGCAACATGCAGCATTGCAACACCTAAGACCCTTGTGGATTTGGGCCCTTGTTGCTAGCAGAGGGCTAGCAGTTGCTGCTACAGGAGGATACAAGGTAGCAGGGTACAGGAAGAGGTGTGTGAGAGTTACACCAAGATTCTCTTATTATACCCCTATACTTATTATACCTCTTAGGAGTTAGGTTTGGAACTGTTTTCCTCAGTTCATGTAACTGGTAAAAGCAATTGTATCTAGGGTATGTGCATCCTCTATTTTATCTGCCGTACCAAAGCAATCCGCTGTTACTCAGAGTGTGAGTGTTTATCAGAACCCACTGAAGTCTACAGCCTGTAGAACCTAGTGCTTGGAGTACCTGCAGTGTTTGTCTCCAAGCTCATGGTACACAGAGTATACTCTCAGACTTCTGAAGGGAAATGGCATACTGCAACTTTGCAGTGGGGGTCAGGCACCATATATGAGATCAAGGCTAAAAATGTAAACCGATAATGACTTGTTCATCCAAGGCACTGCTAGCTCTCAAACTATACTACAGAATATCACACAACACACTCACACCACCCCTCAAAAAGGGCTTTGCCTTGAAGGTTATCAAAATCAGGTTCAGTTGGACTGAAGAAGTGGGAAGACGAGCAGTGACAAATTCCAGATTTGAGGATCCCCTTTAAGAAATCATCTGCTACCAGTCCCCTCTTTTTAGCTTGAGTCACATTGCCAACCGCAACTGCAGCAGTATGACTCGCTCTCTTTGTGAATCACCATTTAATAAGCAGGGGGCTGCACTCTGCACTAACTTAAGTTTCCAAGTGCTTTAAGGCCGTGTACAGAGAATTCCATTAGTCTAATCGTGAGCTGACAAAGGCAGAGATACTAGCCAGTTCTGCATCAGAAAGAAAACAAGTCATATGTTCTTTACCCAGTGCATCTAAAATAGCAGGCTAGGCCATAGCTGAGCCTCCAAGAGCAGAAGGGAATCCAACATGATTCCTTAACCCCAAAACTGAATAGTAAGCAGAAGACATATTCTTTTATCAGGAGAATTGATAATCCTCCATTATACGACCCCATATCAGATTTCAACCAAGGAATATTAACACTTCAAGTTTGGTGTGGGTAAAATTACCTCAGAAGTTTTAACGGAGCAAGCTAAATTAATATAACAGAATACTATGGGTACTCATTTAAAAAAAAAAAAAAAGTAACACACTTTTTTTGGTCAAAAATACACTGGCATTGCAATCTGCCTATTGATCGATTTGCTTACAAGTTATGAGTGCCTGTCACCAGGAAACTGACAGATGTTGGTAGGTTGCCTGGCTGATACAGACCTAGTCAGATCCCATTTGTGCAGATTTTTCTCTAAAGTTATGGAATACCTTTGTTCATTTTCTTGAGATAGCAAGGTCCTTAAAGTAATCCTGCACAGGTGAGATCCACACTGGCCATGTTGCTATCAAAGCCCTGGGCCAGCTCACTCTGATCTGCAAGTTTGCGAAAGGGACAATGTATCTGTGATCAGGCTCTATTTGGTGCATTTGATTGCTTGAGGTGAAAGATGTTGACTTGTGTATGTAGCATGTTGATAAATATTAAGTCCCCTAGCAGCAGGGTGGGGGACACAGTTTCAAGAGGAACCCAAAGAAAAGAAAAAAATTGTTGTCCGCTAGCCTCTCTTGCCTCAAGGTGTCCCTAATGGGATCAAGGCATAGCCTTTGCCTGGTATGTCTACCACAGAGACTGAAAAGCTGTGAGACAACCAGGTCCCATGTTGTTCTGTGCCTGGACGTGGCTGGCTGAGGCCTCAATTAAGCCTCCGAGAAACCCTAGGCGCATACAAACAAACAAACAGGCCCAGACTGGGATAGGGGGCTGCCCTAGAATAGGGGGTCAAACCCACTGAGCAGCCAAAGCCCCCTCAGCCACGCCTTGTCCTGCCCCCCATTCAGCCACAAGCCCTCCAGATTGCGGGCAACACTGTGCGCCACTATCACTGTCAGGATGCTGGGTACAGAAACCATCCTGCATGCCCAGCCACCCATTCAGACTCTTCAGCCCTATCCCACCCCATCAGTCCACTCCCTCTGGCCAATCACTGCACTGTGCCTAGCAGCAGCCAATCAGAAGTCCCCACCTGCCACCATCTCAGCCAATGAGGTCTCTCTTATGTCAGTGGAAGGTAGGTTGCGTGCATCCGAGACTCCGCCCATCCCCCCTAGCCGAAAGGGAGGAAGTGCAGGTCCTAATTCCGCGGCTTCATCAGCTCAGGCCGGCGAAATGAGACGGGCCGGCCCGTCCTGTGATTGGCTGCGCCGGGGAAGCCGGCTGCGCGCTCATTGGCTGCCGGCGTCGGCTGCTTTGCCGGCTGAGGAGGTTCAGCCGCACCTGGCACATCGCCGCGGCGGGTGCGGTGCCAGGCGGGGAGCGCGGCAGCCCCTTGCCCACGGGGCCCAGGTAAGTAAGGGGCGGCGCCTCCCGCAGCCTGCGCGGGGCCCCCGAGTGGGAACGGGGGCGCGAGGCTCCGCGGCCAGGGCCCTGCCAGGGGGCACCGGCTCCAGGGCAAAGTCCGGAGCCACCGCTTGCCGCTCGGGAGCCCTAGCAGGGGGATGCTGCGTGGCGGGGCCGCTCGGCAGGACGGGAGCCAGCCGCACGGTCCGTGCGCGCCCCGCAGCGGCCGGGGGAGCCGAAGCGGCAGAGCTCTAGGGGAGGATGGCGGGGGGTGCCCGGGGCGGGCCCGGGCTAAGGCACTGGATGGGGATCCGGGCTCAGCGCCCTGCGTCGGGCAGCCTCTGGAGCCCGGCCCCTTGGGCAAAGGTTTCCTTTGCCCGCTCCCAGCTGGGACCCGGATAACCCTGCCCTGCCCCGCATCAATTAGCGCACGTCAACCCTCCGCTGCTGAGGTGGCTGCGGTACAGGGACGTCTGTCCCAGTGCTGTGTGCGCTGCCCAGGGGCTGAGCGCAGCCTCTGCCCGTGTCGGGTCCAGGCTCTGCCCCGGGGGCGAGCATACCGTGTAGCGGTCACATCTCCCTCATTAACAGCCGCGACAGAGTGGGCCCAGCCCTCACTTACTGGGTTAAATAATAGCGTTTTATAAGCTTACTTCAGTGCTGTTTCCCCCCACCCCCTTTAGTGATGCTTAAACTTGAGTTCATTAATTGGAAATGTTTCTGATTTCCTCTTAATGATGCTGTGGTATATACAGTGAGCAGTATTTAATCTATTCTTTGGGATATTAAAACACTGATCTTTTATATGTTCTCTGGATGTCATTCACTGCATATTAGCGAACCACGCTGGGTGAGTTATCTTACATACATATGGGAGTGACATGGTATTTGTCAATAGTAATTGCTTATAAGTAATAACAAGATGTCTTAATATGCCATCCTTGGAACTAAACTCCCTATCTTTGATTGAAGTAGTCTGCATCTATTGGTCTGTAAGGTGTGTTGCAAAACCCATTTCTTTTTGTGGTCTTTAAGAAGTGGGAGAGTACTATGAGGGTTTTTTTTAAGGATGATGGTGGAGGATGCAAGTATGATGCAGTATTTATTTCCCTTCTGTCTGGTTAATTTTAGTTAAGTCTTATTAAAAAAAAAGCTTACAAAATTGCAGTGATAAAAGTTATCTTGAGTGTAGGCTGCTGCTCTGGCTGCACTGAGAGCTATGTAAATTAGACGGTTTGGGGGTGGGGTTGTATTAAGATTGTGAAGTGTGGAGCAGTAGGAGCCCTGTGAGATTTCTGGCTTACTCAGATAAAATTCCTCTAGGGCAAGCTTACTGAATAGGCAGGTCTGCCGCCATTTGTAAGGTTAGTTGGAGTGTTTTGGTCTCCTGAAGAAATTAGTGCCACCACTGGCACTAATTTGGGAGCAGTACCTCTGGTTTCTATCTTGTTTACATCTGACTCCCTGCTCAAGAATTTGAGGAAGGGAGGGAAAACTCCTTGCTCCCTTGCTATTTTCATCTTCCATGTGCACCCTACTCAAGACAAATCCGTTTAAACCTAGGAGTTGTATTTTAAAAACAACCTAATATGAATCAATTTTTCCATTAATTATACTAAAAAACAAATCAATTAGAAAAATATTCCACTGCAGGATATTGAACCCAAACAGAGTATTGTGCTAGTGTATGAAAAGTAGAAAGAGAAACTAGCCAGATAGCAAAGAGAAATTAAACTGATCTCTCTGGTTTCATAGCCCAAGTTCATTTGCAACGGCAGGGTTGGGTCCTACCATTGGGTTTCCCATTGATTTCAATGGGATTGCACAAAGCACTAGGGCTCCATGTTTAAGCAAGTAAATGGCTAACCTCACTTAATTAAAAAAAATTAAAATTAATCTAAAATGCTACTGATAACTTACTTGACAACTTAAGTTTTTATTTTTCCATTTTTACAGCAATCCTTTATGTAAGAAGAATAGAGCAGATCTCTGAATGGCCATAGTTTTGTAGACTGTAGGTGTATTTTACTTAGGAATGGGATCTCTTTTTAAATAAAGATTAATTGTCAAATGTTTAATTTCAAATGCAAGAATTAACTAATTTTATTAGCTGTGGGCTACATCCACAGAGGGATTTAGGTGCCTTATCACTTTAGGTGCTTAGGTCCAAAATGTCCATCCTCAAAACCCTTGCTCAGCTGCCATCTAACCCTAAAGGCCCTTGTATGCTTAAATTTCTGCTGGTAAAATCCTAAATTTCTGCTGGTGAGTATGCACAAAGCTGCCTCAGCATCTAAGCTTATCCCTCAGCCTCAGTGGGATCCTTGAACTACATGTTCCCCTGCTTGTCTTGCCTGTGGGACCCAATTTGGTAGGCATTCTTGGAGAACACCTAATCGCAATAAAACACTAGCAATATAGTGTTCCCTTTATACCCAATAGTTAGATGTAGGAGATCCAGGTTCAAATCTCTACTCTGCCTGAGTCAGAGCAGGGATTTGAACTCAGGTCTCCTACCTCCTAGGTGAGTGCTGTTACCACTGGTGCCTATCTCCAGGAGAGGGCTCACGATTGATTCCTGCAGCCTCTGAGTTAGGCATTTAAATTCCTTGCCTGAGCACTTCCTACTGGCTAGTTTAGGCAGCTCCCTGCTCAGCGTGCTGGCTTCTGTGAATTACCATTCTTAGGGCCTAGTTCTCCCCCATATGTTGTATAGGGAGCGTGGGCACCTAACTTAGGCTGTGGATTCTACTGGGTGGCAAGTTGCCTAAAGTTAGGTGCTGCAATGCTAAGCTCAAGTCCCCTTTGTGGATTTGTCCATTTGCTTTTAAATATAGCCTTCACCAATTTACTAAAAGACTCCTAGTTTATAGGCGTAGCTTCCCATGTCTGTTTAGTATCTATAAAATAATAGTTGTCTTAATTGTCAGTCTTGAAATTCCACAGAATCTGCTTTTTCCATTAGGTATTATTGT
Organism: Platysternon megacephalum; assembly: GCA_003942145.1. Lineage (NCBI taxonomy): Eukaryota > Metazoa > Chordata > Testudines > Platysternidae > Platysternon > Platysternon megacephalum. The sequence goes on along the minus strand of QXTE01000019.1, from coordinate 8,509,025 downwards.
GTAGGGCTTTTCTGCACTAGACATGCATACTGTGGGTGATCACCATTAACTTATATTTACAGCAGATCCTGAGCCATACTTAAGCATGTGTGTGGTGCCGGTGTATAATATACATGTATGTATGAGAGTGGCTAAAGTAATGACATACGTTGGCCTTCAGTGATTTGATATGTTCAAGATACCATTAATTTGCAAATGTCCTTCTAATTTAGAGCCTGTTCCCACTGAAGTCAATGGCAAAACTTCCATTGACTTCAGGGGGAAAAGGATTCAGCTGTTCTTTTACTCTTTGGAAAACTGTCTTAGGGCATGACTTTGGACACTCAGGAAAGTTAAGCCAATTTAGCTAAAGTGTGACTTTAAGGTGCCACCGGCCTCCTTACTGCATTTTAAAGACTAACAGATTTACTTGGGCATAAGCTTTCGTGGGTAAAAAAACCTCACTTCTTCAGATGCATGGAGTGAAAATTACAGATGCCGGCATTATATAATGACACAGGAAGAGAAGGGAGTTACCTCACAAGTGGAGAACCAATGTTGACAGGGCCAATTCAATCAGGGTGGATGTAGTCCACTCCCAATAATAGATGAGGAGGTATCCATTCCAGGAGAGGCAAAGGTACTTTTGTAATGAGCCAGCCACTCCCAGTCTCTATTCACGCCCAAATTAATGATGTTAAGGCTTTTACCCACGAAAGCTTACGCACAAATAAATCTGTTGGTGCCACCGGACCCCTTGTTGTTTTTGTGGATACAGACTAACGCAGCTACCCCCTGATATTTAAAATGCAGTGTACGCCTATGTGGACACTCAGGCAGAGGTGGCCTTAGTTCACTTTAGCTTAATCCTTTAATTCAGTTTAGTTTTCCTGAGTGTTCCTGCCCTTAAACTATTGGTTCCAGATGTCAGACAGTGATTAGCTCAGAGAGAAACTAAGCCCTCTTAATGGCTGATCTTGAACTTAAATCATAAATTTCTATACAGGAGAAAAAAGAATGGAAATCCTTCCAGATGCAGCTTCTCTGGCAACAAAGCTGAAAAATACTCTAATCCAGTACCACAGCATTGAAGATGATGAATGGCGAATCGCTAAGAAAACGGTAAATGATCCAGTTACAACTTCTTGTATGTAATTGTACTACTGTTTTCTTTATCGGATAAGTAGTAAGGCATTTTTTCCTTTCTTCTCACACACCTAAATAATGGTAGCTTGAGAAGTTTGTTACACAGTGCTTTCAGATGGAATTCTCTGTACAGCAGAGGACCCAGGCCAGCTCCACTTTTGCTTGTCTGCTTTAAGTCCTAATACTGACCTTTTGGGGTCCAGGGCTTGAGCAGAAATGTTCTGTGTCTTTACTTGTATCCATAGTTGGGAAGGTATCTCACACTAGAAACAGTTCTCCAAGTTTTCCTTTATAAAGGTGTGGACTTTCCTTGGAATGATCTGTTTCAAACATTTCTACTTCTTTCTTTTAAGATTAGGAATGTGTTCTGATTTGTTTGGTGCAAATTTATCAAATTGGTAGGAACTGGTGTAGTAAGTTAGTATTTTTGCCGCCTGCTGTGCAGTAGCAGATTTTTGGGCCTTTGTGGTCAGTTTGTTTTCAAGCAGATATTGGTGATGCAGAATCACATTTTTCCTAGTGTAATCTGCTAATTTACAAAATGTAAATAAATCCTACTTCTTAAAACAGGAGTACTAACAAACATCACACAGACAACTCCCTTTTTGCAGAAACCTCAGAGAAGGGACCTCTGTGCTGTCCCCAGAAGCAGAGGTCTTGCACCTCTGTCTCTTTCCTGGGCCTCACAAGTCTCATAGCTTCAGTTTCCTCTGACCACTCTAATCTCTAAATTTTACACATGGGGAAACATTTAGTCCAAGGCTGTTCACCAAGGCCTGGACAGGTTGGTCTGGGCATCTACTTTCCTTTTGTGAAGTTATTCCACTACCCAAAAGAACCTCAGAGTTCAACTGCCCAACAAACCCACATGACTCTTAATGACTCTGGGTGTGGTTACTGTGTGGCATTTTTGCTCTCTCTGGGAGGTTTCATCCTGAGCGTTTATATACCAGTGATCCCCAGTCTGAAAACAAGTCCCTGAGAATAGCTCCAAGACACCTAAACATAGTTTTATGCTTTTCATTCTTACTGTGTCTTTTAGAGAATGTGTTTTTACTGTGTCAAACTCTAGTGGGGTCCCGCAGTGGTCAGTCCTGGGTCTGATACTATTCAATATTTTCATTAATGACTTGGATAATGGAGTGGAGAGTATGCTTATAAAAGTTGAAGATGACTCCAAGGCAGGAGTGTTTGCAAGCATGTTGGAGGTCAGGATTGGAATTCAAAAACAACCCTGACAAATTGGAGAATTTGTCTGAATTTAATGAGATGAAATTCAATAAAGGAAGAAAGAAAGAAAGAAACAATCAAATGCACAACTCGGTAGGTAGTAGTACTGCTGATAGGATCTGGGGGCTGTAGTGGATCACAAATGCGAGTTAACTGTGATGCAGTTGCAAAAAAGGCTAATATTCTGGGGTGTATTAACAGGCATATCATATGTAAGACATGGGAGGTAATTGTATTGCTGTACTTGGTACTGGTGAGTCCTCAGCAGGAGTAGTGTGTCCAGTTCTGGGTGCCTCACTTTAGGAAAGATGTGGACAAATTGGAGAGAGTCTAGAGAAGAGCAACAAAAGTGATGAAATGTTTAGAAAGCCTCTCCTATGAGGAAAGGATAAAAAGACTGGGCATGTTTAGTCTTGAGAAAAGACTGGGGGAGGAAGGGAGACCTGGTAAGACTTAAAATATGTTAAGGGCTGTTATAAAGAGGACTGTGTTCAATTGTTCTCCATGTCCACTGAAGGTAGGACAAGTAGTAATGGGCTTAATCTGCAACAAGGGAGATTTAGGTTACATATTAGGAAAAACTTTCTAACTATAAGGGTACTTGCGCTCTGGAATAGGGTTCCAATGGAGACTATGGAAGCCCCATCATTGGAGGTTTTTAAGAACAGGTTGGACAAACACTGGTCAGGGATGGTCTAGGTTTACTTGGTCCTGCAACAGCATGTGAGGGTGGACTTGACTTCTCAGGGTCCCTTCCAGCCCTACGTTTCTATGATTTTAGAAGGAGATTAGCACAAAATGGAGATCACTGAAGTCTTTCCAAAATATGTAAGTCATTTCGAGTTTCCTTTGAGAAGATGCAGTGTAATATAGGAGTGGTGATTATTCAGGGAAAACCCAGTTACAAAATAAGTGACTCCGTTTTTAAAAATCATCTAAAGAAATGTATGTCTCCATGTACCCAATACTGATTGAAATATGTTCTTTACAATGTGTCCATCCACCTCTGAGGCTTTATGTTGTGGTTAGTTCCAACCTCAGTTCTGCCCAGCAGCTGAGTTGCATGCATCTGAAGATTGAGATCTAGAACACAGACATGCGTAACATGCTTTTACCTAGTCCATACAGATCAGGAAAAACATTTTTAAACCTGTTGGCTGAACTTAAAATCAGTTAAGCCTAACTTGTATCTTTGGGTGGTGTAGACCCGCTCTTAGACACTAATGTCCTGTAGCTTTAAGGGTATGTCTTCACAGCATAGTTAGCTCGAGGTATCACTGAACTGTTACCTCAACCCAACTCCCTTCCACACATACAAATCTGTAACTTAAGTCATGTGAGGCTTTAAACTCAAACTAGTTGGCCATTGTGGGGGAGAGGGTTGGAACTTGAGTTAGTAATGCAGTGGGGACTCAGCTTAAGTTCCTTTTGCTGAGACACACTCCAATCTTTTTCCTGGGTCAGGCAACAAACTTTGCATTTATGTAACTGTAAACAAATGGTGTGATATTGCTGCATTGACATGTCTTACATATGGTTTCTTGCTAAATGTTGTCAAGGTGGTATGTAATAAACCTGGCCTCTTTAAAAATGTGAAGAGCCTGTATTAAATGTTGTCATTCCTTAAATAAAAATCATGCCTCATACTTTTGTTTTAATAAAGAATAAAAGCTAATGCCCTGTAAGGGCCTACTAACCAGGTGCTCTTGATAATGAGCAGGGCCCTAAGCTGAAAAAGCTTGTTTATGGCAAAAAGTAAGGTCCTAGTGACTGTCCAATTTTAGCAAAACTATTTTTAAAAAAAAGTATATGCAGTGGTATAAATAGAACTTAGCATATGTTTAAAAAATTGAAAGCAGCCTGATTTCCAATTTTTCTGCTACATGGTAGTACATTTTGTTACTTTTTCCTGGCTTCATTGCTAACAAGTTCCACACAAAGTATTCAATGCAATAATTTCATGGCTAAACCGGATTGTGTTTTAATAATAATGTAGGGGGATACCGACTGGTGCTGAACTGATTTTAGTCCCTGATCAAGCAAAGGACTGAAGCATGTTAGTCACATTGACTCACGGGCTTAAAAGTTAAGCATATGCTTCAGTGCTTTGCTTGATCAGGGCCTTAACTTTAGGATAACTCTGTTTCTGACAGACTTCCAACACTTGATTCTGAGGCTGTGGCTACACTCAAAACTTCTCTCATCACTGCAGGTACTCCACCTCCACGAGGGGATTAATTTACAGCGCTGGGAGCACGGCTCCCAGCGCTGGGGCACTGTTTACACTGGCGCTTTACAGCGCTGTAACTTGCTGCGCTCAGGGGGGTGTTTTTTCACACCCCTGAGCGAGAAAGTTGCAGCGCTGTAAAGCGCCAGTGTAGCCAAGCCCCGAGAAACAGCTCATTTGAAATAGTGCATTTGCATGTTGTTGGTAAAAATATTTGTTGATAGCTCATATGTTTTCATGCCTAAAAACCTGTAGAATTACCCAGATATAAAATTGACGCACACTTTAGATGTGTACATAAATAATAAATATGGTATTCTTCCACTTTTCCAGAAAGATGTAACTGTGTGGCGGAAGCCATCAGAAGAATTCAGTGGATACTTGTAAGTTTACCTTCATACTAGATAAGTAAGTTTTATGGGACTTTAAGACGTTAACAGAAGTTGGATGGGGGATGTGGAAAAACCCATTAGAGCATCCAGTCCATCACCTTGTCCGTATAGAGTTAGTCCCTATAATACTTAGCTTAGAGTTTAACATTTTAATGCCTGCATCTTGTATATTCTCTATAACAAGACATGTAACTGTCAATGAAGACTCAGTGAAATTCTTGGTCCTTTGATATCGATGGTAAAACTCCCATTGACATCAAATGGGGCAAGATTTCATCCTTAGAGTTCTTAGAAAAGTCATCTGCAAGTCAGAACACTAAGTCCAAACTTGCTGGCCCTTGCATTTGACAGCTCACCTTTCATAGTGCTGGTAATCTCATTTACCATGGAACCCCCAATGGGCTAAGGAAGCCATCCTATGGTTGGGAAGAGTTGTGTGTATGTGGGTTTCTTGGCAGGTATGGAATCTGGTAACTTGGTGAAAGCTTCCAAGAGCCTACTAAAACAGTTAAACAGTTTCAGATGACTTTTGAATGTGTCGTGGTTTAAACAAAGATATCTATTTGGTATTCTAATTGGCTACCAAGGCATATTTTGGTTGCTCAGTCTCAGTGGAAAAAACTGACTTACTAGTATTGGAATTACCATTTATTTGTACTTTATGGAGATTTGACTCCTCACCCCTTTTGTTCTCCCTTTGTGTTTCTTCTTTGCCTTCCCCTTCACCACTGCCCCCCCTTTTACTTTTTCTTGTCCTTCCTCTTTTCCCTAGCTGACTCTCCTGCTCCTCATGGGAGAGGAACAGCAAATTGACAAGCTGTTTCAGAGAGAGAGGATGTCAGTTTTGTTCTACCTCTCCATTTACCCATGCAGTGAGAAATATAGTAGTGATGTATTGCATAAAATGGCCTCTCACTGTAGGTGTCAAAAAGGGACAGCATGAATGGGAGTACATCATCTTATTGACCTTAAAATAAATTTTAAAAAGCTAAGGAGTCATATCACATGGACTGAGAAAAGAGTTTGCAATTTGAGAAATACAGAATGTAGCTTAAGAACCTCTCTCTTAAAATACCAGTTACTGCAAGGGAAAGGACTGGGTGTTGAATACGTCTTTTCCCATACCTGAACTTGTCTGATAGAATTGTTTTATCTTCAGATAATGTTTGTACAGTAAGTGGAAAGCTTTAAGGATTTCATATTTTAAACAGCTACAAAGCTCAAGGAGTTGTGGAAGACATTACCAACAGAGTAGTAGATCACATTCGTCCTGGACCTTATAGACTAGATTGGGACAGCTTAATGACTACAATGGACATAGTTGAAAAGTTTGAAGAGGTAAAAATTTGTCTTTTAGACTTATAAATAGAACATGTATTTGTGTGGATGTAAATATGTATTCTACAGTGCATCATAGCAATTGCATCATCTTCCGGTGATATTTTGTGATATAGCCTGAGAAATTAATCCATGCACATGTCTATACATTTTATCTTCTGGTGTAATCTCACATATATACAGGAGCATATAGTATACATTTCAGAAGCTTGTTGAATTGGTACAGAATTCCACCATTGCCAAAATTAAGGATCAAAGGGTAAGATTTAGTAGGTTATGCTCTGACATCTTCCAATAAAAATCCATGTTCTGAGGGAATTAAAATGTCTTATTTTTACTTTGAATGCAATCTTTAGAGCTTTGCATCTTTTATCCTGTGGGATGTAGCTTTTTATATATATATACACACACATTGCAAGACTACCAACTCACCTGTTCCCTGTGGGCTGGCTCCAGTATGCCATCAGGGTTTTGTGCTTGGAACCTGAATAGTGACTGCAGCGGGTCAGGACTTACCAAAAAAGATAGGTTTGAAGTCTTGTCCTGGTTATTGGGGACATTCAGTACAGCACTTCAAAGCCTTTGGTTTATACATTGGTCACTTTTTACATCCAATTTTCCTGGCTTTAAGTTAGATCCTTACAGGGAACTATTTTACTTATTGTGTTAAATACATAGAACATTAGTATCCTTTCTAGAAATTTGTTGTTGAAGATTACTGCATTCTATTTTATTACTAGCTTGGTGAATCAAAAGCACTTTGCAGAGCAGCCTAGTAGTTAGTGAAAAGAACTTCTGGGTTTTATTCATAATTTTTTTGGGTGTCCAATTTTAGACATCTAGAGCTTAACTTAAGCCAAGGACACTCAGCTTCTGTTGTCTTTACTTGCAGTTGCTCAACACCTCCAAGTTTTAGGCACTTAAGGCCTAATGGACACTTTTGAAGATGACTCTTTAATCTGCACCTTACTGTAGCCATCTGTAAAATGGGTAGCTTAGTAGGGAAGGTGGGATATAAATAAAAGCTTGCATTTTGCTGAAAATGCAAGCTTCATATAAACATTAAGACTTCTCTGTGGTGATACACGGTTCATTGTTTTGCTATCCTCCTGAAGAATTGCTGTGTAATGCGCTACACCACTGCTGGCCAGCTGTGGAACATCATTTCCCCAAGAGAGTTTGTTGACTTCTCTTACACAACTCCGTATGAAGAGGGGCTTCTAACATGTGGTAAGATGTCATTTGCCACTACTTTCTTATTTTGCAACAGATTTACCATATAGTTAAGTGTACATGCTGTTCTGAACCCCTTTAAAACTGGAACTTTTAAAGGCTTTACAAGATGTACTAGCGTGCTCCTGTATAGCACTTTACATATTCAAAGCCACATACAAACATTAGCCAAGCCACACAACATTCCTGCATATTAAGCAAGTATCACCATATTATGCATGTGAAAATTGACAGAGAAACTGATATGCCCAAAGCTACACAGTGAATCAGGTGGAGTGGAAATATAACTTGTTTATAAATGGGAGTCAACTCTGGTGTAAAGTTATTGCTTGTCCAGTGAGAGATTGAAGAATGGGCAACCTCCATGCATTAAAACTACAATCCAAATCTTGGCTACTGATCCAAGCTTCTCTGAGGTGTGCCTGTCACTACTTGTAATATCTATAAGTAGAGACTCTTACCTTGCATTTGCTCTTTCAGACCCTTTATTTATTTCACATCTCTCCTCCACTTCGCCCGCCCCCATCCCCTGCAAACAAAAGCTTTCTTTTGGGTCAGTTGGCTAACAATATAGTGGAGCACATTTATTCAAAGGGCTGTATTTTCTGCCATAGGATTTCAGTGAGAGATGTGCCCATGGATCCAAGAACAGAACTAGGCCTTGCAACTGTGTACATATGACAAGAAACATGGCTTCATGATCCAATCTTTTACTGACTTTTGTAAATTTTTTTTTTTTTAAATTAGGGATAAGTCTAAACTATGGAGAAGTGAGACCTAATTTTGTCCGTGGATTGAATCACCCCTGTGGCTGGTTCTGTGTCCCGCTTAAGGATCGTCCTGACCAAAGTCTTTTGACGGGCTTCATCCAGACTGAACTGCGAGGGATGCTTCCTCAGTCTGCAGTAGATACTGCTATGGCTAGTACCCTGGCAAACTTTTACTCTGATCTCAAAAAGGCACTTAAAACATAATCAACTATTGACCTAGATTTCCATACATGTCTTGCAATCATCTGTTCCTCCTTCCTGTATTGTATCAAAGCTTTGATTAGGTTAGCAGGTGCTGCCTAGGGGGTATGCATACATCCCTGGCTTAGCATGTGGGTTTGTGTTCCTTGCTGAGCTCTGAAAACGTATAATGTATAGACTGAACATACAAAATCTGCTTCTAAGGAAGATAGCTCAGAATTGGGGCTCAACCCTGGTAAATATCAAGTGACCTGAACTCTCAGTGAAACAAGGGGAGTTGAGGGGTACTCATTATTTTGCAAGTTCAGACCAGCTGTGCTGCCAGCATCTTATTGAAAATAGAATTTTATAGTGTTTATTTTTTATTTTTAAGGAGCTCCTTTAAAAGATTGAGAAAGATAGTCTGTATGTGCATGTTTCTATTTTTTATACATTTTAGTTTAATACAAAATGAGATTTTAACAGTCTGTATTAAGGCTCAGAGTGGAATTCCCCAAAGGGATATTAAATTGAGTATTATCACTTAAAAAATGAGCTCTTATCTGAGAGCTGAAGATTGACATTAGCAAATACTTGTTATTGGCATTTCCTAAATATTAGTCTTATCTGACTAGAAGACTTCTTAAATACAGTAGTTACATCAAGATATTAAATATTTAGTAGGAATGCATTTATAGCTGCTCAGAGCCTATTGAAGTCAAGAGGAATCTTTCCATTGTTTTCATTAGTGATGGATCAGGCCCACATTAATCAAAGCACAAAACCCCAAGACATCCATCCATTATCCCTTTGTGCAACTTAGCTTTTAAAGCAGAAATGTATTTATGTATCTAAACCTGCATCTACTGTAGATTGGGTTTTATTGGTTACTATTGGAAACCCTAACCCATTTTTTCCCCACAGTTCAATTACAAAAAAAAAAATCACTCAGTAACATTTTTAATTCCCTCCTCCGCTCCCTATATTTTTCTTTTGGATTATATCATAAAATTTGAGGTTAAATACTACATCTGGATATGGAAGTCGTTGATAAAGGCAATGTAGCAGCTTACAGCTTTTTCCCATGTTAAATGACCAAACATTCTCTGATTGAAAATTGGGTGTAACTAACCACACTAAAATGCTCTGAAAACATGAATATTTTATCTGTTTAAAAAAAGAAAAAAACAATGTAAATCTCAAGAACTTGGGTAAGCAACAAGCAGAAACCCGAACTCGAGTCTCATTCAAAGCCATATGAAAACTAAGGGCCAAATTTTTAATGGTATTTAGACAGAGGAGGTAGATGCCTTAGGCTTGTCTGACAATTCCATTGGATACCTAGCTACATCTTTAGGTGCCCTAAATATCTTTAAAAGTTTGGCCCTGAGCATTTAATAATAATTTCTATGCATCTTTTGGAAAACTACCTAGTTACCTATGCAACACTACAAATGCTTAATGGGTATGTCATTTGTTTGATTAGGGTTTGCTTTAATTGTGTGATAGATGCAGTGAATACATTTTTTTTTTATATAATTTTTATAATTTTCAGTGACAGAAGTATAGCAAGTAGCATACTATAAGTGATGGAGAACTACAGGCAGCTTAATTATCATACAGACAGGAAGCTTAAAGGGATGTGCAGATTAAAGTAGGCCTAAGATTTAGATTTTTATTGAAACCAAAATTCAGAAACCTATGATTCCCCTCAGCCTGGACTCGCTCGGCTCTTTTTTTTTCTTTCTCCCTCAGCCACCCCCCCCCCCCATGTGTCCCGATATTTTATTCCCCTCATCTGGTCACCCTACAGGGGGGTGGTGTGTGTGCTCACTGCTCAACCCTGGCTACCCCCTCCCCTGAGCCTGCTATGCCCTTACTCCTCCCTCTCCGAGCCTCCTGCACACCACAAAACAGCTGATCAATAGGGGGAGGTGCTGATGGGGGTGGCTGCTGACTTCTTACTGTGGCTCTTTGGCAATGTACATTGGTAAATTCTGGCTCCTTCTCAGGCTCTGGCTGGCCACCCCTGGCTTAGACAAAGCTCAGTGTTCTGAATGGGCTGTAAATGCTGCAGAGGAAAGTTGTTTCCTGGCCGAGGGACCAAAAAAAAAAAAAAAAGGCCGAGCGAG